>CAOKZL010001460.1:0-347121 GCA_948472985.1 Iguana delicatissima | reverse complement strand
CCCTAGGGGTGGGCATAATGAGGCCAATGGGATACATGTGGCCCCTAGACTTCACTTAGGTGGTCTCTGAAGCCCTTCCACCATTTCCCCAAAGATACCCAACCCCTCTACTATTTCTTTTTTTAAACAAAAAAATTATGTCAATTTTTGGCCCCAGATCATGCAGAAACATCCCCAGATGCATGAACACACACACACATGTTTCCTCCCTGCAAACATCCTCTGTAATGCCTCTCAAAATGTTGATAGGAATTGATGTAATGCCACTTCCTGTTGCCACTTTGAGAGGGACTACAAAGGAAAATAGATGCATTTGGGTTTGCTATGGGGGAGGTGATCCAGGGCAGGTCTACGGGTAAATTGCCCCATGGCTCCCAGAGAGTTGCCTTCCCCTGTCCTAATGAGAAGTGGGCCTAATTAGATAGCTAATGATGTTGTCCATGATGGGATTATCCTTTGCGACCTTCTAGATCTTTCACCAACTGGTTGATTCTACTCAGTGTGACTACTCATATCAAGATGCAAAGGGAGCTTGTAGCACCTTTGAGACTGCTAGAGAGAAAGAAGTTGATACCATAAGTTTTCATAGACTTAGGCCATTTCCGCATGGTGTCACAGTTCCACCATGGGGATGGGATGGCAGTCTGTGGGTCATGCTTTCACACAACATCATCACAGCCCTGCTGCCATCCTGCCCCCACCCATTGCAATCATGGAATATTTGCTTAAAGGAATAAATCCATTAAGCACCTGCGATCCCACGATACCCCCGTCCTTCCCAGCCATGCAGAAGGGCAGGAAGTGCAATGGAGGCGCTTCCTTCCTCAGAACAGCACGGAAAAGAGTCTGGCTGTGCTGCAGAAGGCAGGCACATGTTGCTTGCTCTCCCTTCTGCAGAGAGCCAGTCATGTGTGGAGGGGAGTGTTCCTGTCATGCTCTGTTCCCAGTAAAAGCCCTGCCGGGATTGTGACAAAAGGATAACAGGAACAGGTAAGGTGTGGAAAGTCTGCTTCATAAGATGCATCTGATATAGTTTCAGGGCCTTTCCATCCTACGTTGTTATAGTGCCGTTATTCCACTTTCAACATCCAATGGAATCCTGGGGTTTGCAGTTTAGGGAGGGGCATTTAGAATTCTCAGCCAGAGAGCTCTTTGGCCTCAGTAAACTACAAACCCCAAAATTCCACAGGATGTTGAAAGTGGAATAATAGCACTATAACAGGATAGGGCTGAAAGGCTCTTAGTCTACAAAAGCTTGTGCTACAAACTTCTTTCTGTCAGTTAGTCTCAAAGGTGCTATAAGATCCCTTTGCATTCTGGTCCAGACTAACACAGCTGTGTCTTTGAGTTCTACTCCTTTTAAGAAAATTGATGTTCCTTTTTTTTCCAGGTAGAACTGAAATGATATTATGTACCAATTTGTTCTGCGAAGGAGTGAAAATGAAATGATCCCCAAAATTGAGGTGGACAAAAGCCTATGGGGTCAGACAAAGTTTTCAGAAGGTGAGGTACCTTTGTCTTTGTTTTGTCCTGGGGATGTGAAAAGATCCTGCTATCGGTGAGATTTGGTCAGGAGAGGCATAGCAAGACAGCAAGACAACCTGTCAGAGGTTCTCTCAGCCCCCACAAAGAGGCTTTGCCTCCAGTATGAGCCTAAGACATCAGCACTTCTTTTTCATGACATTTTTCACATTTTGTATGAAATGTATTTGCACAGAAATGGCATCATTTCACATTGGATAGCTGGAAACACATGCAGAAAGCACAGAAGGATTGATTAAGTGATTAGAAAGACACAGACAGACAGCCAAGTGCAATTACTTTTACCCTTTTCACACCTTACCTTTTCACTGTGCTGGGGTGTGGGGCTCAAGCGAGCAGCCTCCAGAGGAAGGCTCTTGATTCCCTCCTTCTTCGGCTCTACACGAGCTTCCTGCTCGTGCGAGAGCCCCGTCTCTTCCTTTCACAGTGCAGCCTGGGACCTTTCCAGGCTGCACTGAGACAAGAAGCATGACCAGCCCGGCTCCTGAGGCTCCGCACACAAGGTAAGTGCACGCAGGGCCACGGAGCAATGTGCGACTGCGCACCATTTTTGACTTCAAGCCAAAAATGAAAAAATGCATCCGCATCCCGCGTCAGGTCCTTGAGCATCGCTCAAAAGTGAGTGCGTCATGTGGACCGCTCCTCACATCTACGCAATGCTCAAGGGGCCCTTTCGCATCAGAAATGCTGTGCAAAAAGGGCCCTAGTTACAGCCCATGCAACAAGGTAACGTTTATCACAGTTTTAGTTCTTTAATTAATTTAATTTCTTTAAATGTGCAAAAGTCTATCTCAAAATATGCACAAAACTCTCCAAGACCAACAGAAAAAAAAACTTTCTATCTCAGAGCAAAGAGGTTATTCTCATTTTTTCTCATTTACCAGATGAGGATTAACCTAAATGGGATTTGCATCCCTATTTTGACCCTAACGGTTGTATGGAGTGAACATTCCTTCCTATTTCAATGGGGTGATTTTTTTTTATTCTTTTGTTGAGCACAGAAGGTATCTTTTTCTAACATTTATTAAGTCTATATATCACCATGATGTTCTCCCCTGCTTCCTTCCTCCTTCACAAGGAGAGAGTTGGGACTAGCTCACATTTCAACAAGGCAGTAGAATGTGGGGTTTAAGCCTTGTGGCAGCTTCTAGCCACCAAAGTACTCTTCGCTTCCTCCCTGTGATATTTCACAGATGAAATAACCTACAGTATTTTAGAAAAGAACTGGGGCACCTAGCCAAGTAGCATCAGAGTATGGTCAAAGGGTGTGGCCAGTCAACAAGACAGCAACACTTATTAACGAAGAAGAACACAGCAAATTACTATTACTATTTCAGCAGAAAAACCGTATAATTTATCAACTTCGTTCAGGAAAGTCCAAAAACAGTGTGTGTGTGTGTGTGTGTGTGTGTGTGTGTGTATCCCAAATTAACAAACACAATATTGTAACCTCAAAACATGGGTGCCAGAAGGGCACGCCAGTGATGCCACTACCTCTGTTCAAAAGTGAGGAATAATTAGCTCAAAGTCAGGAGGCCTGTGAGAAGGGGGTAACTTAACAAGATCTTTTCATTTATGTTTACAGGGTGATACAGCAAAAAACCAGCCAGAGATTCCAAAAATGAAATAAAAATGTGTTTTATTGAAAAAAGTTCACACAACTATGCAAAGATCCAAACACTCAAATACACACACAAGACCTAATTGAAGGAAACGGGAGGAAAGTGTGGATAGAGGACTTTCAGGGATGAGGCAATAATTACCAGTCCAGACAGCAGCAAAGAAAGCAATGACATGTCTTAGGTAGTGTGATAACTGAAGCCCCTGTCAGAGCTGCTGATGATGTGGTCCCTGTTGCTCAGGGTGGAGATGATGAGCAGCAGCTGTCAGTCCCTGTGGCTCTGGCTGGAGATGAGTCCTGCAGCTCAAGAGCTACCCCTGCTGCCATGGACCAAGCAGGCGCGGACATCCCTCTGCCTGCTCATTTAGAGCAACAGGGATCCGATTCTGTGCCTGCTCCTTTGGAGCAACAGGGATCTGATTCAGAAGAGGCTCTGGAGCCTGGTTCAATAGCCCCCAATCAAGGCAGAGACTCAAAAGGGCTGTGCAAAGGGAGGCTTCCTTGGTTAAGTTTAAGAAGTGGTGACCGGACACACCTGTGCCTGGGGCTATATAACTGCCTGCCTGGAAGCCTCCCTTTGCTTGTGGCAAACTTTTTACAAGTCCTTCTCTTGCCTGTACCTTGCTTCCAGCACCTGGTTCCTGATACCTTGAATTGATCTCTGGACTCTTGACCCTTGGCTTTGGAACTCTGACTATGGCTTTGCTTGGCGCTCTGGTAAATGAACTTCCTTGAGTAAGTGCTTGCTTGTGTCCTCTTGGCTGGACTTTGCTGGCTCTCCCGCTCTTTTCTCCAGGCTGGCTCACCGCCCAGGTCTCTGACCTTGACAGGTAGGCACCTAAGGAAAGTTCTCATTCAGGAATAAGCATGTCATTCAGAAAGGTGAGAGATTGTACTGGACAGCTGGAGATCAGGGGTTCTTACACCCCAAAAACATCCTGTGGGTATGGGTGTGAATTGCTTTCCCAGCCAAGTGGACAATGGGAGTTGCAGTACAAACAATGAAGTCCAGACAGAGCTAATAGTCTTAGTGTTTGGGTTACAAAAGGATGAAGGCTGTTGTAATAGCCCAATATTATGGATAGGGGTGAGAAAACAATAGGGAAACATCCAGCTGTTCAGGGTCAGAGTTAAGACAATCTCAATTTGGTGAGGATTTCCCATTTCAACTCTGAAATGTCTGGCCCTTTATCTTCAAGCCTATTGTCTCAAAAGAGTCTGCGCTATTAGCCTGAAAATGACATGGTTTCTGCCTAAGAGGTGGGTGTGGCTGACCTGCCTTGCTATCTCACACAGTCAGTGTTATGCCTTTTCCAGTGTCACCTTCCAATCACCTCTGGCATCATTTGTATCAATGCTAATTAATAGTGCCAATTACATAATATTTACCAATGGGGGGTGCACAGTACTGTAACAATACTCTGTTGTGTGTGCATGCATGCAAGCAGCATGATAAAAAATAAGTATTTGTTGTTAAGTGCCTTCAAATCAATTCTTCAGAACAACCCTATATTACATAATACTAGAAAATCAAAATTGCCTTATCAAACCTGCTCAGAATTATAGTTTTCTCTTGTATCCGTGGTCACTACATGAACTGTGTGTTTGCGCACACACACCAGTTTGGATCTGGTCATATCCCAACTTTCTTGTAATCTATACAGTCATCTTTCCACATTCGCTAGAGTTAGGGGCACAGGACCCCTGTGAAAGTGGAAAATCAGGAATAACTCTAGGCCCTCCCAAATCATATTTAACACACAAAAGAGTCTGATCACCATATTCAACCCACTGTGGAATCCTTTGAGGCATCAGGGTTCCTTCACAAGGCAGAAGTGGCTGGCTGGTGGGGCTCACTGCCATCTCCACTGCTGCCCCACGCCATTTTTAGTAGGGACTTACAAGCCTCATTTGCAGTTTCTCAGTCTCACAGGGCTTGGAGTACCTATTAAAAATGGCATAGGGAGGCAACAAAGGTGATAGCAAATAATCCGTGAATAATCAAATCCATACGAGTGAAACCCGCAAATGTGGAAGGATGACTGTACTAATCTATTCTAATAACACTCATGAGGTCACCTTGAGCCAATTGTAACTTCTCAGCCTAACCAACTTACAGTGTTGTTTTGTAGTTTTCCTCCATCCATGTTTTACTGTGCAAAACTGAATCTACTGAGAGGTAAGCCCCATTATCTTCAGTGAAAGTAGCCCATGGAATAGGCATTGCCCCAAACTCTATCTTATTTAACATTGGCAATTTTATCAACACAGTAAGAAACTAGCTTTGGCATGTATGCCAAGTACTAGTGCTTTGAAAAACTACATTGAATCTAAAGTTGTACATAAATTTGTTCAAACCCTTATTTTATTCTTCCAAGCAACGACATAAACGAATTTGTACCTTGAAATTTGCATTTTCCAAAACATGTGTGGAACAGTCCTCCAGTTTTAAAATGCTTATACAATGTGTACATTGGAGGAAAAAGTCTACACAAAAACCCATGTAGTACTGGAAATTGTATTGAAACCCTGCATTGGACTGGGAGAAATTTATTGTAAAAAAGGCATATATACATCATAAAATGTACATGAAAATGCACACTGGTAACTGGGTACAGGGTTGCAGCATTCAATTATTTGACTAAACTAGGTTATTTCTGGATTTATCTTCTGTGATTGTGAATTTAAACTGTGACTCAGAGGTTGGAATGAAAGTATTTCCATCTCTCCAGGCCTGCTAACTGATGAAGCAAGTTCCTGATAAAAGATTTACTTTGACATAATGAATATTTAAAGTGAATAATAACAAACCTTACCACAGCATAAGTTGGATTGTTGCAAATTTCCTGTTTGGAGGTATGGAAATCACAGTAGGATCACATTGCAATTTTTTTTTCCACTGACACCTTGAGCAAAGAATGCTAGTATTCATGGACCCTCCAATGAGCTTACAAGGACCCTACGGGCAGTTCTCTGCCTGACTGAACATTAGGCCATGCAAACAAAAAGCCATGCCATCTGTGATTCCAGTAGAAAATAATCAAACAAAAGCTTTGAGTCTGACATGTTAACTTACATTATCCTTCAGTCAGGCAGACCTCAATCTCTTTCCGTTTGTAGCTTCAGACCTTTTTCCAGGCAACCCTCAGCTTAATAAAAAACACAAGAGATTTCTTTGTAAGTAGGATGAAAGGTAGCAGCCTTTAGCAGTGGAATTTTGAGAAGAATTTTCACTTACCTGATTGTTGCTTCTATGTACAGAATGGCTAAAAGCAGAATGGTGAATCTTTTCCTTTTAATTTGTATCTACAGCTAATGGTATTTACATGTCCATGATTCCCATTTAGGAGCCATCTGTAAAGTGTGCCTTTTTAAATCCCACAGCCACCTCTGTCACAGTTTCCTATTCTCCAACATCTCACTCATGTGAATTGGGACACGTGTGGACAAGCAACATCAGAGTGACATCAAGATGGCAAAGAACGCACAAGCTAGGAGAGGCTGCAGTGGTTTGATTTTCCTTGAGCCTGCTCAGAAATGCAAGATTCTGTCTCCTCCTTTCCTTCCTCTCCCCCTGACCTCAGTAATTGCAAACTACTTTTGCACATTGAACTCAGGACGTTTCCACACTACGTTGTTATAGTGTTATTATTCCCCTTTCAACATCCTGTGGAATGGAATTTGCCACGAGATGTTATAGTCCAGTGTACCCAAAGAATAACAAGGAACTTGATCTTGGAAGCCTATTACAACAAAAGAATCAAGATCGATGGAAAATTTGTGTTGATCCTGGAAGAAATTCCAAATCGAATTCTAAGGAAGAGAAAGGATTATATATATTTTTGTGGATGTTCTGAAAAGAGCTGAAATTCACTTTAGTTGGGATAAGCTTGAGGGAGTGAATTTTACATTCCAAAGAGAAAGATACAAAATCAACAGAATAGAAAAAACCAAGGGCTTCTTGAAAAGATATAGAAAAGAACTGGGAAAGGCAAATAAGGACATGGAAGAAGCCTCAGTGGAAGTGAGTGACAGTTTGGAGCAGCAAGAAGAGTCACACCAAGTAAAGGATAAGAAACAGAAGACAGACATCAAGAAAGGAATAGATAATCTTTGTGAAGAAACTAGCCTCTTGGAACTGGATGTCTCTGACAGAGAATAGAGAAGAGAAAGAAGATAGGAGGGAAAGAAGGTTAGAAAGAGGTGAAGAAGGCATAAGGAAAGGGGGGGTGTATCAAAGAAGGGAAGGAATAGTTTAGCAGAAAGGGAAGAAATATTAAGTAGACTGGTTAAATTATTATATTAGTTTGTAGTAAATAACCTATAGTAAAATTTTAGTATTCCTTATTTTGGTAATAATATTGTAATAATAGTGGGTTAGAATTATAGTTATGGATTGCCTTAAGTGGAATGTGAAAGGTATAAATTCAATGAAAAAACAGAAATTAATATTTCGTTATCTTGGGAAATTGAAGTTGGATATAATCTGCCTTCAGGTAATAAGGATAAAAGAAAAAAATAATAATTTGTTAAGCAAAAGAATTTGGGGAAAGGATTTGTGTTAGTAGGAGCAACAAAAAAGAATGGGGTTACATTATATGTAAAAGAGAATCTGGAACCAAATTAATATTATTAGATAAAAAAGGAAGATATGTAGGAGTGGAAATTAATTGGAATAGTAATAAGGTATTGATTATGGGAATATATGCGCCAGTGTATGAAAGGAATACCTTTTATAAGGGATTGAAGGATAAATTAATACAATTGAAATATGGGAGCTGGTTACTAATGGGGGACTTAATGGGGTCATAGAACCATAATTAGATAGGATGTCTGAAAATAAGACTATGAAAAAGAACCAGGGAAAATTAGCTAAAGAATTTTTTGAATTCTTTACTAAGGTGAGGTGGTGAAGTCTTATTTTTCTTGGGGGGACAGACCAAATTAGGAAATCTCAAATCGTGTTCCTTGGGACAGAAATGGCCCTTTCTGTCTCTGATAGCCTTCTTCTGCTCTGAAAGCCCCTGTTCCAACTCGACACCACCAATCCCTAAAACATCCCTTCCCATTTCCTTACCTCAGCTACAGCAGTGATAGAAGATGCTGAAAGAATGGGGGGGGGGGATGTTTGTTGGTTTCTTCTTTCTAGACCCATTTCCTTGATATACTGTAGCATCACACCAGGTTTCAAATCTGAGGGATCACAGAGGGATGAGAGACCATGGCTGACAATAGCTTCCCTGGGGCTTGATTCAAATAAAAGAACTGTAGGGACTTCCCCTGTGAGGAGGTTGCTGCTTGGTATGGCAATTCAGTGAATTGGGCCTATCGGTCATGTGCAGGCAGGGGCAGCTGCAGCCGCATTCCCAGTGGACCCTGCAAAGGAAGGGCAGGGCCCCCGCGGGTGGGCAACCAATGAGCTGCCTGAGTGGTTGCAGCTCAATGGCTGAACATGTTGCCTGTGTCCACATCTGGGCTCCTCTTCTGGCTGCGGGGGAGCTTTTTGTTTCAGGTGCAGCAAACAGAGCAGTCACCCCACCCACCTCCACCTGTGGGATCTGTTTAGAGTTTTCAGTTGCGGTTGCATTTCCATTGTCACGACTTTAAGTGGTGGCAGCATGGGTTCTGGATTCAGGATAGTGGTTCCCAGGCCAGGACAGGGAGTTCAGGAATGTTGGGAGTGCAAGAGGGACCAGGTGTGCAATGATGTTGAGCACACATCCTCTGCATTTCTTGGCGGGGGCAGTTGGTACTTGGGCCTGCCCACAAGTGGGCCTCAATCTGGGCTGGTGGCAGGATCATCAGTAAACAGGCAGGCTGGCTGATCCTTGGATGCGGACCCATTCAAATGTCAACCCTTCACATCTATAGCCAATAAAGTTGCTTTCCCAACTATCGGTGTGATTATTGTTAGCAGCTAGCTCAGCCCTGAGTGCGCAACAACCTTTAAATGAATCATGATTTAAAAAAAAAATCAGATTACTGAACTTAGCTCCTAGCCTTCAGTTTTTATGCTGGGGTGATTTGTTGTTGTTATTTGCTATCAAGTTACCTTTGAGGCCATTTCCACACCAGACTGTTATAGTGCTATTATTCCATTTTCAACATCCTATGGAATCCTGGGGTTTGCAGTTTGCAGAGGGGCCTCAGAGGTCCCTCCCTAAACTGCAAACCCCAGGATTCCATAGGATGTTGAAAGTAGAATAATAGCACTGTAACAGTCTAGTGGTGAAATGGCCTGAGTTTTGGTGACCTTATAAATGACAGCCCTCCATAAGCCCTGCTCCTCCCCAGCCCTACACAAGTCTTGGAAGATCAGGGTTGTGGCTTCATTCACTGTATCAATCCACCTGTGGTGCAGTCTTCCTGTCATATAACCACAAAAGGTGTTCTCACTGTTATTATATACAGCTCTGAATATGACTGAATGGTCTTGAACTGACCAATCTGATAATTTGGAAGGCTTCATGGGGACCTTGGGGGCCCAGCAGGTAAAGACCAACAGAAGGTATTAGGCAAAGTCTTTGTGGGCAGCAAAGGTGAAGCAAAACTGGACAAGAAGAACTTTTGAAAGCATCTATTTTAAACTATTTTTTTAACAATTCCATCAATCTGTTCATTTTTCAAGTTCCCATGGAAAATTCTAAATAATATGAGTATCATTACTTCCTCAGCTTTACTTCACTCTGTTTATTTTGGATTTTTGTTTTGTGTTGGCTGCATTTTTTTCTGTCTTTCTTCATTTGCCATCATGGATCTAATTTTGTTACAATGTCTTTCAACCCAGATTTATGGTTGTAACTTGTTCCTAGGAAACATTTTTCTATAGAAATACAAGAATAACAATAACGAAAGCAGGTGTGTGAACTAGTGAAAGAGTTCATGACCTGGGGAACTACATAACTGGATTTTCAAAAGAATCAGATCCTCACATTATTATTGCTGGAGTTAATAACTTCCACATGCCTATAATCGCTAGATGCTAATGTTCTCTGTTTACCTACATGTTTAGACACAACATATCTGTGATAACTTCCCGTTTGGTTGTTTTTTCAACACCTACTCTCTTCCTGTATAACATAGCCTTCGTTTGTCCTCTGAGGTCTTACCTGTCCTTAGCTCTGTTTTTCCTTTCCTTCTCTTCCACGATAGTCTATAAAACAAAAGCTCCTCTAAGAAAGAAGATCCATCTTTCCTGAGACAATGTAGTATACCCTTCAGCTGTCATGATTTGGCAGGGGCAATCTAAGTTCATCCTCTGTTGTCCCACTTTTCCAGCTGCTTTTAAAATGTTTCATTTCTCTCTCCTCCTCTCTTTCCTTCTTTGTCCTCAGTCTATTTCAATTGCTACAAAATGAGTTCAAAGTGCAAAAGTAGTTTGTACTCAGTTAACTCAGGACAGAAGGAGAGACTAGGGGGCAAAATCATGCCCTCCCCAGTAGGCATGAGCAAAAGCAAACTGCCACAGCTTCTACTCTCTTGTGCATTGTTCCTCATTAATAACTTTTGCAAACTTGACTATGCTCTGATGTTACCTGGCAGCATGTGATCCAATTTTCATTTGTGACTCACTGGGTGGTATGATTCAATACTAGTGTCATACTCTGCTTCCAGAGCATGGACTCTGACTCAGAGTCTGAAACAGAGGGCATGCCAGAGGCTGAAACAGAAGGCATGCCAGGGCCTGTTATACAGAGAGAGGTTACAGTGCCAGAAACAGAACAAGGGACAGTGCCAGCTCCAACAGAGCCCTGCCTTTTTAGATATAGAGAAATACTTACCTAGACCCAACTTTTGCAGTGCACAGGCAGCAAAGAGAGACTCAGCATCACTCTCTCAGAATTTATAACCAGCAACAACCAAGCAAGTCTCAGCTGCTCTAGGCTCAGGACCTATTTAGCTGGTGTCCTTCCGCTCCAGGAGTTGTCAGAGCTTATCTGACCTGCTACCTTGCTGGATGCTTTGACAAATGCTTGGATTGACCTTGGACACTCCCTTGCCATGAAACCCTGCTGGACTTTGTTTATGTTGGACTTTATTTATGGCTCCTTGCTTACTGCCTGGAAGTAAGTAACAAGCTGGGAGATATTCAGTTTGTTTTGTTTGACTTATCAGCTGTGCCAGGACTGAGATAGGACAACTTTTCTTCCCATTATCTTCCAGAAGAGGGACTCATGTTCATTAGATATAAGTATCTGTGTGTAAAGCTACTTTTATACACCTTACAAAGCAATGTGGGCAGATGTGGGACTGCTCAGGTTCTGCCTACTAATAAATTACTCCTCTCAGAGAAATCAGTTCATACAGTGATTCCCAACCTGAGGTATGTATACCGCCAGAGGTATGAACCAGGACATTTAGGCGTACATGAAAAAAAATTGAACAATGACAGAAAAAGGCACATACATCAACAGCGTAAGACAAGATACAAGTCAAAAATTATGAAATTAATTGAACATTATGATGAGTGGTGGAATGGGTTTCCTTCATTATTTCCATTCCTTAATTTTGTTATTTTGGAGAATGGTGAGGAGTCTCTTCCTAAACATTGTGCTGCAATGACACCATTACAGTGTGCATATTCAGTGGAACACCCCTCACAAGGTTAGCTTTCACTCTTCTCTGATATTGTAACATTTCAGTGTGGTTGCACTGGCTACCATGGGGTACGCACAGGTGCACGCAAGCACACACACAGAGAGAGAGAGAGAGAGAGAGAGAGATTGGGAGGACTTACTGTATTTCACATTTCCCAACAATTATTACCATTACTACCATTAGTAGTGGTAGTATTTTTATTTTAAAACTTCGCTCCAGATCCTTTATAGTGGATTGAACTCATGACAGAGAAATATGAAAGGGAGGAGGAAACCTTACTTACTTATCTCACAATCCATCCCATGATGAGAACTTGCCTTATCTTCAGAAACAAAAGAATAGGTGGGGCTAACCCACCAAACCTTTTCCTGTATAAGTCTTAAAGGGAATTCAGGGGACTCACCTATAAGGATAGATAAATTTGTGAACTTTTCTTTCTCTCATGTTCACTGGTGTGTGTTTTTTTCTATCTCAGATGCTGGCTTAAGAAATATGAACTTTCAGTAAATTCTTCAATAATGAATTTTGTGCCTGTCTCTTACTTTTCTGGATCTGGTTGCTATTCCCAATTCTTGTCTTATTTCCAAGCACATACATGTCACACATCTCTTGCATGTCCTGTTTTGTAAGGCTGGTTTTGATTTATTCTTTTTTATTTTATTTACTGTCAAGGTGTGATAGAATTTTTACTGCCCAGCTGCTTAAATTATCTCACACTTTGTAAATTCAGTTTTCCTTATTTGGAAAGAAATTTTCATTCCATCTCTGACTGCAGATCTGATAGTTTAAAAAAATTACTAGCAAAGTCATATTTGATGCAAAGGGGAAATACCAGAGACATCTTAATATGGAGAAAACCTAATGACCTCACCAATTTCACTCCTTATGTTCACAGATAGCATCTTTGAGAAGGCACTTCATGTTAAACTCTGTTATTGGATGGCTCAGGAAAGCAGAGTGATCAACAAGTGGTACAATTTCTTGAGCAATATATTTTTAAAGACTCTCAAGACTCCATGGCAAAGGACCATCACTGGAGAAGTCAAGTTGCAAAGGGAGGAGATGGAGAGGAGAGTTGACTGCATTAGGACAATTATAATGACTTTCCTACTGTGTTAATGTTGATGCCAACTAGGGCCTGCAGTTATAGCTTAATTAGTGCCAATGGGGCCCTAGAATATCCTCTGTGAAAATGAACATGCTAAGAAAATGGATTAATGATTCTATAAAATGGTCTGGTATTGATCTCCTCACCATTGGGGGTTATTAAGCCAGAGAGACAAAGGCATTGTTTCAGTTTTCATAAGCTGGACCCAAGAGATTTTAGTGGGAGTGGAAGAGATTCATAAACTTGTAGTAAAGATGGCATTCCCAGAAAGGAAAAAAGACAAATAGACAGGTATAATGGAAGGAGAGAAGAAAGGAGGAAAGAGACAAATTTGAGATCATATATACATGCTGGTCTACCACCACAACAAAATTATTGATTGATTGATTGATCGATCATACACACACACACACACACACACACACACCACAATGAAGCATAACCATTGATGATGACTCCTTGAGCACAGTTTTCCAACCAATTATGGATCCATCTAACCATATGACATGCTTTGGGTTAGCATGGATGTTTTCTCTTCCATTGGAGAGCATACATATATGCAACCTTCAACCTTCACCTGCAACTTCACATGGTACTATAAGAGATTCTTTGGCCCTTTCCGCACCTTACCTTTTTCTGGCGCTGGGGTGTGGGGATTGCGTGAGCAGCCTCCAGCAAGAGGCTCTCACGTCCCTGCTGCTTCAGCTCCGCATGAGCTGTCCGCTCACGCGAGAGCCCCGCCTCTTCCTTCTGCAGTGCAGCCTGGGAGTTTCCCTGGCTGCACTGGAGCAGGAAGCACAACCGGCGCAGCTCCAGAGGTCCGCATGTCAGGTAAGTGCGCATGGGACCCAGGAGCAATGCATGACCACGCACCATTTTCGGCTTCCAGCCGAAAATGAAAACATGCACGATCAGCACCTACCGGCCCCTGGAGCATTGTGCGATTGTGGGTGCATCGTGCAGATTGCTCCTCACAATCGCGTGACGCTGCAGGTGCCTTTCTGCATGGCAAATGCCATGCGGAAAGGGCCTTAGATTACAGTAGTCCCCAGAGATGGTACAAAAAGATTTTAATAGGGTGGGAAAGACTCCCTTCCAGCAAGAATCAAAGGCCTGTTCTTAGTTACGCTAAAAATTGAAAAGTGTGTTGGAGGCTGGATGTGTTTAAGGGACAAACTGAATGCTCAAAGCCAGTGTGGTGTAATGGTTGGAGCATTGGAGATAGGGTCCCATTCAGCCACAGAAACCCACTGGGTGATGTTAGGCAAGTCACATTCACTTAGCCTCAGAGGGAGGCAAAGGCAAACCGATCCAGCTACCCTCGAAAAAATCTTGTCAAAAAACCCTATGATAGGTTTGCCTTAGGATCACCGTAAGTCAGAAATGACTTGAAGGCATACAGCAAACAAACTAGATATTAAAGGTAATAAGCATTCTCTACAATTCTCAAATTGACTTGTTTTTGAATCCACAAAGCGATTTCCTCAGAGATATCTGCCTCAGCAATCAGGCTTGCAAATAAAACTAAGCACTCTAAATGAAAGATTCAAAATCATACGCTAAGGCAATGAGATGTCTTTCACCACTTGGGGGAGCACTCTTCTGAATGCACACTAGGCCTTTTATCTGGTTTGACTGGAGTGGGGAGATGAGAGAGTAAGGTGGAGAGAAGACAGAGAAACAGACAATCAACAGTGGTTTTGTAAGGCATGTGTTGTGGTGAATTTAAGTACCACATAATAACCAGCAGAATCAATTTATGCAATGAATAGTGGAAGTATGTCCCCACCATTTCAAAATTGTACACTTGCATGACCCATTAGCTGCAGTTGAAAACAAGAAATACTGTGTGATTATTTTTTCTATACCTTTTGTAAATCAAAACCAGATACAAATGTTCCTGAATACACATGGAATATGTGATCCTTCCCCTAAATGACCTTTTTGTAAACAGTCCAAGTTCCTTGGCTTTTTATGAAAACTTGTGTGAGAACTGGGAGTGAGGGAGATGCAGAAGTACCAAACATCAAGAAGCTCTGGAAGAGGTAAAAAAGGAAAAGAATGCATTCTTGGATCCCACTTAACAAGAAAGAGCATTGGCTTAATGTCGTAGAATTGGTGCTGTTGGGTTTCCATTCCTGACATTTGCAGTCTGCAGGGATGCATGATCTCATCATTTAGGTAATGAAATGCTGTAGCTGATACTAGTCAAGTCCCCTGTCTCAAGACCAATTGCTTGTCAAGGGCAGCAACACATTCATCCCTTTCCACCCATATCATATTGCATAAGTGGCTGGAGAACGTGATTTGCTTTGGCATGTTCATTTTGAAAATATCAGGTACAGAAAAGCCAATGCTGGAGGCAGAAAATGAAACTCAGTGAGCCATCCATCCAAGTAGGAGATGTTATTTAAAGTGATCGGTAATTCATTTTGTAAGTCACACCATATGTTTGGGCTATTCTTGAACTCTAATACAAAAGATGTGTTGGCAGCGCACTGCACAGTATGTGTGTGTCTGTGTGTGTGTGAATATGAGTGCATGCCTCTAACCAGTATATAACATTATGCAAAGCATTGTTTCCAAGAGTTTCCTCCTATTCTGTAGCTGAAATGATTAGACTAGTTGTTATTGTCAGGGGAGCAACATATTTCAGTGTCAGTAGGGTGGTGAATCCACATTGGGTTTTATCCTAGACTTTAAAGGAGATATCCAAGGTGCTGAATCCTATCTCTAAAATGTTTTCAGCACCTTGGATAACTCCTTTAAAGTCTAAAATAAAACCAAATGTAGGTTCACTGCACCATTGACATGTAAGTCTCTGGCTGCTGCTAGTTAGGGTCCTAAGCATGCCACAAAGGTATATGCATTCTACAGTATATTTTGAAGGCACTGATCATGATATTTATCTTTGGTACAGTCCCAAGGAAAATGCAACAATGCAGGCAGTTTGGTTGATCCATATCAGCAAACCATTTCTAGCATATTATGTCTCCCCTAGGAGCAGTTCTATTATAGATATTTGTGATCTGGCTATTTAAGACCAAGTTTCCTCTGCCCCAGATATTCCAGCTTAATGATTTTATGCTGTATATTTCACACTTTCTATTTCGGGAAGTTTCTTAAGATGTGAATGATATTCACTCTTTTCGTTATTTTTATGATTTGCCTGTTAAAACTAGAGATGGGACGAATCCAGAATTTTACGAATCCGAATCCGAATCCCTGGAAGGTTCTGCAAATCCACGAATTTCACATCTTTCAAATCCTTTTTTACAAAAAGGTTTAAAAAGCAAGGGAAACAAAGCACTTCCACTGAAAAGTGTTTTGAAGCAGAATTTGACATCTTTGTTTAATGAAAAACAAATTAAATAATAGTTTTCACTTTCAGGAAAACATACCCATATATTTCTTATTAAGAATTACATGTAATTTGGAAGTAGCTCCAGATGTTGGAGGATGCGCAAGATGATGCCATCTCCTGGGTTGAATATTAGAAAAAAAGGGGGGCAAGGATAATCTTGGGCAAGACACACTCTCTCAGCCTTAGCAAAAGCCTAGGCAAAGGCAAACCTCCCTCTGAAGAAATCTGGCCAGGACATTTGTTATCGTTTTGCCTCAAGATCTCGGCAGATTGAGAATGACATGAAGGCCCTTTCTAATTTAGGCAGGAAAACGTGGATTATTAATCCCACATTTTCCTGCCTGTGTAAACAGGGCCACATACTACAGTACAGATATAATCCAGGTCAAAACTGGATTTTCTTTGCATAGCTCCTTATGGCATCCTGGGGTTTATAGTCTGATAAACTGCACACTTTGGCAGAGAAGGCTCTGACACGTTGTCCAACTGCAAACCCCAGAATTGTGTATGAAAGAGCTTTGCAAGGGATCCATGCAAAGGAATCTTCTTCAGCTGTCCCTGAAATCTCAAGAACACTGTACTTTCCAGTCAAGTCTCAAGTCCTGCAACAAGAAAGGCACTTAAAAAAAAAAAGAAATCAGCCTCTAGCCCAGTTTCAATTCTCTACCCTGATGTCCAGTCTCAAGTCCTAAAACAAGGAAAGCACTTAACAAAAACAGACTAACACCAGCCTCTAGTCCAGTCCCAATCCCTACTCTCCAGTCTCAAGTCAAAAGAACAGGAAGAAGAGAATTACCTTGCAGAAGGAGGCAGCCACAGGGGCAGGCAGCAGAAGCGAGCTTGATCCAGGGCACTCACGCCAGCTCAGGCCTCCTGGCATGCAGGAAAGAGACTCTCACCACCCCTGCACACCCGCATGGACCTGATCCAGGGCGCTCGTGCCAGCTCAGGCCTCCTGGCATGCAGGATATTACAAAAAAAAAAGGGCAAGGATAATCTTATTGCAACAGCTGCTTACCATTTCAAAAAAGTCTGCCATTTACAGTAATTTTGCAGTGCTGGATGGATTTTATCTATTTGGTTGGTTCTTCGCACTTCTGTACCGTGCAGCAGCCAAAGCTCTCTGGGCAGTTCACAAATTTAAAATTAATAGTAGTAGTAGTAGTAGTAGTAGTAATAACAACAATAATAATAATAAAAACAAAATGCAAAAAAGAAAGCTGCAAAATCCAGCTAATACCAACAATAATCCTATGATCTTTAAAAAAAATTTCCAAAACTGACAGGTCAAAAATTCTCGGAGTAGCAAGGTTTTCATCTGGCAGCAAAAATAATACTTTTCACAGATACAATGGGAGCCTCTCTCTGTGGGAAGTATTCCTCCATTTTGGTGCCATCATTGAAAATGCCCACTATTCTTAGCATCCTTGAGCTTTATAAAAGCATGGCACAGTACAAATCCTTTATATGAATATTGAGGGTTCTAATACTTAGCAATATTTGGAGTATTTATAAAGGCAGATGTTTTCCTTAGCCTTGTCTTCTGAACTCTGTTTAACTGGAGACACTAGAGACTGAGGCCATTTCCACACTATACTGTTTTAGTGCTATTATTCCACTTTCAACATCCTATAGAATCCATGAGTTTGCAGTTTAGGGAGGGGCCTTTAGAATTCTCAGCCAGAGAGCTCTTTGGCCTCAGTAAACTACAAATCCCAAATTCCACAGGATGAGAAGGCTGTCAGACCTTGTAAAACTACAAACCCCAGAATTGTGTATGACAGAGCTTTGCAAGGGAGTTATGCAAAGGAATGTTTCAGCTGTCCTTGAAATCTCAAGACTGTACTTTCTAGTTAAGTGCTGAACTTAAATATTAAATGTTCAATTTAAATATATTAGAATACAACCCCAGATGTAATTTCTGAAATTGTTAGCAAAGGCCATTATTACTCCAAGGGAAAAACTGCCCAACTCACCATCTCCCCTTGTATGTCTGGTCTCCCAGGTTTTCAGGTGTCCCAGTCTCCCGGGTTTTCAGGCAGTTTGTTCTCCAACAAACTATTTAATTGGTGGATTCGAAAGATTCAGTTTTTCTATTTTGGCTCAAGGATTCGGATTTGTGAATCTCGAATCCTTGCCAAGGATTTGAGGATTCAGTTGGCCCATCCCTATTCTGAAGAAAGTCTTGCCATGAGCTGTAAGCAACCTCGTTTTGTCAAATTGGCACATAAACTGGTGGTCTTTCAAACATGTGCATTTTTCCATTGCTCCTTGGAATTCTGCTGCTCCAAATTCAGTTGCTGTAGGATAGCAAATGTATATCATATGCCCTCAAACTACTCTTTTTGGCTACCAAATTCCCTTAGTAGACGCCACTAACTGCCTCCCAACCCTCCCATATTTAATTTTTTTTCAGTGCAATTTTTTGGATGATTTTCTGCCCGAAAACCATCACCAAACCCATCTAAAATAGTGCTCAGATATAAGGAGTTGCCTTCCCGCACAACCTCAAGCCCTCCCCGAGCCTTTTTTTCCCCCAGCCAAATTTAAGGGTTAAAAGGGTTAACCAGAAGTTACATGATATCATTTCCAGGTCATGAAGACATGCTGGAGCCTATGCAGAGGGGATGCAGAAGTAAAAAATTGGCCACTGCCATGGCACAGTTGCCCATCCCTGCTGTAAATCCTGCCCTGAACTTGAAGCATGAGACATTGTTCCATGCAGTGTTAAAATTATGGTATATTTTACCTTACAATTTACTGTATGTCCAATCTGTGTTTATTAAGGTAACCATATTATCATATTTCTTAGAAGAATGGAACTGAAAATAAACAGCACATTTATATTTACTGTTTCAACAATATAATGGTACTGTGATAGCAGTATGCACTCATGGGGCATCTGTCTTCTTGAAATGTTCAAAATAAAATGTTGTGCAGGCTTATTTGGGAATAAACTCTATAATCATACTTTTTAAAGGCATATGAAACACAATTCGCAGGACACTGTGGGACTTTTCACAAGTATAAGCATGTCTAGGATTCAGGTAGACCACCTTTGGCTACTGCATTGCATTATCTGTGTGCATATTTGGCCCCTTGAAATAAAACTCTCCAAATATTTTGCATACTGAATATCATAGCCTCTGTCTTGATCATATCCAGTTGAAGGATTTTTGGAAAGATTCTATAGGACTGAATTTGTTACTTGGGATACGTACCCTTGTAAGGCAGGAAGAGGCTGCATTCCAACATCCCTTCACCAAAGTGTAAATATCTGCATGTGGAGATATGCTGCTTCAGCACTATGCAACCCCCATGGAGAACAGCAACATTGTACAACACATGTCAATGACTTGTTGCTGTTGTGAAATGGAAAATATGCAACTGCAACACACAATCTTGTTGTATGTGCAACTCTGCTCCTGTCACTGTCGAAAGAATACATCTGTTGCACTATGGTGAATAATTCAGTCTGCATGCAAGCACAACTCACAGATGTGTTCGTCATAATACAATGTCAGCTGAAGTGACTCAGTACATACAACATTTCTTTATTCTTTAATTCAGTAAAGATACTGAACCATTCCAGAAAGAGGAGTCTGAAGGGATAATTTCTGAATAACTGATCTGATTGAGCACAAGGTGATAGCAAACTAAGAAATGGTTGAGTACACTTTGCTCTCCAAAACTTCGGAAGTGCTATCCCCATCACTTACCATCTTGTGATTTTCCCCCTACCAGATTTTCCTCTCCTTGTGTTCTTTCCAGTTCTATTGACAACATCTGCCCTCCTTCACCAGTCCTGAAGTCTTGCCTTTTTATCTAGTGAAGTTGTTCCTCATATCTAATCTGTCACCATATCATGCCAATTTTCCTTAAACCCTGGTTGTTTCCTATTATTCTCTTGAAATAGTTTTGAAAAGAATGCCGTTGCACCTTCTCACAGGCAGTCCAGCACAATGAGTCAGGATAACAATGTGGCTTCATATTGCTTCTATTTTGATCCTGCATCGTATAAAAAAGAACTATGTGAAGAATTGGCTACAGGACCACGTGTCCAGTCACACTCAGAAGATCACATGACTCAAGACATTTTGATGCCTGAAACAGTCCAATGTATGATACCCTGCCTTCAAGGTATACAGCAGACCTGGGGGGGGGAATACTTTCAGTTTTGAGACATTCTGGAAATCCTAGCTCAAAAGATTACTTTTCCAGGCTTTGAATCAAAGCCAACCAACTTGTTTTGGCACATGAAGCCAAAGATTACACAAACACTATCTGTAGCCATCAAAACACAATAGCAGATCAAAAAAAAAAAAAAAAAACTAACCAAGCCCCGTTGTTTTATGAACTCCAAATCTGCTGCCTATGGCAGCTAATTCATGCTGCCTAACATGCATGTGCCCAACATTTCATTCCCCTGGGCCCATCCCAAACACAGTGGCAGCTGATGAATCCCATGGCAGTAGAATGGTCAATCCATTCTCGGTTGTAATCCCAACTCTTAAGGAGCTACTCAAGACGCTTCATCTATTTGAAGTATAGGGTTCAATACTTTGCAAACTTTCTTTAAAGTCCAGAATAGATTCTTTACCTCACTGACATGGAAGCCAGTTCCCAAGCATACATGTGGAATGAATGGCTATATGTAAGGGAAAGCCTATCCATTGTGACAGATGCTGCTGCTCTGATTGAGGAGCAACTGATTGTGCCTGGGACCGAGCCAGTGAGTGGGATAGATGATGCCTCTGAGATCAAGGAGTCACTGACTGTGCCAGGACTGGGCCAGTGAGTGAGCAAGTCAACCTGCAAACATCCCCTGCACTGGAAGGTCAAACAGAGACAGAGTTGACCCAGCCAGCTAATGATGGAGAGGGAACCAGCAGTGATGCAGAGGAGTGGCAGCCACCTGTGCCCATCAGCCCTCAATCATGAAGAAGGCTGAAACGGGCTGCTCAAAGGGAGGCTGTATGGACTTGGTTGAGGAAGCAATAACAAGCAGCACCTGTCCACAGTGACTATTTAAGTCTGCCGGCATGGCTGCTCTTTGCTTGCAGCAAATTACTAGCAAGCCCCATCACTTTCATGTCTCCTGCTCCCTGAAACCCTCTAGGAGGATCTCTGTCTACTGAAACTTTGGACTGGACCTTGACCTGGCTCAGCTTGCATTTTCCTAGTGTTTGGTATATTCGGACTCTTTTTGAAAGTATTCCTGATCTCCCTCCTCCCTTTCTGACTGCAGCTTGGCAGGGAGAGATTCCTGACATCCATGTAGAACTCCATACAAACAGTTCTGTAACCCTGATTATCCAAGACTTTCCTCTGAAGATATCCTTCCTTTATACATAGATGCTAGAGACAGTTTGAGCAATGTGAACACAAACCATAACATGGCAAACTGGGCTCTCATCTTCAGACACATCAAGTTCATGTGAGAAAAGTGACAATGGAGGCAGTGGAGCCAGCATGATCCCTTCCTTGCTTAAAAGGTACAGACACATGCTGAACTCCTGAATACAGCTAAAGAGAGGAAAGCAGCAATGCCAGCAACTAGAGATGGGCCAACCGAATCCTCGAATCCTAAGGATTTGAGATTCTCGAATCCGACTCCCTGTGCCAAAATAGGCAAACTGAATCTTTCTTTTCTATTTATTTTTATTTATTTTTATTTATATATATATATATAATTTTATTAAGTTTCACAAATTAAAAAAGAACATTCTCTGACCTGTAATTTTTACATGAAATTTTTCTGATCTTCCCCTCTGATCTAGTCTTCATTTCTCGAAATTCATTCCACTTATTACATTTATGTGTCACAATACAATGTTTATCTCAATTATTTGATCATGCATTTCCCTCTCCCACCATGTTATGTTACTGTTATCCCACTGTCATTTCCACAGTCATAATACAGTCATTTTCACTTGACAGTTCCCAGCTATCACCCTTTTCAATTGGCCATTTTGCTTTCCACTAATCGTCTGATTTCAATCTGTTCTGATTTCTTTTCTTGCCTCTTTTAGATCTTCTGATATCTTCTCTTATACTTTTTAAGTCCTCCATCATTTGCAACATAAACTCTTAAAATTTCTAAAGTACTATTAATGCATATCTGGCAGTCTGAGCTGTTATTACTGCAACAGTCACTCATCTCCTTGACCTGGGTTCCATTCTATTAAAAATGTCTTGTTTCCCATTTCTATACTTATGTCCTATTCAATCCCCACCGACCCTTTAACAATATCAAAATGCTTATATTAATGACAATATATCAATCAAATATGTAAGCTTAATTGTTTAAGTTCATTCTAACATTGTCAAAGTACAAAACCACTTTGTCTAATTCAGAGCCGTGTGCCTTAATCCACCTCACATTCCTCCCTCCCATCTGAAACTTTACTGTTTGAAGATTCTTCTGTATTCTCAATAGCCGCTTAAAGTCCATGGGAGTGAGGATGTTTTGCTTGAATGACCTTCCAGCACAGGCTCGCCAGTCTCAACAGTCCAGAAGCAAAAAAAAGATAGGAAACAAGTCTCAAACAGCAGGAACTAAGAAAAAAACACTGCTCAATAACTGTTGCCTCCCTGAGTGGTCTTCTACAATCAGAAATAAAGAGTCAAAAAGCCAAAATACCAATCCTCTCAGGTCGACCAGGATAGTAAAATGTGGGAATAAAGAAAGTTCAATGTCCAAATGGAGTTTATTAGATCTTGTAAAATCCAATCTTAATCCTTAGTCCAGTTCCGTCCATTTAATTATTTAGCATTGTCAAACTGTAAATCTCTGTCTCAAATTGTAAGTCAGAAATCATTTAACCATTAAAGACTTCAATCCTCAGTAGAAAAGCAGAAAAGCCACTTAACAGTCTCTTTAAAAATCAGCTGCCCCTTTAAAACGAACTCTCAACCATAACGCGCTCACATCTCCTCTGGGTCCTTCCATTCCTCCACTCCTGCGCACCGTTGCAAATCAATTCCGGATGTGATATTGTCGAAATCGAAGACCAGATCAGATAACATGTTTTCTTAGTTTCTTATTAAGTAGTTTCTTGTTTAAGAGTTGGCAGCGGCGCTTGTGCCACTCCCGTGACGATCCTGCTGGTTCCATCGTGGTCCTTCGACCCCCCAGTGCTTTCTGCTCCCCAGACAGGTAGAGCCAGCCACCAGTTTTGAGATCCCCTTTGGACCTCTTCCACACCCCTTTTACCGGAGGGATGTCTAGCCACTTCAGATGGTAAAAAAAAAGTGGCTGGAATCCAGCGGGTGGCAGCTCAGAGCCGCTCCATTGCGCAGCTTCGCTCCGAGCTGCCGCTCGCATGCGCCATGCAACCAGAAGGGCGCAAACAGAATCTTTTGAATCCATCAACTAAATAGATTGTTGGAGACCAGAATGCCTGAAAACCAGGGAGACTGGGACCCCTGAAAACCTGGGAGACCAGACATACAAGGGAAGATAGTAAATAGTTGAGTTTTTCCCTTGGAGTAATAATGGCCTCTGCTAACACTTTCAGAAATTACACCTGTGGTTGTATTCTAAGATATTTTAATTGAACATTTCATATTTAAGTTCAGTACTCGACTGGGAAGCTACAGTCGAGATTTCAAGGACAGCTGAAACATTCCTTTGCATGGCTCCCTTGCAAACCTCTTTCAGACCCTTGTCACACCTTACCTTTTCATGGTGCAGGGGTGTGGAGCTCGTGCGAACAGCCTCTGGAGGAAGGCTCTCGCTTCTCTGCCTGTTCAGCTCTGCATGAGCTTCCTGCTCGCACGAGAGCCCCTCCTCTTCCTTTCACAGTGCAGCCTGGGACCTTTCCCACCCTGCACTGGACAGGAAGCGCGACCGGCCTGGCTCCCAAGGCTCCGCACACCAGGTAAGTGCGCACGGGGCCCCGGAGTGATGAGTGACCACACAGCATTTTCGGCTTGAAAAAATGCGTGCGTGGTCCGCGTCAGGCCCTTGAGCATCGCGCAAATGTGAGTGTGTCATGTGGACCACTCCTCACATGTGTGCGACGCTCAAGGGGCCTGTCGCATCAGAAATGCCATGCGAAAAGGGCCTCAGAAACAATTCTGGGGTTTATAATTTTACAAGGTCTCACAGCCTTCTCTGACAAAGTGTGCTGGTGCATCAGCAAACTTACAAACCCCACGATGCCAGAAGGAGCTATGAAAAGAAAAGCCAGTTTTGAGCTGGATTATCTCTCTACTGTAGTATATGGCCTTGTTTACACAGGCAGGAAAATGTGGGATTAATCCACATGTTCCTGCCTGTGTAGAAAGGGCCTTCATGTCATTTTCAATCTAGGGAGATCCCGAAGCAAAACTATGACAATTGTCTTGGCCAGATTTCTTCAGAGGGGAGGTTTGTCTTTGCCTAGGCTTTTGCTAAGGCTGAGAGAGTGTGTGTTGCCCAAGATTATCCTTCTTTCCCTTGGTTTTTAAACTCTTTTTAAAAAAAGGATTCGAAAAATTCAAGATTTGTCAGATTCATGGATTCCCGGAACTTTTCAGGGATTCGGATCCGGACTCGGATTTGGAAAATTCTAGATTCGCCCCATCCCTACCAGCAACTGTGCCCCCTTGTGGAAATGATCGGAAAGCTCCCGCATCACTGCTGGAGCTGTTTGGTAGATTGTGACAATTGGGGTGAATACACTGTATCTTTTTGGTTAAAACAAGCAGCCAACTCAGGACCTTGGAAAAGAGGTGTATGTTTGGACTATGGTGCCCAAGATCTCCTAGTGGCCGTGATAGCTGGGAGATTCTGGAAGTTACAGTCTGCAAAAATAATCTCCTCCTGTAGCAGGAACACAGCACATTGCTCATGCATTGTTCCAGTTCCCATTAGTATTGAGACACAGGCTGAGACACAGGAGACAGCCTTCCCATTTCCAGTCCTTAGGATGTGGAAATCCTTTTCTGAGAAAGCTATATTAGCCCCAGAAGAATGGGGGTAGAGGTGTAGAGATTTCTCAGCAAATAAAATATATTATTAAATAAGTCATTATATAAATGATTAAATTACAAGGAAGAAAATGAGATTAGAATGCTGGGCCCTTTATTATTTTCATTTGCATGAGCATTTTTCAATATGTGATTGTAGCCAATCTTTCAGCCTGCTTCAGCCTGCTTCAGAACAATCTTTCTCTAGGCAGGATTGTATCAACACTTCTGTGCACAGTGGAACAGCTGAACTGATTTGAGTTGTGAAAGCTGCCTGTAGGAAAGTCTAAAGTCTAAACCGAAAGCAGAGAACCTAGCTCTCTCCATGTGAGCTGGGACAACAGCTTCTGTGAGCTCCAGCCAGCCTGGTCAGCAATCTTGGATTAAGGTAGTTGTAATCCAAAATTTGTACTTTGCTATTCTGCCTTTGGACATTTAATGAGATTATATGGCTTACTGGGGGAAAAGGCAGTAAGAAAAAAAGGAAGGCCACATTATGGATAGATTGATTTGTTAAAGGAAGCCACAGCCCTGAGTTTGCAAGATCTTAAAGACTGGGGCTTTGGGCATCTGTCATTCATCCTAACTTTAAGTTAACTTGACAGCAACGACAACAATTAAATCAAAAATTATCAACTGTGTATCAGGCTGTGTACCCTAATACATTGACCTAAATGTGTGCCTTAAAATGAGAAGATTACTGCATTTTGCAGATTTATCCTTCCTGTACTTCTTTTGCATTGTTATTTAATGCATCAAATGCCTCGTTCCTTTTTCAAACTGAACACCTACTTCTAACATATTTGCCACTATCTCAGATGTTGGTGTGAGCAGCTGATAACACAGCTTTGTCTTACTGTGTAAATTCACGCAAGCACAAAGTAACTCTGAATTGGTCATGAATGTTGTGACCTAGATTTTTAGACTGATTCTGATCTGTTTTTCTCAACTGCTATGATCATTGTACCTCCTCTATTCTTTTCAATTACCTCAACCATGGTTTTTCAAGAAAACCAGCTCCCCACACCCAACACTCGCCACCCTTTTTCATATTCATTGCCCCCCCGTACATATCCACCCAACTTTTTTTTGCAATAACATAAACATACACATATCCCCTTTACCTTCTTTTAATAACAGAAACCATTTTCAATACTATAAAAATGTACATTACACATTCCCCTTGTGTTTAGATAGTCCAAGAAGCTGGAGCAAAGTAACAAACCACTAGGTATCAATAACACAAAATTTTAGACCAGACTTCCCCAACCTAGTCTCTTCCAGATGTTGTTGTACTAGAATTCCCATCATCCTCAAGCTGCATGGCAATTGGAATTAAACCCAACAAGAATTCCCATACATATAGAGGAGCTCAGTGTATGTAAGATGTTGGTATGCACACAAACTCTATTCACACGCCAACCAACAAGTGGAGCGCAGTGGGTGTGGCCGCTGCATGTGTTGGTGGCAGAGTAGAACTAATTTGGTTGATCTGATGTCCTTCTTGTCTATTTTATATACTATGTGAAGATTATAAAGTCCTTTGGTTTGTCCTCTGAACCTTGCACAATACAGTTAGAACATTGTATTTGAGCAGAGGTCATCCTTCATTCCTAATATGGCAGAAGATGGATGCAGCCTTTGAGTTCCATCATGGGACTTCTTACAAGACACATCCCAGAGTCTCCATCAGATCCTGCAGAGACTCTTGCTGCATTGCTGTGACTGCATGTTCTGTGGTCATCTGCCGCCTTTGAGCTTTAAGTTCCATCAGTGCCACTTTTCCAAGCATGGATGGTTCAGAGCTAGATGCTGAATGCAGAGGGGGATGACTTTCTTTAGTGGCATAGCCTGGATCTCTCCCTCTCCTCATGAAGCCACTGCTGTGTACCAAAAAAGGGAAAAGAGCAGTCATTAACAGAATCACGTCTATAAGCATTTCAAGAATATATCCTTGGGGCTCACTTACAGCAGGCTGGCTCTGTGAACCCCATTATCAACTTCCTTGCATGCTGGATTCAGTTTTAGTAAATATCACCCAGAGGGATTTTTAAAATTATTATTAGTTGGTTACAGGGCAACTTAGTTTTTAGCAGTAGCATAGAAAGCATTCTCCATATTTGTTTTGATTCCTTTTGAACAACCACCATTAAAGCACTAATGATATGTACACACATTTAAAACAGTTACTAGGTTCCTCTTCAGAAAAAAACAACACTGTAGCAGCAACAGGCTATCTGGGAAGCAAATTAACTTAATTTTTTACTTGCAGTTGATAGAATGATCCTGGAAAAGAGAAATACACATATGAAAACTAAAGCTGAATAAAAAGCCATTCACTCTCACATTTTTTGGCCATTTTTTTCCTCTGAAGGATGCTATACCATAGTTGTTTCCCCAAAACAACTATAGGAAACAACTATGGGAAAGGGAATGGTGGACTGGGTGGTAGAAAAAATGTTTCACGTGTGAAAGATTCCAGGTTCCAGGAATTCCAGATTCCAGGTTCAGTCTTAGCATCTAGACTCTCCAACTAGGGCTAGGACTTTGGATTTCACAGTTCTTTGGGAGGGTTTTGCAATTTATTGCTCAGACGAGAAAGGCCAAGGGATATAAAGATAAACCAGCGTATGATCAATGTTCAACAAGTATGTTTCTTCCTGAGTAGCAAGAAACTCTTTCTAGAAGATTCCTGAACTGACAAGAATCTTCGGAGATCAGGACTTATTCTATGAAAAGTTTGTACCTAGTTGTTTTGAGCAGGAAACAGAACTTTTTTGTGCAGAAAATAATATACCTGTACATGTTATGCATCCTGCGCAAAAAAAGAAAAAAGGATGAATTTTGAGCAGAGTCCCCAGATATAGCATTTTCTATGCAGGAAACAGCATTTTCTGCACACACACACACACACACACGCACTGCAGAAAATGCTGTTTTCTGTACAAAAATACCACATGTAAATTTTGCATAGATGCTATGAAGTCCTGAACTGCACAGTTTTCAAAATTTTTCTTGCAGCAGGAATAAACTTGCTAAAATTACTCATTCATGGAGTCATCATAAGTAGACAGGCAACCTGAAGGCGCGCGTACACATGCACACATACACACTGGAAGAGTGTTCTTATCTTTATTTCTATCCCTTTTCTTGTTCAACATTGGACCTCAAAGCAGCTATTCTTGCTACATGCTTCAGATAAGTTTCCTGATGAAGGATCTCAGGCATTATTTAAATACAAGTGTTATACAGATTTTATGGGGAAAAAAACACATTAAAATGAAAAGAGAATGGAATAGATTTAAGAATGAATGTAAGCAAAACTGACACAAAACAGAAGTCTGATGCAACCATCCCTAAAGACTGCCATGTGGACAAATAATTAGAGCATTTCTCTCATGTCAGGAGAAAGGAATAAAGATCAGGAACAAGTCTAATCTATGGCATTTGCTTTTTAAATCATGACAGTATAAAATCATTTCATGGTAGTTTATAATGGTTTGTTTGTGTTTGTAAAAAACATTGGCCAGAATCCTGTATGGGAGTTACATCTTCTTAAGTGGACTTATATGTCCAGGGAATCAAATTGGCCAGTTTCATAACATTCATATCAAGAGCATTATAGTTGTGTTGCTATGTAGCCAAGTCAGCAAAGTGCCCGTCCTGCACTGCACACTGATGAGCATTCGACATTCTTACAGGCATGACAACATGCATTTTTGCAATTCACTAACAGGGTTCTTAGTGCCTCTGCTACTTAACAAAGTATATGTAAAGTTACATTAATCAGAAGTTGATACAGGATTCTGGTAAACAAAACTAATCTAATATATAAAAGTCAAAATTTGTCTATTTGTCCCTGTTGGGTAGAAAAGACCTCATATGATTGGCTGACTTTGAAGATTCTATGGAATCTTGGGGTTTGCTGTTTAGGGAGGGGCCTTTAGAATTCTCAGCCAGAGACTCTTGCACCTAGTCTGTTGCTAGTGAGGTGAGGACTAGCAGCAAGGAGGAGGGCAGTGTATTCCCTCAGAAACCCAACCTCTATATGTTAATAACTCTGAATACAGATTAGATTGGGAAATATGGGGGAAAGGCATAGGTACTGAACAAGAGAGTTTGGTGAGTTCGTAAGAGGAAAAAAATTGCTTCATTTAGTTAGTAGTAATATATTTTTAGAAAGGGAAAAAAGTTGTAAGTAATACTTTTCATCCTTTCTTATGGAACCTTTCCAAAAATTGCAAAGATACCTTAAGGTGTTTGTAACAAGTATTACCTATGAGAACATAAAATCCCAAGCAATGCCAGGTAAATACACTAGTACAAAATAACAATCACCAACAAATTTAAGATCTAAAAACAATTAATACTAAAAATAATATGGACACTAGGAACTGCAAAAGCAAGACCAAGAGAAGCAGAGTCGGCCATTTTGCAGCCTGTAGTGACAAACAAAATGGAACCTCCCTTCTGCTGAAAGTATAGAAGTTAATAACACTGGCAGATAAATCCCAGTGGGACAATGTCTTCTGCTAAATGTAAGGGCAGAAGGCCATCTTAAGGCACACAGTAGACCATATGGCACACACATTTGTGACAACCAACATATATTGGCATTTTCCATTCTGCAGCATCTGCCCATGATTCCTCATGGAGAACATCCAGCGGAACTAGTTACGCTTCTCATTACAGTAGCCCCTCCACATTTGTGAGGGTTCATATTTGCAAGGGTTAGGGGCACAGAACCCTCACAAAAGTGGAAAAATAATGAATAACTTCCACCTCAGCAATTACCCTCTAGAGTTCACCCCTCCATTCCTTTGCCTCTGGCCCCAGCGTTGGGGGGGGGGCAGGAGAGAAAAAAGACACAGTAAAGGCCTTACTGGTACTTTCCCCTCAAAGTGAGAAGAGCACAGTTCTTTCCTTCTAGTTACTTCTGGTGGCCATCTTGAAAAAGGGAGGGGTAGGAGCAATCAGCAGCCATCACACAGCAGAAAGTGCAGCCACATGGGAGAGAGGACACATCTCCAGCAGTGGGAGGGGGGCTTTGCTTACCCAAAAACTAAAAACATTCATTTTAAATACAAGCCTGGCAAGCCTGGGGTGAGGAATACAAGGGATGGAAGGAGGAAAATGGGGGGAGGTGATGCAAGCACATGCCTCATGAATAATGAAATTTGCGAAGGTCAAACCCATGAATGTAGAAAGAGGACTGTATTCTGATCACCCAATAGATCATTATTTGTTATTATTACTGCAGCCCCAAAAGTAAGTCACAAATTGCTGTTACTATTGTATCATTGAAAAATACAGGTTAATGCTCTCTGGTTTCATCCCATCCCATCATAATTTTGTATGGACTATCCTATGTGGACTCCATCACCATCACCACCACAACTCACATAATCACAGCATAGTAGACTATCCAATTGCCAGATGTACTGCACACAATTACTTTGGGCTACAAAAGTAAGTACTCATCAGTCCCTCTTCCTGCCTCATCTCCATCCTTCAAGCATCTCTCTATCCTTCCTCATCTCTTCCTTTAAATCTTATTCCTGAGCAGATCTCAGGTGTTCAGAGAAGCATATCCAGTTTCTCTAAGCTGTCTTTCACAATTCACACCAACACAGCCAGTCCAAGTGCACACCTTAGCCACTGTTTGGAGCTGCCATCCTGGCAAGTTAGAAAAGCATAATAAAATCCTCGAGCATCCTCAGTAGCAGCTCAGTAATCATCATAAGTCACTGGAAAGAACAATGCTAGATCTGAAGCATCACACATCTAAGCTTTAGATCCAATAATCAAGAGATTTGCCACCACTGCTAGCTACTTCAGCTTAGAGCTTGGGAAAGTGATTTTTTTTTTTGAACTGCAGCACCTAGAATCCACCAATTAGAATGCTTGGTAGCCGTTGTAGCTGGAGAATTTTGGGAGTTGCAGTGCAAAATTCATTTCTCCAAGCTCTACTTGGAGGTGAGGTAGCCTTCAGATAAGCCCACATATATTAGGTCCATAAAAACGAGGAAGGAAGGGGGAGGGTAACAAAAAAAAGTGACAGCATCTTTAAGACTAAATGGTTTTTATTTTTTCATGATGTAAAACATCTTTTTCATAGATGTAAACTCACTTCTTCAGATGCACTACAGAGTGATAATAAATGCTCAGGTGTAAAGCACATTTACACACTTGTGGAAAAGGGATGTCATGTATTTATTTTTATTTTTTTTATTTAATGTAATCCTGCCATTCTTCCCAAAGGGGGCTTAAGGGGGCTCACAATTTGCATTAAAACAAATCCACTGAATGGATTATGCAGGTTTAAAAAGAATCAAACGATCATTAAAAATTTTAATTGAATGTCCTTAACTTGCTTTCAGAAGCTCTATTGCAGCACTATTTTCTTCACATGAGTAGAAGAAGTCTGGGATGTGTACTCCAGCCAGTGATGCGCAGGGAAAGATCTAAAAATAATCTGTAACTATGTTTGGCTGTCTGATTACAGAGTTCCAGACAATATGAAACCCTGATAAGGCAGGGCTTCCAGTTGAGTGGAGCTCAGAATTTGCACTTGAATGTACATATCAGCTCCTTTTCAGACCTTCTACAGTAACACAGGGACAGAGAGAGAGTGAAGATAGCAGGACCAGAGTGTATGTCCTTGGCTTCCTCTGCTCAAGATGCAGATATGAACTCCTAAACAAGGGCATAGTCAGAACTCCAAGAGTATCTGAGCGCAGTAGGAAAGTTCAGTCTCCTGAAAAGTAAGAAAGCCCAGAAGCTACATAGAGAATTCAGGTGGGGTTCAAAACAGGAATATAATAAATCTTTGCTTGGTTCATTCTCACCCAGAAGAAGAAAATATTTCAAGTGTTCTCCCACAAAATGTGATTAGATACATTTTTGACCATTTTTAATGATTGATTTTTATTTTAAGAATTTCTGAGAATTTTTTTGCACCAAAATGTTGGGTGTTTCACACCAAACAAAGCATCTTGCAATTAAAATTTGCATGTAAAAGCCTCATTTTAATGTAAATAAAGATTTCATCAAAAAATTAAATGTCCTGACAGTCACATAGGGATGTGGGGGTGGAGGGGGCGATTCACCCCAGGTGACAATTTTTGGGGGGTCCCAGCCCATAGCCATGCCCCCGCGCACCCTGGCCATGCCCTTGCACCCCCTGTCCACAACCCCATGCACCCTGGCCACACCCTCACATGTCCTGGTCAGGCCCCCACACACCACAGCCACACCCCTGTGCACAGTGGCCATAACCCTTGTGCCGTAGCCCTGCTCCCTCCCATCCCACCTCCACACACTCCAAGCTCCACCTCTGTGTCCTGAAATGAGAAGATTCACATGGTGATTGACCTTTTTTTTTTCAACAGAGTGAAAGACAAAGACACCCCTTCTCAAGGATGAGAAAATGTGTGAGTATTCTTTGCATTCCTAGTTCAAAGACATGTTACCTGGGTACATTAACAAGCTTTCATGTCTTAACATAAAGAGGCGGTAAGATAAGGAAGGAAAAAAAATGCAATTGTACTGGTAGATATGGAGGAGAAGTGTAGAAACATAGGACTGAGAGAAGTCATGACTAGATGTGAAATGGAGTCATGCATATTCTGTCAATAATATTCTATACAATATATTGGAATCATGGAATCAAGATACAAATAATATTCGCTGGCATCAATGACACTAATCACAGACTAGCTGCTCCTTATTTTATGCAAGAATGATGAAAATTCTGTCCTTTGTATTACCTCAGGCAGATGTAGAACAGTTGCTGCCTTTTTCCAAAGGTATTGTTCTAAAACATCCCATGCAATAATCTTTCTACTTTGGTTACCATAGTTCAATTTCTACTTTTAAAAAAGCATAATTTGGCACCTCCTTGTTTCTTATTTATCATTCCTGAAGTTAATTTCTGCCGAGAAATAAGGTGTCAAGCAAAATTCAAATGACCACAGAGACCCACAGGCAGAAAGCAGAGGTGGGAGGTAGCATTCCTATCCCCTTCTCCAAGAAACTCTTTTCATTAGCTCCCTCATTCCCACCGTACTCTCCCAAAAAACAGAGGCACCTTTTGTGAGGCGATCTGCCACTCTTCTTTAGTTTCCTGTACCACAACCCAACTGATTCAGGAAGGTCTCCTGACCTTTCAAATAAAATTTGGGGAGATGAATTGGCAGGTGTGGAAGAAAGGGGGCAAGAAAGTTACCTTCTTCCATCCCCTTGCACCATGCAATCCTCCAGATGTTATTAAATTCTAGTTCCCACTAGCCCTACCCATCCAGTAATGACAGTGATGGCAGTCGTAGTTCATGAACATCCAGAGCCCCAAGGTTCCTCAGCTTTGTATTACTTGTACAGTCAAGGCCAGCTACAGACCATAGAGTCCCAGGGGCACACACTTTCTTTTATATTGTTGTACCTTTGATTGAAACTTTTTTAAAAAAAAATCATGGCCCCCAAAATTAGAAAGATCCCTTTGACCAGGGATGTTGTTGCAATAAGCAGTGGTCCCAATACTATCATGCCATTTTCTCTGAAAGAACTATTGTCTGCCTCTGGCGCAATCTCTGTTAAGTAGCAGTTCAGTACTTCTTTGTCCTTCCCCTCCAATCATCTTTATGGCATTTATTTCAGTTACTGATTCTGCTATTAGGACTCACCAGACACCATTTCATTCTCTGCTACTTTATATTGCATCTTCAGAATGCTAGATCACTGTATGGGAGATTCAATTAGTATTAATGCTGATGTAATTTCCTTGAGATCACAGAGCTCCTTCAATTCCTTCCAGCCTTCTTTTGTTAAACTTCTCAGCTGGAATAGTTCTTCATAAATGAAACTCACTGCCCTGTCCAATTTCACCCACATATCAATGCATTGATCAGAGATCAGCACAGACAGAAAATGTGACCCTCCAGAGGTTGTTGGACTACACCTCCCATCATTCTTTGTCAGCAACTATGCTGAAAAATGCTGATGACATGTGCAGTCCAACGCCATCTGCAGGTCCACACATTTTCCGCCACGGCCTAGCAGATAATCAAAGATTTAGAACAGAGGCCTAGAAGACTGCCCACTGGATTTTTATCTCCTCCAGAGCTCGGGAGAGCAACAATCATGCTTCTACTGCTATCATTTGGTAACTAGTAGTGATAACACATCATTTCTGGTCACATCTAGCTGTTGTGGGGTGGTTGTTTCAAGGGGAGAGCATCCTGAAACAGCAGACAATGGCCCCACAAAAGGAGGTTACCTGGAAAACAGGGGACTGGGGGGTCCAGCTGAAAAAAAATCTAAGGGGTGCCAGGCCCTTTGGGTTATTGGTCCCAAGAGCTACTCTAGAGCTCTTAAAGGATGCATGTATCCCATAGGCCAAAATTTTTCATCCTTGTTCAGATGGATGCCCTAACCAAAAACAAAAACAAAAAACAGCATATAATTTCGAACTGGTGAAGTGATATTTTTGTTATTTCAATGGGGCAGGGAGGATAGGAGCCTAAAGTATCAGGAGAGTTCTTCTGACTACTGCTGCATCATCTCTTTAAGTAAGGAGCGCTCTGATATAGAGGGGAATAACATACTCTGTTATATCATCAGTTTCAGTATTGTCTTCTCCCCATTTCTCCCCTAAGAGAAGATTATCCGATCCTAGCATGACTTCCTCTAACTACTGGCTTGGTGTGGAAGCTGGCTGATTGGAATTAGAGTCAAAGGCCACCATAAGTGAAGAGGAAGTATTTATAATGGGAAATATATATCAGGCAGACAAAAGACGGCAGGTTGTACTGCCTAAAGCACCGTGACAAAGACAAAGACCAATGAGGAGGAGAGGCAAGAAGCAAAGTAAGAACTGAGAAAAGCTCTCTCTAGTCAAACAACCAAGACAGGGGGAGAAACATCTATTAACCCTATGTGTCTCTCCCTCTACTGCCCACTATAGTGCACAGCTGCTTGTGAAAGTGTGGTTGCACATTTGTCTCTTCCAACATTAAATGCCTACCGTTAAGTTCTGCAGATCTCTTACCTTTAGAACATCCAGGTCTCCTTCTGTCACAATAGTAGCATCTTACTGCTTCAGCTGTTAGGCCATGTATCTAGCAGTTCTCTCCGACTTCTTCTTTACCACACTAAGTGGAAGACTGTTAGATAAAGCATGTCTTCTCCCTTAACATGGGTTTGAGCAGCCACTTAGCAACTGTACTGGCCAATGATGGTAGACTGGTTGGGCTCAGGACACTTAAGCAAAGTCAGGATAAATTCTTTTTACCTATGTAGAATTTTCAGGTTGCTTTTATTGTATGCATCATCAGGGTACCTGTTCCTTATATGTCTGGGGTGAGTATTTATGTTGTTGCCATTATAATCAGATAACTAAGATGCTTGCATTTAGTTACTTAAAAAGGAGTTATTATGATTACTTAAGTTGTGCATTCTTTAAAAGCACACGCAGAAAGAGCGAGAGAGATTGTCCCCACAACTACTGTTCCAGTTTAAATTACTCTTTCAAATAAATGCCCTCTGTATCATGACATTGGCACACATTTAAAACACCTCTAATACACAACGCGCAGCAACATTTTCTTACTGGCACATATACTGTGTTTGCTGGGGAAGATGGAACTGCTTTGTGCTAACTAATTTCTTAGCAGAAATGATGCTCCCCATGGCCTTAAGTCAAGGTATATAGTACCCAAAGCCTGCCAAGGTGTTTTGGCACATGAAGCAGAAAAATTACCCAAATCCTTCTTCTCATTGTTAGCAATAAAAGTACAAAAGAAGCAGCAAATCTGCTGTCTCAAGCATCATCTTACTCTGCCCATCCATTTAAATGGTTTCAGACTCTTTTAAATGGTTCTAAACAGCCTTGTTTTAACTCGTTAAATTGTTCAATATGCTTGTAGTTTCCTTAAATTATTTTTTACTGTGTTAAATTCATCAAGTTGATTTTATTGTATGCTATGACACTCTGAAACTAAGGCCATTTCCTCACGGGACTGTTATAGTGCTATGATTCCACTTTCAACATCCTATGGAATCCTGGGGTCTGCAGTTTCAGGAGGGGCCGGCCGAATCATAGCGCTATAACAGTCTTGTGCGGAAATGGCCTAAGAGAAAAAAGGGTCTATTCAACAAGAAAGACATGTACTACTGTTACAATGTTGGAAAAGAACTCTGAATAATCCCATATGATAACATTAGTGCAATACAAATGTAAAATGCAACCTCTGGATGAATTTCAGGTTAAAGTGATTTTGAAAAGCAAAAAATAATTTTCAAAAATTATGAAAAGATACTATGTGGGATATGTTCTTGTTGCTATTGTTGCTGTGTGCCTTCAAATTGTTTTGATTTATGGTGATCCTCTGGCAAACCTATCTATCATGGCTTTTTCTGGAACTGAGAGTAAGTGACATGCCCAAGGTCACTCAGCGGCTTTCCATGGCCCAGGAGAGAATTCAGCCCTGGTCTCCAGGGTCATAATCCAATACTCATACTACTACATCATGCTGACTCTCTATGTGGAATATAACTATTTCATTAAATAAAAGTGGTAGGACAGACTCTACCTCCTGCCCCCTTCCTCAACACAGCATATGTGGCACACCCTAAAGGGTGCAGAGGAAGGAATTCCCAAAATGAATGGAGGCAGCTTCTGGGAGCAGACCCCATCTGTCCATGAAAAACAGATGCTGGATCATAGAATCATAGAATCATAAAGTTGGAAGAGACCACAGGGGCCATCCAGTCCAATCCTCTGCTATGCAGGAACACCCATCAAAGCATTCCCAACAGATGGCCATCCAGCCTCTGCTTAAAAACCTTCAAAGAAGGAGACTCCACCACACTCCGAGGCAGCATATTCCACTGCTTGACAGCTCTGACCTTCAGGAAGTTCTTCCTGAAGTTCAGGTGGAATCTCTTTTCCTGCAGCTTGAATCCAGTGCTCCTTGCCTTAGTCTCTGGAGCAGCAGAAAACAAACCCTCTCCCTCCTCGACATGGCATCCCTTCAAATATTTAAACATGGCTGTCGTGTGCCCTCTTAACCTTCTCTTCTGCAGACTAAACATACCCAGCTCCTTAACCCATTCCTCATAGGGCATGGCTTCCAGACCCTTCACCATTTTGGTCACCCTCCTCTGGACATGCTCCAGCTTGTTGATATTGTTCCTGATCCAACCTTACCTGTTTTGTTTTTTTTCTTCCTGGAGATGCAACAAAAGGGTCAAGTATTTATATATTTGAAAGTGATGCTGGAGGAAAGTTTTACAGAAATCATAAATGCCTAAAAAGAGAAATAAATGGAACAGAACAGGCCTGAACTCCCACTAGAAGTCAGAATGTCTAAAGTGAGGCTATCATACTTTAGGCACATCATGAAAGAAAATACGGCTATGTTTGGTAAAGTGGGAGGCAACAAGAAGAGAGAAACAGCACAATGCAGGATGGATAGACACCGGCCATTTCCGCACTACTCTGCTATAGTGCTTTTATTCCACTTTCAACATACTGTGGAATCCTGGAGTTTGTAGTTTACTGAGGCTCTCTGACTGAGAATTCTAAAGACCCCCAGGATTCCACAGGATGTTGAAAGTGGAATAATAGCACTATAAGAGTGTAGTGCGGAAATGGCCACAGTCAAGGAACCCATGGCCCTGAATTTACAAGGACTTGAGCAGGGTTGTTGATAACAGGATGTTGTGGAGAACTCTCATTCTTAGAGTCGCCATAAGTCAAAACCAACTTGACAGCAGTTAACAAAACATGTATGTATGCCTGCATGTATTTAAATTTTTATATCCTGCCCCTCCTTGTGGAATCCCAAGGCAGGATGCAATATAAACAATTTAAAATACTTCCAAATTAAAGCCGTAAATAATTTAAACAAGATAAGAACATAATAAACAAGGCAACAGTTAAAATGGGAATAGACAGAATTGCACAAAGCTTCTGAAAGTTCCACTATGCTTCACCTGACTTTGCTCTTTCCTACTTGCAGCTTCTGCTAAGCCAAGCTTCTATTGATCCCATGGTGGGAAGTAAAGATGCCAACCAGGCAGGAGGGTGGAAATGGAAATGCCACAGGCCCTCCCCTGTGAGTGCACATCTCATGCAGAGAGGTGTAATTTGTACTTCCCTAGACCAGCAGGGGTGACTCTAACCCATTATAGGGTTGCAGCACATTCTCGTCACTACATTTCACATGTGGTGGTTTATCAAACCAGCTGATTATATTTTCAGCTCATGGCTTGATCTGATTTTATATACCTCTTGAAAAGAAGTGTCCCCTGCATTTACTCCATTAGCTTCACACAAAAACTATCACTTTGCTTCACATACAACTTCTCAGCTGATTGTTACTTCTTTCTGTGTAAAATGTCTACATAATTATGCCAGCTTTCATTTAGAAAAACCTAACTGGTATGGTCTCCCATAGACTTACAGACTGATGTTCATATAAATCACTAGAATCAAGGAGGAAGATGGGGAGTGTCAACTGAGATTCATATCCATAAGTACAATTTTATTAATCTCTCATACATATGTATAAAATGCTTTGTGCCATTGTACCAATGTGAAAGGCAGTTAGTAAAATGAGCTAGCCAGTGCTCATTCTAACACATTTCTGGGCTGCTTTTTTCCTGAGTTTCCTGCCAAACCAAAGTTGTTTTGCTGGGATGTTTTGTTTTACTTCTGGTCTTCAAATTTGCTTATGCTTTATGTCATGTGTTTTCTAGCTTTTCCACTCCCAATCCAGCAAGCTATTGCTGTCAGTTGTCCCTTGAGGCTCCGTGACAACTTTTCTTTTTCAGGAGTCACACGGTTAGATTTTGTTCTTGTTGTCATTTCCGATCCAGGGTCTTTTGGAATACCTTACTGCACAGCAACATTTTTCAATTAGGGTTTCCAATTCATTCAATTGTCCACAGTCGACAAAGTACTTTCTAGTCAATTCCAAAACATTGCTAAGATATTTTACTCACTTTGTTCTGATGCAGTATAGCACCTTTTTAAGTTCTTGATCTAAGTGAAAAGCCATTTGGATCTGATGAAGTCCATTTTCTATTTCTGGTACAGCAGGTGTATAAAGCATGAATGTCAAGTTTTAATGTCTAAGTTCTTACTTGCATTGCACAGTAGTGCTTTGTGACAAGGTAGCAGCTATTACAATTTTTCCCCACAACACACTTGGCTGCTGGAGTGAATTTTACCTTTCTTATTATAAGTTTTTGGCATCATAAATCATAAACTCATACAACTTTTCCTTCTCTCCAGATGTTTTCTTCTTACCCAGTACATCAAGGCCATTTCTACTCTACACTGTTATAGCGCTATTATTCCACTTTCAACATCCTGTGGAATTCTGGAGTTTGTAGTTTACTGAGGCCAAAGAGTTCTATGGCTGAGAATTCTAAAGGCCCCTCCCTAAACTACAAACCCCAGAATTCCATAGGATGTTGAAAGTGGAATAATAGCACTGTAATGCTAGGGGAGAAATGGCCTAAGGCATTATTGTCTGTGAAGTACTGGAAAACAGCAAACTACACAAAAGTCTGTAAAACATTTAACATGACCAAACATTAGCAATGTGCTCCATTTTCAACGAATAATAGAATCATGGAATCGTAACATGGTAAAAACATGGTAAAAGTCTAAAATAGCACTATGCCTAGACTGTCATAAAATGGATTGTGCTAACCATTTGTGGATTTGTTGCCATTATAGCACTTTAAGACTGGAGTAGTGGATCACAGCCGTTGTTTCAGAACATAGTATATTTCAGTGGTCTGTTCAGTGGTTATGACTTTGTTGAGATGTCTTGAAAATACAGACTTATATAGTTCACCTTTCCCAGAAAACATCTGTAACATTAATCAGTAGTTTCAGCTCTCTGGTCACATTTATCTTCTCCAGGAGTGGCTCTCTCCTGTGTTGTGTGATTATTTGTTCAAAAACTCTATTTCACTTTGGCAAAAATGCATTTCTCCCTGTTTAGCTCGGATACAGATTCATGGGTATGAGTCAAGACAATGGCCAATGTTTTGCCTTGCTCTTCCATTAATATGTCGTGTATTAGGATGTCATCCATGAAGATAACAATTCATTGCATGTCTCTAAGGAGACTGTCACCTTCCTTGAAAAAAAATCTGAGCAATGAACTTATGATCCGACCAGAGGCAGCTGGCAACTCCTCTACTGATAGGGTGCTGAATCTGCTCTGTTCAAGCTTAGTTCAAGCTTTAAAGGACCTCTCATAAACCAAGTTCTTCTTAGGAATGAAATGGGCATCAAGTTTGCACAGACAAAGTCAAGTCTGTGGATCTTCATCAAAGCTGAAGAATTTATAGACATCTTATAAACTGTCTTCCTTGCCTGTAACATAAATAAATTATCTGAATGTGCACTATTCCTTCCTCTTTTCTGCAGGGAAGAGCAAGCAAACATGTACTTTTGTTTAGGACATGTTGCTGGCAGGGTCCCAGATCTGTCTTTAATGTGGGAGAAGTTCAACAATGGCAGTCAGATTGCTATTAATTTTGATCACTTGCAAATATATTTTTGCAAAAGTATGAAAACACAAAACATGTTGCATTAAAAGAATCAATCAATTAATCATCGTCCTCATTATCATGATCTAACTGAAGCTGGAAACAAAATGAGTGCCAGGGAAACAATAACAAAATAATTATCTTTCAAGACACTGTGACTGATAATTCCTGAGGGGCCTCAACTACACAGAAGTCTTCGTGGTCCAAATTTTCTTGTTCGTGGTGGGTGGGGCAGAGAGCTCAGCTCCCTCTGCTTAGTCTTACAAGGGCTTGACCCCCCACACACACATTCATTTCTGCTGTTCCCAGTTCATTGCTGCTGGACAAATAAAGCTGTCACCTTCTATTGCAATGGAACTGTTCCATTTTCATCAACTTTTAGGGATTTATGAGTTTAAAATGTAAATTCCCATGGCATAGACGCCTTTGGGACACACCCAGTCAGGAAGGTAGACAAGAATTTTATTGCCTTTGGATCAAACTACATGATATGCATAAGATATTTTAAGAACCAGTATTCCCTCAAATGTTTAAAAATGTCTGTTTGTCATAGATCTGATTTTCTTCACCTATGTATCCTACAGTTAGCTTGCTTTCTGTGATTAGATGTTACAGGGTAAACACAGGATTAATTTTGCAAGTCTAATTGCTAAAATACATCTCAGGGAAAATATGTTGTTGAAGGTTGATCCTTGAGAACACACATTCCCCTTAACATCAAGTCTGACCTTCTGTCAAGTAAGAACAGAACACAACTGGAAACTCCTAACTCCCCTCAGAAACAACTAAGTGTAGGGCTACCTTGTGACTAAACGATATAATGATATATCCTGACATCAAAGAGGCACTCTTCACCCTCTTGTTGCTGAGGTCTGGGCCGGTTTCATCCTCTCAGAAACAGGAATATAGAACTTTTCATAAGTTTGCAATGCAAATTACAAATATCTGAGGCAAATTCTCTACACACCAGATGCGAATGGAAAGTCATCTGCTAAAGAACTTCATGAATAATTTTGAATAAAAAGGAATTCCATGATCTGATCATGAACGAATTGGGAACATTAAATTTATCTGCCAGATAAATTATTCATTGTGAAGGGTTTGTGCAGCTCCATCTGTGAATGCAAGAGAGTCCTACCAGATGTGTCTTGCTGTCATTGTACTTGGGAAAATGAAAAACATCATTTTATATAAACTTCTGTTTGTGTCTGAACATTTCTAATGAAGGGGGTAGAACAATGTCACTATTAAACGGAAATCAAAAGTTGAATGTGCTCACAATGGCCACAGAGCCATGATGGGTGTTCGTGTATAAATTATGATTGCTGTTGCTATGAATTGTTTTGCCAGTTCTGTGCTGCAGGTTTTCCCACTAGCCCTTCACGCTTTCCCTCTTTTTCAGTCTTTTTCAGTCTCTGTGGTCTAATAGTTGTATTTTGGAATTTCATCATGCACAGTATTTTCAGTTCAGACATGGCACTTTTTGCAGTTTAGTGCCCTCTACTGAATTCAGGCTACCTATGAGCTGAAACAGAAGAGCTGTTTCCTATCATTATTTGCTCCTTGGTGTCTACAGTGTTAATAATAGACTGTACACACACACCAAAATGCTTTGATATGGTTCAATGGGCAGAACTTATATTTAACTGCCAAATATCTAATTAGAATAAATATAAATTATACTCTGCAATGGCTTCATGGCCATGCTGGCTAAGAGGAAAAGCTGGCCAAACACATACATTGCAACATCAGGTTAGGAAAGACCTCAAGGCATTGCCAGGTTGTAGTCAAGAAATCAGCAAGAAACTCCAGCGATAATGAGCCTTCAGTGACTCAACCTCTAGAGAAAATAGCGCCTGTGATGTTCCCACAGGACAACTGATTGTCTTAAGTCTTCTTCCTCAGACCAACAAACTTCCCTTTTCCCCTCACACCTGTCCAGTGATTAACAAGCTATTAAAACTACCATTATCCCTTTTGTGACCTAATACTAAGACCATTATTCCATTCTGGACCCTAGTGTCCACTCTCCAGACTCCATTTTTTACTCTGCCAGAGAGCTATTAACACCTCCGCTCTCTGGGCAGAAAAAAGTATTTAAACCCCAATTTTTGGCTACCCACCTCACAGTACACTGGTTGCTCTTCATCACTCTGCTGCTCCAATTCCTGTTTGTGTACTGTCTTTGGACTTGTAGTCTAAGCCACATCACTCTTTGCTTCTGTATCATTGGTAAATATTAACAACTTCGCCCTGAAAATCTTTCTATCCAAATTTTTTCTCCCTTTTCCTTCAATTAGCCTTGTGTGATTGTGTGATTGCTTGGATCTTGTATGCATGGTTGCAGTTCCCCTCAAAAAACAAATAAGCCTACTTTTGGATCTCCGGCTGGATCTTCCCTCACACTAGTACCAGCAGACATAGGTGTAAAAGATTTTGTAAAATTACCCCCCCTTCTCTCAGGCCTCCTCTTTGAACTAATATTCCTCACTGTTTCTCTTATTATTAGTAGTAGTATTAGTATTAGTATTTATTAAAATTCTATATAAACTAAAAATTTGCAAATATCAGGTATTGTTTACATGTTATACAGCCTTTATCCATATCATTCCCAGTCATCTCTTACATAACTTTACTAATATTTTCAGTGCAATACTAAATAATTATTTTCTTCCATAAATACACTATTCAATCTTCCCCTTCTCCCCCCTCCCTCTACCCTCCCCCCATATTAACAGTGTATTTTTATGTGCCATCAATTTGTCATTTTCCCTCTCTCCTCTCTCTATATCCCTTCCCCCTCCCGCTCTAATCTTACTGTCTTTATTACGCGTTTTCCCCAATCCAATCTCCTTTTTAAGTTTCTCATTCTAAACCTCCTTAATATGAAATCTCTTTTTGTTATCATACTCTACCTTAATATTCTCTACTTAATCTATGTACCACCCTTAATATAAGAGCTACCCTTTCCAATCTTCTATTCGCCTCTATACTTGAATCTTAGTTCTCTTTCACCCATTTAAGAATTTCATTCCATTGCTTTTCAAATTGTTGATTTGAGTTTCCTTTCAGCATGTTGGACAGTTTTTCCATTTTGATGATATCCATTACTTTAATCTTCCATTCTTCATGGAGAGGCTCTGTTCCTTCTTTCCAATGCTTTGCGTAATTCAATCTTTCTGCTGTTATAAAATTTAATAATATTTTCTTTTTTGTCTTCATTTGACGATTCCTTTCAATCATGTTTAATAAATATGTTTCTGGAGTCATCTCAAATGTAATATCAAGAATCTTTGTGATACTGTCATGGATCTTTTTCCAGTATTTTTTTGCTACGGGGCGTGACCACCATGTATGAAAATAGGTTCCTGTTGTTTTTCCACACTTCCAACATTGGCCATTCCCTTTACGTGTTATCTCCATTAATTTTTGAGGGGTCGTATACCACCGATGCATTGTCTTGTAAAAGTTCTCTCTTAAGCTTAAGCTTTGAATAAATGTTATGTCTAATATTCCCCACTGTTTCATGGAGGCACTGGCATTGTGGGTGGAGCCCTGAGTCTCCCATGTTTTGGGGTAGCAACAATGCCACCTCCCCTGAAATTGATAATTTCAGTCCTTTGCAAGCTAGTAAGTGTGAGGATAGATGAATATAAGGTTATTATGAATTGGCACTGATATGAATTAGAGAATATGCGTAAGGAGAAATGTTTTCATTTATAATAAGCTTATATTATCCAGTAATTTTCTTTATTTCTAAAGGGGAAAAGATATAGAATAAAAATCAGATATGTGGAAGAAATTATTATATTATTTTAGAATAAATATTACTATGTAGTAACTACTAATATGGGGTTAAACTAGTATGATCAATACTGAATATATTGTTGATTGGAAGTTATTATATTTTCTTTATTTAAGTTTAGTTAGACTGGGATTTTTTTCTTTGGGTTTTTTTCTCTTTTTCACTTTATATTTTTATTTGAAGTTGTAGATTTGTTGATTAGTAGATTAGGATGTTGCTACTGTGAGTTGTTACTGTCTTTAGTCTGTCTTTTATCTTATGATTCTATCTTTTGTTGTTGTATATGTTTCTTTTACTATTCTTTTAAAAATTAAAAAGAAACATAAAAACAAGCTAGAAAGTGTGTCTACATCAAGTAGTCTAGGCAGGACAACTAGGTCATTTCCAATGTTCAGTTCCGCATAATAGATATATCTCAATTAACAAAGTAGATAAGTTCCTGAACATTACTTCTTTAACAGAAAATCAGGTACCAGACTAAAGCCATTTCCGCACTAGACTGTTATAGCGCTATGATTCCACTTTCAACATCCTATGGAATCCTGGGGTTTGCAGTTTCAGGAGGGGCCAGCCGGCCCCACCCGAAACTGAAAACCCCAGGATTCCATAGGATGTTGAAAGTGGAATCATAGCGCTATAACCGTCTAGTGCAGAAATGGCCATAGAAGTAACATGGAAAGAATAAGGATAGGTTCCTAAACCACAAAAAAAGAAGAGCAGTTCAATGCACTTCAGCAAACTTTTTATTCAAAACTAACAATGTGCACATGTGAAATGAAACAATCAGGTCAGATAAGCTTTGCATAAGGAAAAATAAAACATTTTGAACTTTCTAGAGAAAACTTGACAGCTTCTTCCAAAACACTCTAGTTTTTTGTTGTTGTTTTCTTTTGCCAGCTTCCACTTTCTTATAATTTCAGTTCTGGTGACTAGACTTATAGATGTATACTTTTTGAAAACAAGCTGGGAGTAGCTGGCGCAGCAGGCTTATCTGCTTTCCACTTACTCTGTTTTGTTGTCCACACATCCTCAGTAAGAGATTATGAAGTTAGCTGCTTTTTACTTTGCCTACCGTAGGCAAGCGCACAGAACTGAAGTAAAATCTCATTCTGTCCCAGCTCAAGCTTTGTTGTATTAGACACATTACCGCAATCCAGTACTGTTGCAGTTTAGACACATTACTGCAATCCAGCACCAAAAGCCTGTGTTTCTCCAGTCCTCTTTCACCATCCTCCAAATGCCAAATGTTGCTCAAAAATTCTAGCTAGACAAAGGATGAGGAGGAAAGAGGAAGGCATAAAAACGACATTGCATAAAGGCATTGTCAGGCATTGTTAATTAGGATATGAATGTATTTATTAAAAATCAAGCAGAGAAAAGTTCAGAAACTGTCAGTTGCTTTTAAAATAAAAATGAACTCAATCATTAGCTAACTAATGGTATCAAGATCCAAAGAAAAATTCTCCAGGCTTTCATTTGGGAGAAGGATAAGTTCCCCACATTTGGCTCTTTGCCCATCAGGCAGAAACAAAAGGCAATTCTCTGAGGCCAAGGCTAAAATCCAACAATGCTAGTAGAGTAAAGATCCCCCTGCACAGTTAGCCAGACTATACCTTTTTGCAAGCACCTGAGCAAAGCAGTGTCTCATCAGGTGGCAGAATCACATGTGCAATAAAGATTTACTGGCTACCACCCTTGGGCTACCTCAAAAAGCACACAAGCACTATTGCAATGAGTAGACATGGGTAAGCACAATGACATAAACAGATTCAGATCCCAAAGTATTTTTATGGAAGCTGAGCAATTCCCAGAATAGGATGCACTCAAAAGTCATGAAGATTTGAGCCAGATGACTCCTATAGTTTCTGTCATGGCCAAGTCATGTGCAGGAGGAGGTGTTAACTAAGGCCATTTCCTCACTAGACTGTTATAGTGCTATGATTCCACTTTCAACATCCTATGGAATCCTGGGGTTTGCAGTTGAGGGAGGCCTGTGGCCCCTCTCTAAACTGCAAACCCCAGGATTCCATAGGATGTCGAAAGTGGAATCATAGCACTATAACAATCTAGTGTGGAAATGGCCTGAGAATGATTGAATGCAAATTTTGGAATCTCTAGCACTTTGCCAAGCTTGGGCATGCACTTTGTTCATTGAAAATTCTAATAAAGGGGTGGATAAGAAGATTTGGCTTATCACACCAGCAACCTTCTAGAGTCACATGCAGGAAAACCAGTCTACCTGCTAAAATTAGTTTTAGCCAAAGAGGCTGTGTTTGACACAGTGTGTATCTTTGCATTTCATTTTCCTCTTACTTCCACGATTAATATATCCCTATTTTGCATGTGTATATAGTCGATGAAATCCCACATGTCATAAGAAATGTGTTATTCTTCAAGGTTCATAAGATTCATTGTTATTTGTTTATATCAACAGTTCTAGGAACAACTCTTTGCACTATTTTTGTATGCCCAAGATTCATATGAAGTCACTGCAATGACCTTTCCTTCACGCACCTATAAGTACACTTGAACTTCCTGCAAGCATCTGTGCTGAAACCACACTTGACTTGATTTCAGAGAGTACAATATTTAATTAAAGCAAGTGGCTGGATAAAAGAGAGGAAAAACTTTTGATTTCACTGCAAAAGAAATGGGAGGGCAGGAAAAAAAAACAAGCACTAAGGTGTTCCTGCAAAGTGAAGCTGTTTACACAAATTAAAGATTCTTCATATCAGAATTAAAAAGTAATTGGCATTTAATAATTAATACTAGATATAGTTTTGTTGACACTTGCTTTTTTTCCCCCCAAGAAATGCATTTTGTCATTTGGAAATTTATGGAATAGCTTTACTTTGAGTACTTTCTCAAGCCTAACTCCAGGCATGTGACTGTCCGCTGTCTGAGAATTCATGAGTTGGGAACATAAAATCCATACGTAAAGACCAATAACAAGGAATATAGAATCATAGAATCATAGAATCATAGAAATGTAGAGTTGGAAGAGACCACAGGGGCCATCCAGTCCAACCCCCTGCCATGCAGGAAAACCCTCAAAGCACTCCCGACAAGTGGTCATCCAGCCTCCGCTTAAAAACCTCCAAAAAAGGAGACTCCACCACACTCTGTGGCAGCACATTCCACTGTCGGACAGCCCTGACTGTCAGGAAATTCCTCCTGAGGTTCAGGCGGAATCTCCCCTCCTGCAGCTTGCATCCATTGCTCCTTGTCCTGGTCTCAAGAGCAGGAGAAAACAAGCCCACTCCCTCCTCAACATGACACCCCTTCAAATATTTAAACATGGCTATCATGTCCCCTCTCAACCTTCTCTTCTGCAGACTAAACATACCCAGCTCTCTAAGTCTGTCCTCATAGGGCATGGCTTCCAGGCCTCTCACCATTTTGATTGCCCTCCTCTGGACCTGCTCCAGCTTATCCATATCCTTCTTGAATTGGGGTGCCCAGAACTGGACACAGTATTCAAGATGAGGTCTAACCAATGCAGAATAAAGTGGTACCAATACCTCCCTCGATCTAGACACCATACTCCTATTGATGCAACCAAAAATTGCGTTGGCCTTCTTGGCTGCCGCATCACACTGCTGACTCATGTTCAGCTTGTGGTCTATGAAGACTCCTAAATCCCTTTCACACGTACTGTTAGCCAGCCACGTGTCCCCCCATCCTATATTTCTGCATACCATTTTTTCTGCCTAAGTGTAGGATCTTACATTTCTCTCTGTTGAAATTCATTTTGTTAGCCTTGGCCCAGCTCTCCAATCTGTCCAGGTCCTTTTGAATTTTGATCCTGTCATCAGGCGTATTAGCAACCCCTCCCAATTTGGTGTCATCTGCAAATTTGATCAGCGTGCCCTCTATTCCTTCATCCAAGTCATTAATGAAGATATTGAACAGCACCGGGCCCAGGACAGAACCCTGTGGCACCTCGCTAGTCACTTCTCTCCAGGATGAGAATCTGCCATCGGAGACCACCCTTTGGGTACGGTCAGTCAACCAGTTACAAATCCACCTGACAGTAGCCCTGTCCAGCCCACGTCTTACTAGCTTCTTTGCAAGAATGTCATGGGGTACTTTGTCAAAGGCCTTACTGAAATCAAGATATACTATGTCCACAGCATTCCCTTCATCTATCAAGCAAGTAACTCTATCATAAAAAGAGATAAGATTAGTCTGGCATGACCTATTTTTGAGAAATCCATGTTGACTTTTCGTAATTATGGCATTGTTTTCTAAGTAATTAGAAACTGACTGTTTGATGATCCGCTCCAGGATCTTTCCAGGTACTGATGTCAGGCTGACTGGGCGATAATTATTTGGGTCCTCTTTTTTCCCTTCTTGAAGATGGGGACAACATTTGCCCTCCTCCAGTCTGCCGGAACTTCTCCAGTCCGCCAAGAGTTTTCAAAGATTTTAGCAAGAGGTTCCTCAATGACCTCTGCTAGTTCTTTTAAAATCCTAGGATGCAATTCATCTGGCCCTGGAGACTTGAATTCATCCAGTGTGGCCAGGTATTCTTGTACTACCTCTCTATCTATTCTGTGCTGCATTTCCCCCACTTCCTCACCTGCTCCCCAACCGCCAGGTTGAGTGTTTTTATCCTTTTGGGAAAAAACTGAGGCGAAGAAGGTGTTGAGGAGTTCTGCCTTTTTTCTTCCTCCTGTTATTAATTCACCACCTTCCTTGCGCAGTGACCCTATCGTCTCCTTCTTTTTCCTTTTGCTACGGACGTATTTAAAAAAGCCCTTTTTATTGTTTTTAATGTCTCTGGCCAGCCTAAGTTCGTTCTGTACTTTAGCCTTTCTGACCTTCTCCCTACATCTCCTGGCTACTTGCTTATAATCTTCTTTGGTGATTTCCCCTTCTTCCATTTCCTGTACATGTTTTTCTTAATACTTAGCTCAGCTGAGAGCTCTTTAGTCAACCATTCTGGTTTGTTCAGATGCCTTCCATTTTTCCTCCTTAATGGCACAGTTTTAGCCTGTGCCTTCAGTACCTCCCTTTTAAAGAACTCCCATGCATCCTGAACTCCTTTCTCATTGACTATTCTTGACCACGGGATTTCAGCCAGCAGCTCCTTCAGTTTACAGAAGTCTGCTTTTTAAAATCTAAGACGAATGCTTGGCTACACTTGCCTTCTCGTCCCCACTGAATGCAAAATTCTAATAGGGCATGGTCACTCTCTCCTAAAGATCCAACCAGTTCTACGTCATTAACAAGGTCTTTCCTGTTGGTCAGGATGAGATCCAGAATATTTGATCCCCTTGTCGCCTCTTCCACCTTCTGGACCATGAAATTGTCTGCAAGACAAGCAAGAAACTTGCTGGACCTTGCCGCCTTTGCAGAGTTTGACAGAGTTTGAATATAATTTAGATTCTAAAGTTGTTGTTCCTTTCCTATGAAATTCCCAGTTATTTGAGGTTTTCCAAAACCAGGCTTGGAGCATCTTCCAAAAGTCATAGGTTTTGTACTCAACTGATGTTAACCACAGTAAATGGCATGTATCCACTTCATTGGTTGCCAGTTTACTTGTAGGAACAATTCAAGGTTATACTGATTATTTTTAAGGGTTCAGGATATCAGAGGGACTACCCCTTCCGTGCAAGTCTAGTAGTTCGACAAAATACAAAACCCTCTTTTTCATGTCTTGCCAATGGCAAAGTCACCATTTGTTGGGACACAAGAGAAAGTAGTCTTTACAAAAGCCCATGATTCTGGAAGCCCAGCATCCAGTTGGTCTTCTTTCTCCTTTCTTTTCACCACTTGGCTATTTTTATTTATTTATGTGCATTTTTATTTTTGAATAGCTGTTCCAACAGGCATCTGATCTGCTGCATTAGGGATTATTTTGTGGGTTTTTTAATTGTTCCGTGACCAACCCGTGACCTACCCTAAAGGAAGTGGAAGAACAGGACATAAATATTTAGATAGATAGATAGATAGATAGATAGATAGATAGATAGATAGATAACAGATAGATGGTCAGGTATTCCTGCAAGGGTGTATGCAAGGGTAGCTGGTAGGTACACCAGCAAAAGAGCTATGAATCCACTCTGGATTTTATCATTGCTCCTATGACAGCTGATCCAAACTGAATGGCGCTCTGCAGGTGGGGGTCTCCTGCTTGGAGAAGCTGACAGAAACGCAATAGCAAAAATGTGAAGTGCATGTACTGCCCCTAGAGTGGTGACTCTATCGGTCAACCATAGGTCTACATAAACAGACAAACTGACAAGGGTTGGGGAAGAAGGCAGGTGTTCATCTTAGAGGTGAGAAGTAGAAGGAATATATATTTTAAGATATGGGACCTACTTTGGAAACCAGATTGCAAGAAGTCAGAGTGACATTTGCACTCATCCTTTTTGCTCATGTCAAAATCAAGACACTACACCACACTGGCTCTCTATCAAAATCTGAACTGATCTTGAATAAACAGCATCAAGATCAGAAAACCAAACTGAGGTCCTTTTCACACAGCATTTGCCATGCAAAAGGGCGCATGGAGCATCACGTGACTGTGAGGAGCAATCTGCACGCACTCACAATTCCGCGACGCTCCAGGGTAGGGCAAGCACCACTCGTGCACTTTTTCATTTTTGGCTTTCAGCCGAAAATGGTGTGCGATGCGCATTGCTCCAGGGGTCCGCACGCACTTGTTGTGTGTGCAGAGCCTCCAGAGCCGTGGCGGTCATGTTTCCTGCCCCAGCACAGCCTGGGAAACTCCCAGGCTGTGCTGCAGAAGGAAGAGGCGGGGCTTTTGCAGCTCGTGCGGAGCTGAAGCAGCGGGGACACAAGAGCCTCTTGCTGGAGGCTGCTCGCATGATCCCCGCACCCCAGCGCTGTAAAAAGGTAAGGTGTGGAAAGGGCCTAGGTGAAGTTAGTCATTTAAGACTAGAGCAATTTAGATGTTCAACAAGAATAAGGTTTGGAACGGTATATTCCTGCATGGGAAGGGGTTGGATTCAATGGCCCTTGTGGTCTCATCCAAATGTATGATTCTATGATATGAGTCAATGATACGAATATACAAAGTTTAATTTTTAGAATCTTTAGGGTGAAAAATTGAAGCTTTTCAAGTATACAGCCATCATATTTTACATAATTATTTGACTTATACCCCACCTTTCTTTCAGCCGGGGGACACAAGGAGGGTCACAAAAAAGTTAAAACAAGTATTTAACACATAAAAGTAGCTACACATTAAAAAAAGTCATAATGAGGAAAAGTCTTTGCTAAAACACAATTGAATATACTATTGCATTCTCCAAACACTACTTTGTTGTTGATGCTGTGTGCCCACAAGTTATTTCTGACTTATGGCAACCCTAAATGAACCTAACAGAGGGGGGTTTTTTGTGGGGGCTGGGTAGCAAGATTTGTTCAGAGAGGGTTTGCCTTTGCCTTTTCTGAGGCTGAGGGAGTGTGATTTATACAAGGTCACCCAATGTTTTCCCATGGCTGAGTGGGGATTCAAACCCTGATCTCTAAAGTAATAGTCCAGTCCTTAAACCACTGCACATGCACAATGCCTTACAAATCATTTAAAAGCATGCGTCCAGACATGTTGAGGAATTCTAGGCCCTGTAGAAAAAAAAAAAAAAGCAACATACATGCCCCTGTAATGGACTTTGCTAAACTTTTCTTAGCATTTCCTAACTTGGCATTTTCCAGGAACAGAAGTTTTATCAATCAATGTCTGTGTTTTCTCCTTCCACAGTGTTTAAATTTAAACATGTTACCAGGGACTAAGTGCACAACTGTATTTTAATATTTTTACATTTGAAGTCATTGTTTTGTGGAGGATGTTTTGTGAAGGGTGGTTCTTCTCACTACCTCAAGCTCAGGCACCAAGATTGTGAAAACTTTTTATCAGAAATGGACAAACAAAAATATATGATCTGTGCATTTTGCATTTTCCTTTGGCATGCTTCCCCACCAGTGCTTGATGCATCATTAGTCTGATCCATTTAAGCAATTTGTACATTATAAGAAACATGCTCTCCCTGAACTGAAAGAATATATCATGAAATTAAACTGGAAATCTCATAAATCCCGGGTTTTTTAAAAAAAACTAGCCAGAGGATATATTAGAACTTAGTCTTAAGAAAAACACATACTAAAAAGGCTCCCTATATTACTGATTCATCATTCTGGTGTTGTTTGATTGAGCTATTTTATCACCCTGCATTGGCATAACTGACATAACATTTGTTTCTCCCGGGGGAGAGTTGAAGGAGGGTCCATCTGTACCTGACTGCCTTCATTAGCAGAAGGTGATGCTTAGAAACAGCCTAGGTACCAGTTTCTCTATCAATGTTAGAATGTCTCCTTCTGACCGTTTGCATTGTGAAGCTGGAAATATTTTTTTTGGATATAACTCCCATAACCATCAGTCAGCATGGTCAGTTGGTTTTTGGGGAAGCTATAGTCCAAAAAGTAAAGAACTCTGCATTGCATTACACAAACCATATCCCAAAAATGGAAAGGACCTATTCACAAAAAGGGTTTGGGCTTTTGTACTCTGTGGTGCAATTCTGGCCATTTCCTCACTAGACTGTTATAGCCTTTGAGGCCCCTCCCAACCCTGCAAACCCCAGGTTTCCATAGGATGTTGAAAGTGGAATAATAGCACTATTAACAGTCTAATGAGGAAATGGCCTCTGTGATCCTTACAGTGGTTCTCAACCTGGGGATTTCCAGATTTTTTTGGGGTTCAGCTCCCAGAAGCCCTGAGCATTGACCATAGTGGCTGGGGCTTCTGGGAGCTGAAGTCCACAAACATCTGGGGACCCACAGGTTGAGAACCACTGCTTTAGAACCACTGGTTTTTACCCACTATTTGAGCCAACCCCCATCCTTTTAGCTCAGTCCAGTGTATGTGTACGCTTTCATCTCTGAATATTTATCAGGGGCATTTCTCCCAGGTTTTTTTTCCTCTCCCTTTCCAAATGCTATCAGTATTGTAGAGTTGATTGTTCTGACCACCATTTCTCGGGGGGAAAAACCTTTCCCCACCCGGTGGTGTGGCTGTAACCCAAGCATCCCTCCTTGTAAGTAGTGTGAAGTGACTACCTGTGGCAGTAGATTAAGGGTGTGTCATAAAAGGGACAAAAGAAACCATTTGTTATTATTGTACAGTTTATTCCCAAGACTGGAAGAAGTGCTTGTGGTTTTTTGTTATATGCCAAAATAATTTGGCTGTCTTTATTGACTGAGGATAGCTAAGAAAGAGCCATTTTTTTTTACCTTAAGCACAAAATATCTTGGTATAGAAATCACAGGGAACCCATTTTTTAAACAATTTACCCACAGTCAGAAATACTGACTGGAAAATATGCTTCAACTGCTACCCCACATCCATTTAAATCAGGCAAACTTTGACTTCCGGTGGCTGCGGGAGGGGGCAGGTTGTCCCCCCGGGTGTAGCTCCGGGGGAGACAATCGCCCCACGAGGTCGAGAACCCGTTGGGGGAAAGGGAGAAAGGGGACGAATATCCCCTTGGGAAAGGGGGTTCAGAGGTACTTGGAAAGCCATTTTTAAGCGCGAGTGCCCGAAAGAAGTCATCTGAAGTTCGGGACACGGATCGCGCTGAAGAGGTTGTAGCAAACCCCCCCATTACCTCGTGGAGGTTCCTGAGGGGAAAAAACCTCACCACCACTTTATTTTAAAAGAAGAGAGGTTTTGGACGGGAAAAAAGATCAGAGGCTTTTGATCTACATTTTGAGGATGGTAAAGAGAATCCAGCACAAATAAAGACCCTACACGAGGAAAAAGAAAGAGGAAGGATCCCAGCAAAGGGCTCCGGACCATCTAGCGAGCTGAGCTCCTGTTGGGGAGAAGAGGGAGACGGCACAGCGCCAGAGACTTTTGTAACGATTTGATTTAAAAATATAAAAAGACTTATAAGCAGTAGAAATTTTTACTTACATTTGGTGTTGGTGTTGGTAGATTGGAAGAGATGGAAGAGACGGGCGGTTGCAAGAAAGAAACAGGCGACTGTAAGAGAATTTAAAGAGAAAAGAGAAAGTGAAAAATGTTTTAGAAGGAAGTTGTAATCGGTGTGAGATGAGAGACGACGGGAAAAAAAGGAAAAAAGGGGGGGAAAATGGGCTTTTTCCCCGCTTTTTGTTTGTTTGTATGGTTTTGGTTTTTTTAAATTTTTTTTTTCTTCTCTTTTTTTTCTCCCCTTTTTTTGCCCTTTTTTTTTTCCCCTTTTGCAAAATTTTTTGGAAATTTTTGGGACTTTGGTTTTTTGGGGGTTTTTTGTATTTTTTGATTTTTGATTTTGTGCTTTCAGATCCTTTTTAGATCCTTTTTAGTTTTTTCTTTTTTTTTTTCCCTTTTTGCCCATCATATCTGGACTTGTTTGAGATTTTGTTAGTTTTAAAATTTTGGTTTTTTCTTTTCCTGGAAAGAATAATTGGTGAAAGCAGGAGGTGTATTTTATTTTTTGCAAGAGATGGAAGAAATAGAGATGGGGAAAAATAAAGAAGCAGTAAAAAAGGGGAAAGATCTTTAAGGACGGTGTAAAGTTGGAGAATTGTTAGGGGAACAGAGAATAGCATTTCAAGGGAAAAGTGGCATTAACCCTTTCACTACAATGCGGTGGGATTAGAAAAGAAGAAGAAGAAGAAGAAGAAAAAAGAAGAAGAAGAAAAAAGAAGAAGAAGAAGAAGAAGAAGAAGAAGAAGAGATAAGTGGAGAGAGAGCACCATCTAGTGGAGAACATTAATAAAACAATTAATAGAAAAAAAAGTAATACAATATATAATATTCAGAATTTTTATTAAATATAGTAGTGTGTAACTATAAAAGTGTGCAAATTAGTATATTAGTGTTTAGGAATTATTGTTAAGAAAGAAATTTTCACAAAATATATATATATATATATATATATATAAATATATTTATATTTATAAATTCACATTTTTTAGAATTACTGGAATTAATTACGGGAAATAATTATTGGAATTAATTATTGGAATTATTGGAATTAAGTTGAAAAGGTTAATTAAATAATTAAGAGAAGTAGGCAAATTTAAATTTAAAAAGGTAAAGGGCAAAGTTAATATAGAATATAAAGTACAGAATTGTTGACTTTATAATGAGTTATTGATTTTTAGTGGTTTATTTATAGACATATTTAGAACTTTCCTCTCTTTTCTATTTACTTTTCTTTTTTACTTTATATATTGATTAATATATTACTGTATATTACTATATATAATTATTATTGATTGAATAATATAATTGACTTAGGCATTGATAAAGTACTTATTATAGATTAATTTTTGATTTAAGGAATTTGAGTAGGATTGGTATTGTTGGGTCTCAATTTATGATGGCTGCTGGAACGAGAAGAGCAGTATCGGTGAAACAACAATTACAAACGAGACCAACACTAGAAAAACACCAGAGCACCGGAATTTACGACAACAATTATTGAAGAGCTCAGGAAATTAAGAAATGAATTCAAAAAAGATATAAAAGAATTAGCGTGTGATAGGGAAAGAGATGAAAAAAGAAATAGGAAATGTTGGAGAACATTAGAAAACATAACGATTGAAAGGGAAGAATATTAATTCAAAACTAGAGGACTTACAAAAAAAAGAACAACGAAGTTGGAAAAAGATGCATCAGTGAAGGAGAAACAAATGGAGAAGACTGAACAGCAAAATAGAAGTATAGAAGTGAAGTTCAGAGACAGGTGTATTAAGATCAGAGGTTTGAAAGAGTTTAAAGGAGAAGACTTATATAATAAAATAATATCATCATTGGTGAAATATATCAATGGAATGCTGAACAACTTGATCTTGAGGTAGGTAAGATGTTTGGTTTAATTCGTTTATTGAAAAGAAAAAGAAGTTACCACGAATATTCAAATTTATTTTTTGAGAGAAAGAGTAAAGGATTTAGTGATTCAACAGAGTTAAAAAGAAACAAATTGTGGATAGAACAAGACGAACTTCAAATATTTAAAGACGTTCCTGCACAGGTCCTGAAAAAAAAAAAAAGATTATTTCTTTCAAACTCAAGTTTTAAAAAAGAAGTGGAATTCCATATCTTTGGGTTTTAATTAGAAGGAATCACATTTCTAAAAAAAAGAAATTTACGTTGAATTCTGTTTTGAGAGCACAGGATTTTCTGAAAAGGTATAAGGAAGAACGTAGGAAAAGACGTATGGAAGAGCATGAGAAAAGGGAAAAAATTATGGTAAGAGAAGTGAAAAAGGTGAAGAAAATCCAAAAGAACATCGAAAAGGGGGGTAAATGGAGATCGTGAAGATGAGAAGATAGATAAATAGAAAAGGGGCAGAACAAGAGGAAGAAGAAGAAGAAGAGGAAACAGGAGAAATAAAAAAGAGGAAGAGGAAGAACAAGAACAAGACTTGGGAAGGGGAAGGAAAAGGGGCAGAGAGAAGGAAAAAAAATGAAAATAGTATCATGGAACGTTAGGGGATTGAATGCTGTAATTAAAAGAAGAAGGGATTCCATCACTTAGAGAAAATAAAAGCAGACGTAATTTGTCTGCAAGAAACTCATATAAGGGATAAGGACTTTAAAAAATGTGAAGAATTTGAGATTGGGACAGGATTTTTCTACAACAATTAAGAAAAAAAAAAGGGGTGACAATATTCGTAAATAAAAAATATAATGCAAAGGAAATATTCAGAGACAATAGAGGGATGGTGATTGGAGTAGAAGTGGAAGTAATTGGCAACAAGATTTTGATAGTGGGAGTTTATGCCCCACTTGAGAACAAAAGGCTTTTTATGAAAAACTTGCGAAAGGTATATTGGACTATGATTATCAAGATATAGTATTATGTGGAGATTGGAATGGGGTGATTAGTCCAGAAATAGACAGAACATTGAAAAAGAAAAAGGGGAAAAAACCAAAAAAAAAACTACCAAAGACTTTTGAAGAATTTAGGGGGTGTAAAATTCCCAAAAACAGACGTGTGGAGAACTTATATGGAAATCTTAAAGAATATATGTAATTTTTTAAAAAAAAAACATGGTCAAGGATTGATATTTTTCTTGGTTTCGAAGACGTTATGTAAAAATATAAAAAAAATGGAGATCTTGCCAAGGACATTATCAGATCACTGTCTTATTATGATGATGTTGAAAGAGAGAAAAAGAGAGTATAAATGGACTTTGAAAAAATGGCTTCTGCGAGATGAAAAAATCGTAGAAAAGGTAAAAAAGAGATGGACTTCTTTTTTAAAGAAAATACGGGAAAAGGTACATCAAATAAGATTGTATGGGATGCAAGAAAAGGGAGTAATAAGAGGTATTTTTTTGAAACATGAAGCTTATAAGAAAAAGATGAAGAAACAGAAAGTTCAAAAATAATGGAGAAATTAAAGTAAAAGAGGAAGATTTGAAGAAAGACCCAAATAATACGAAATTATTGAGAGAAATCAAAATTTTACAGAAACAATTAGCTAAGGAAAATAATTTTGGGGACTGAAAAAAGATTAAATATACTAGACAGAGATTTTTTTGAGCATGCAAATAAAATTGGAAAATGGTTGGCATATAGATTGAAGAAAAAAAAGAGAAGAGACTAATTACTGAGATTAGAAAAAAGATAAAAATATTTAGAGAACAAAAGAAAATTAAATATATGTTTCAAGAATATTACAAAGATTTGTTTGATGATTTAGATGATACAGAAGAATATATTCAGCAAGTGAAGAAATATTTAGATGGAGTTGGAATAGCCCCAATTCAAGAAGATCAAAAAATAGAACTGAATAAACCCATTTCAAAAACAGAAATAAGAACGGCAATCCAGAAATTAAAGATAGGAAAAGCACCTGGGCCGGATGGTTATACAGCAAGATACTATAAGACCATTTGATTGAACCCCTTTGTAAACTTTTTAATGAAATGGAATTTGAAAATAAACCAGATTCATGGGGAGAAGCATTAATTACTTTAAATTTTAAAAAAAGGAAAAAAAAAATCAGAGGTAAAAAATTACAGGCCAATATCCTTACTAAACATAGACTATAAGATATTTACATCCATCTTGGCAGAGAGATTAAAGAAAATTTTAAAAGTTTGGATTCATGAGGATCAAAGCGGATTTTTGCCTGGAAGAACAAAAAAAAAACAATGTAACAATAATATTGGATATAATTGAATATTATCACAAACACAATGAAAAGAAATTAGGATTGGTTTTTGTAGATGCCGAAAAGGCTTTTGACAATGTGAAATGGAAATTTATAATTGAGGTACTAGAAAAGATGGATATGGGGGAAAAAATTTATCGATTAGTTTAAAAGGAAAATAATAATCAGACAGCAAAATTGGTTATAAATGGGGAAATGTCAGAGAAATTTGGAATTAGGAAGGGTACAAAAAAAGGTTTCCACTATCCCCCTTAATTTTTATAATGGTATTAGAAATGTTAAATAATAAGATTAGGCAAGATTGGGGAAAAAAAAGGAGTAAAGATTGGAAGTCAAATGTATAAGTTAAGGGCATTTGCAGATGACCTTGTAGTTGGATGACCCAATCACGAGTGTTTTAAACTTATTAAGGTTTTGGAGGAATATGGGGGAAATTGGGAGGTTTTAAGGTAAATATGGAAAAAAAATTGTTAACTAAAAAATATTTCTAAAAAAAAAGAGATGGAAATTAAAGGGTTTTAAATAATTTTAAAATATCAAAGAAAGTACGGTATCTGGGTATTAATATTACTGGTAAAAGTACGGAGTTGTTTGATAATAATTATGAGAGAATTTGGGGGGGGATAAAGGAGGATTTAAAGAAATGGTCAAAACTGGATTTATCTTTAATGGGAAGGATTGCAACAATTAAAATGAAAATTTTGCCAAAAATGATATTTTTGTTTCAAAATTTACTGATTATTGTAAATGATGTACCCTTTAATCAATGGAAAACAGATTTATCGAAGTTTGTTGGAAAAGGAAAAAAAAGAATAAAATGAAAGGGGTTAAAAGATGTACAAGAAAGAGGGGGATTAGGATACCAGATTTAAAATTGGGATTTCCCCTGCTAGTTGCCTTTCTGGAAAAGATTGGATTAAATTAGAAAAAAGGAGATTAATGAATTTAGAAGGGGGGATCTCTATTTCAGTTGGCATGCCTATTTATGGTATGATAAAGTAAAGGTAAACAAGGAATTTAATAATCATGTTATAAGGAGAACATTGTTGAAGGTTTGGTTACATAAAAATAAAATTTTATGGGGAAAAAACCACTATGGGTTTTGACACATAGGCATTTTACAGAAGAGGGAAACCCCGATTAAATAAATGGATAATTTATAGAGACTTATTAAAAATACAAGGAGAAAATGTAATTTGGAAAAAAAAAAGAGGAATTGGCTCGGGTGGGTATTATTTCTCATTGGTTACTGCAAAGGCAACTAGAGGAAAAATTTAAAATGGATAAGAAGATACAGGGAATTGAAACAAGAGAGAAAGAATTTGATAAATTGTTAAAACAGGGTTTAGACCATCTGTTAGGTAGAATATATAAACTGTTATTAAATTGGCATTTGGAAGATGGGAAAAAATTAAAGAGAATATGATAGGATGGGAAAAAAATCTGGAACATTTGATCCCGTTACAGAAATGGGGAAAACCCTGGAAAGGGGTGTGAAGAAATATTGTATTAATATTAATTTAAAAGAAAATTATTACAAGCTCTTCTATCGTTGGGATTATACACCGGTACAAATTTCTAAAATAAGTAAGAATATAAAAGATACGTGTTGGGGAAAAGTTCAAAAAAAGGGAAAGTTTTATCATTTATGGTGGTTTTTGGATAAAGCTAAGGAATTTTGGGAAAATAATTAATGTATTGTTAATGCACTACAAATTAAATTTCCTAGAAGTCCAGAAATATATTTATTGAATATGTTGGATGATAGATACTTTTAAAAGAATTCACTGAGAAAAATGATGATTTATATGGTAACAGCCGCAAGACTAGTTTTTGCAAAATTATGGAAATTGAAGGAAATAACCCCACGGTAAAATTTGGGTATGGAAAATTGTACCAATTTTTGGGAATTGGATTAACTCACATATTAATAAATGATAGATCGACAGAGTTATTACCGAAGAATGGAATTTAGTAAAATCGCTTTGGGAAGCCCAATGGGGAAAGGGAAAAATTAAGAAATTTGTAGAATTAGAGATTCAGAAGTGGAAATTAGAAAATAAACTTTGAAATTACATGAAAGGTAGTCGTATTATTCAATGAATACTGTAGTAAATGTTGGCCAAGAAAATATTGTATAATTATCCTTAAAGTATGTAGAGGAATAAGGGAAGGAGGGTAAGTAGGTATAAAAAATAAAGTAAGTGTTAGTATTAATAAAAAATAGTATTAAATTGTGTAATGATTTAATTAAATTACGTTTATATTTTAAATTTTTTTTTTTAAAAGTATGTAAAATTTATTGTGATGATGGAATTTATGTAACGACAAGACATAATGAATGTTTTATTTATATTTTTGTTTTTTTGTTTGTTTTTTGTTTTTTTGTTGTTTTTTTAGTAAAATAAAGATAATAAAAAAAAAACAGGCAAACTTTGCTGCTGCTGTTTTTGTTGTTGTTCTGTTGAAGGCCACATATTCTCAGGGATGATCTGTTGGTACTGGCCATGTACCAGTAGAGAGCGGAACTGAAGCCATTGATTAATAAGGTCAAACATAAGTGAAACCACCTCTTCACCTCCTTTTTCTTTTTACCTCATCTTCCTCCCTGCCTAATGAAAGGTTGGGAGAAATAGATAAATTGTTTCTCTCAGAGGCCTGAACCTGTTACTTACAGAAGGCTTTTGAAATTAGGGCACAGGCCACCTGAACCATAGGGGGGCCCAAAAACTTATGCAGTCATATATACTTACATACATACATACATTTTGGTCAATGACCAGCAAAACAATCAAGTACACAGAGAAGGAACAAAATAGAATAATGAAACCCAAAGTATGCATTGAGAATAGAACACTAAATAGAAAATTTAAAAAAAATGTTAAATATAAAGTATTTGAATTACAATAATTTTATGACAAGCAACATAAAATGATAATGTCTTTAAAAATAAGATAGCATCCTACTCAACAAGCCATTGTTGCCACACAAAAATTAGGTACCTTGGCATATAGTCATTAATTTAATAACCATACAAGACTTCCCAAAAGGCATTTTGCGTGGGATTGTTGAAGATTCAGAATAAGGTGATGTGTTTGGTTAAGTTGTTCAGGGGCTTGCTTGTGTGATTTTGCATGGTTTGGGGCTGCGTGCTCCAGTTTTTGTAGGCTTGAGTGGATTGACTCAATTAAATTAGATTTAAGTCATTTCATTGACTTGACTTGGACTCAACCTGGCACTAAATGATGCATTGACTTGACTCAACTTGAGACTAGTATATTTTTAGTGATTGATTTGCTGTCCTTGGTTCAATAACATAATGCATTCATCCAGAAACCTTATGACTTTGAAAACACTTCCATCTCTTTGCCTACTGGTCACATGACAAACTGTCCCCAAGCCCAAAGTGTGGGCTCATTTCTCAGAGGGGAACAGCAAATGGGTTAGGCAATGGGCTTAGGCAGTCTTGAGGTCTGCTCAGCCTCCTGACCCTGCTGCATTTCAGAGGAGCCTTCTAAAACATTTCCTAAGAATAGAAGTGTAGGGTGTATTTATCAGATGGGAACAGCAAATGTTTTAGGCAGTGGGCTTGAGGAAGAAGGATCCTTCCTTCTAAAGCTTTTGAAGCTTCAATAATAGGGACTAAAATGGATCCTATTCCCACTTCTGAAAAAGCCTCCAGCTTTACAAATAGGAAGTAAGAAGGATCCTCTTCCCCACTTCTGAAGCTGACACAAAAGTCTCCACCTTTGGGAAGGGACCACATTGGCACAAAAGTCTCTAGTTTGGGAAGGGGGGTAAGGAGGAGCCTATTCTCCACTTCTGAAGCTGCAGATGGCAAAATCACAAATGTGCAGGGCCAACTCCGCTTAAATTATTAAAACTGACTTTATTTGACTCTGTCCAGAAATTCTGGAATGTAGGTTGGGGTACAAAGTTGGCTCTCAGACTTGAGATTTGACTTGAAAGTATCTTCAAGGACATGAGACTTAACTTGAGACTTGGAGTAAAAGACTTAAATACATCACTGGTGTGCTCTGTTGGGGGGCCATATGCCAGTAGTGGGTCTGAGAAAAGGGACCTCTGCCAAGGGGAAGTGAATCACTGACTTGATTAGGGGAAGAGCTAGCAGCCACTAGCTTTACAACGCTGTTTCCCTGGTCTCTGGAGTTGCATGAACAGGAGCTTGGCTAATGGAATGAGGACAACAAGCAATTTATGTGTACATTTCATGACAGGGTTGAGGGGGAGTGCTGTGACACTACCAACATAGGGCAACTGAACATGAATGGTCAGGAAGGTGTTTCAGTGACCTGCAGCATCTGTGCTATGTTTGTGTTGTTGCCTGAGAAGGTAAAGAGTTATACATGCAGCAAGCATAAGTTGGTTGCAATGCTAGAGGACAAGACGCAACAGTCTGAGGACAATATATCTACACTCAGACTTAAAAAGGAGGATGAAGCTTTTTTGGGCAGAATGAAGGAGAGTCTTATGGAAAGACAGCACAAAAAAGATGCCTCTAGGAGAGAGGATGATTTGCCAAAAAAGCTGACACACAAGAGCAGAACTATCAGGAATTGTACTGTGCGTTTGGCGCTACGCCATCAATTTCAAGCTCTCCTTTTCATCAGAAACCACAATGCACAGGAACCGGGACAACATTATCATTCTTTTTAGGAGGCCTTCAAGGGGAGTATGGCTAGAAAGAGTACCATCATTTCCCAGGGGAAGAAGAGACATCTATGTGGCAGTGATTTATTTAAGTCTTTTACTCCAAACCTCAAGTCAAGACTCAAGTCTCTACCTTCAAGTCTCAAGTCAAGTCTCAAGTTCTTGAAGATACTTTCAAGTCAAGTCTCAAGTCTGGAAGCCAACTTTATACCCCAACCAAAATTTCAGAATTAATGGATAGAATGAAATAAATTCAGTTTTAACAATTTAAGCAGAGTGGGCCCTCCACATTTGCAATTTTGCTATCTGCAGCTTCAGAAGTGGAGAATAGGATCCTATCTTACTCCCCATTACTGAAGATTCAAAAGCTTTAAAAAGATGGATCCTTCTTCCTCAAGCCCACTGCCTAACACTTTTGCTGTTCCCCTCTGAGAAATACACCCTGTACTCTGGGGGCGAGTCTTGTCTTTTGCTTTTAGGAAATGTTTTAGAAGGCTCCTCCGATATGCAGTGGGGACAGGCTGCTGAGCAGACCTCATGCCTACCTCAAGCCCATTGCCTAACTTGTTTGCTGTTCCCCTCTGAGAAATGCGCCCACACTTTGCGCTTGAGACAGATTGTCATGTGGCCAGCAGGCAAAAAGAGATGGAAGTATTGCTCAAAGTCACAAGGTTTCTGGATGAATGCGTTATGTTACTGGACCAAAAGCAGCACATCAGTCATTAAAAATATGCAACTCTCAAGTCTAGTCTAGTCAGTGCATCATTTATGACTGAGTTGAGTCCAAGTTGAGTCACTGAAGTGACTTAAGTCTGACTTGAATCCAAGTCTATTGACTCGTGTCTACATCACTGCTATGTGGTGGTAATAAGCAATTCTCTGCTGAGAGTAACAGAGGCAGTGGTGTGGAGGCCTGGCAGGGTAACTTGAGAGGTATGCAGTCTTCCAAAGGTGAAAAGTTCTGATATAACACCCACACCCACAGAGAGAGAGGGGGGAGAGAGAGAAAACTTATCAAGCCCACTGACCACTGCCCCACATGGGAACAAATGACACTGAAAGATATAGCCTTCAACATATTGCTATGAAGCTCTGAGTAGCAAGCTGAAAAACCTTGGGGCGCAGGTTGTTATTTCAGCACTACTTCAATGGGAAGGAGGGAGGCCCAGGAAGGAGGAGTAGAATACTGGAAATGAACAACTGGCCCTACACATCACACCATCAGGAAAGATTTGGATTCAATAACCACAGTCTATTCTTTCATGAAGGACTTCTGGCAAGAGGTAGGTTGTACTTCATAGCAGCTGGTAAGAATGTATTTTACAAGAGGTCTTGAACTGTTCAGGGCAATTTTCAAATGAGATGTGAGGAAAGGAGACAATATTCCCGAGGGCAGGAGTACAACAAGTGCTGGGGACAATAGCCCCGATGATACAGAGAGAATTGGGGAAATAGTACAAAAACAAGACTGGGCAGGGGGAAAAATAAGAAGGGAGCCCCTGGAGGGAATAACCCATGATTTTAGATGTTTCTACAGTAATGCACAGGGATGAGAAACAGACAAAGATGGACATGAACTCTTAACACAGGGAAGCAAATGTGATTTAATAAGCACTACTGAAATCTTGTGGAAGAGCCTCATCACTGAAATGTAGTAATACAAGAGTATGACCTATTTATGTTTAAAGGAAGGCATTATATGTCAAGGACATATACACCAGTGAGAAGATCCATGACTTAAAGCATGGAAAATAGGTTGAGAACATGTGGGTAAAAATTAAAGGAGAGGGAAGCAACAGTGATATAACTATGGACCCATATGCTGACTGAAGAGATAGATGATGTCTTGCTAGAACAGCTGGCAAACATTCATAAAGGAAAGATACAGTGGTAGTTAGATACTCCAATCATCCTGATATTTGTTGGAACTCAATCTCTGCAGAGAATGTAAGATTTAATAATGTCTTCACATGTCTTGCAAACAATTTCATCATCCAAAAGTTGTGGGAGGCAACAAAGTGATCAATTATATTGAATTTTATCCTAACCAACAGGGATGAACTGGTAGATTAAATGAAAGTAGCAGAAAGTGACCAAATCCTCTTGGAATTTGTTAAACAGAAGAAAGAGGAAATCAAATATAGCTGCACATGCCCTCTAGAGTTTAGGAAAGCTGATTTCAATAAGAATGAGGAAATATTGGGTGAGATCCCACGGTCAGAAAAGCTCGGAGAGAGGAGGCTTGGGAAGAAGAGAGAAGAGCATTGGAGTTTCTTAAAGGTGAGATATGGAATACACAATTGCAAACAATTACAATGAGGAGTTGAAGGCTTTCACGGCCAGAATCCATTGGTTCTTGTGGGTTTTTCGGGCTTTGAGACCGTGTTCTGGTTGTATTTTCTCCTGACGTTTCGCCTGCATCTGTGGCTGGCATCTTCAGAGGAATGGTTAATTGGAAGTGGAGTATATATTCTCCACTCCACTTCCAATAGAATAGAAAATGTCTTTTAGAAAAATCAAGATAGAGGTATAAAGAACTATCAGATGAGAGGAATATAAACAAATAGCTTTTCTTTTACCACCTTTGTCCTCACATCCTCATGGTCAAGTTTAGTCTCCCTCAAGACCAGCTTAAACAGCAGCATAAGCAAACATTTCACTCGATGCAACACCATCACTTTTCTTCTCCTGTATGATTTTTAATATCCTTGCCTGAAAAAGAAGCTAATGTTGGTATATTTTGTGTTTTGGGGTTAACCTAAAAAAGGTGCTGCCATGTTTTGTACTTTAAATTTTCTTGTATTCACTGCATGACCAACATCACTCCCCTGAGCATATAAATTATAGAAGGCATCATTTTTTAAAAAAATTTACTGGGTTGCTGTATCTGCTGATATTATAATGTTTTGTATCAGAAGGAGAAATTGGCAAAGAAACAGAGGCAAAGTGGATCTCAAAGAAGAGGCAGCTTCTGATGGTTTTCCTATGAAGCCACTTCACTCACAAACATTAGACGAAGTCCTCCACCCACCTTACTCTACTGCTACTTGTAAAGGACTATAATGAACATGAATTTCAAGCATGAGTGCATGCAACTGAGGCAATAGTGAAAACCTAATTCAGCCACAACATTTAAAGGTATTGTAAAACTTGATGTATTTGTGTATATGTGCATGGCTTTTTAAGAATAACAAATTTGGCACATGAGCATAGAGAAAACATGCTTTATTCATAAGAAAATATGTCTTATATGTAATAATGTTTGGCAATATATATATATTGTATATATTGTGTGTATATACACACATGAAAGAGGCTATCTACAACAGCTAGGAATGGAATGCATAGATAGATACATTGACACTGCTGGCACCCAGACTACAACTCCACAAATCCCCACAATATGGTCCTTTTGATGGCTGGAGGATTCTGGAAGTTGTAGCTCAAAAGGGCAATATTTTCAGCCTCTGCCAATTGCACAGTCATATCACTTTTCATGTGTCCCACTGTCCATTCTGTCTTTCTTTTTGCACCATCATGGCTATGGATTGTTGTTGCTTTTTAAAAATGATATTAGGTGTTCATGCATACCCATGCCAATATTTGTTGGATGGCATGCCAAGACACCATGTCTCAGGGCAGTGTGAGAATTCCAGCAAGAAGAGTTCATAATGTGAAGTCCTTCTACCTTCTAGCCCTGTTATGAGTTAGGTCTAGCCCTCGTCATGCTAGGCCCAACTTAAAATGGGATTCTTCACACTCTGCTGCCACTAACATCTGCCACCATACAACTGAACTATATAAGTATTGTGGGAGTGTTCTGTCTTTCCCACTTTCCCTGAAAAGTGATTGTGATACACAGCTTGTGGGGCAAGGGGAAATATTTCACCTCCACCCTCATATCTTACCTCCATCCTCCTGGACGAGGCATTTTCCCCATTCATACTATGGGCTACCACTGCTTTCTACCTGTATGTTCAAGCATTCAATTGTTTGATATTATATGGTTTCATTACTACTTTCCTTTTCTTGATAGTTCCCCCAGTTTTTCCAAGCCAAAAGAATTATTATCTGTGCAGGAAGAGAGGAGCTCCCTTTGAGAACCCCACAAGACCTCTCCTGAGTTGAAAATGAGATGTACAGAGCTTGGGAATTTATTTTTGAAAAGTAACTAATTATAGCTCCAAGGTGACAACAAGAATTGCTATTATAGTTGCAATTTTCCAAAAAGTTGCTAAGTCATTTGCCAAATGTAGTTAGCATAGTTGTGAGAGATTTTTTAGAATTTTTTTTAAATATCTAACTGTGGTATAAAACATACTGTTCTCCCATTTACCTCAGAGTTGATTAACACCACAGCAAAGCAAAACATTTAATAAGAGCAAAAATAATGACATGAGGAAGCCATCCATTAGTAAGAAGAGGGACCCAACAACATTGTCCTGGTACTTATTGTTCCTCTACAGTTGGCTTCAGCATGCTATTTTATTAAAAAATAACTTTCCAACCTCTAGAAGAGACCACAAGCCAGTACATGAACCATTCCTCCTTGACCATTTGATAAGGCAATATGTCTGTAACTGTAAGGTTACAGTTAAATGGCAAAAGGAGTTAAGTTATCCCTCATTAAGTTATAATCGTGATGCAATTGTAGTATGATTTGTGTTATTGGGGGTAAGTTAATTAATTACAAGCAATACTTGTAAACAAAACTGGAAAAATCACAAATAACTTCTCCATCTGCTCCCTCTCCCATTCCCTGCTGGGGCTTCCCCTCTTCCCCTTCTCATGCAAAAAAAGGAAGAGAATGTGGTGGGGGAAAGCTCCCAAGCACCTTCCTTTCCATCTCTGGAGTCCCCTGTCCCCCTTCCCATGCATTTTGCCCCAGCTTGGAGAAAATGAGTGGAAAGGAGAAGGAGGGAAACTCCAGCAGAGGAAAGGAAGACTCTTTGGAGCCTTCCCTCCCCCATTACCTTCCATTTTGCCTCAGCATGACTTCTCCACACCGGGGCAAAATGCATGGGAAGAGGAGGGGGCAAACTCTGCAGAAGGAAGAGAAGACTAAGGGGAGCCTTTCCCCCACCCATTTCCTTCTGTTTTGTCTTAAAAACTGGCCACAGGACAAAATGCATAGGAATGGGAGGAAGAGAATTGGAGGGAAGCATGCACGCACACTCGTGAATAATCAAAATTCGCTTGCAAATGTGGAGGGAGGATTGCCCATGTAGAACTATTTAAACAAGAGTGTCTGTAAGCTCCAACAACTGGATTGCATCTGAAATCAAATTATGCACACACACACACACAGCAATGATATGAATAATTTAAGAACATTTTTATGACTACTCTACTCTACCCCGGAAAATTTAAGGAGCCCTGTTGACGCAGCGGTTAAATACTAGTACTGCAGCCACAAGGTTGTGAATTCAATCCTGCAGGGCACCAGGTTGACTCAGCCTTCCATCCTTCCATAAGTTGGTAAAATGAGTACCCAGCTTGTTGAGGGCAATTAGCTAACACATTGTAAACTGCTTAGAGAGCACTTAGCTGATAAGCGGTATAGAAATACATATGCTATTGCTATTTGCTCAGTGGGTTATTTATAATCCTGTTCAGACATCAAACAGGAGTTGAAATAAATACAGGAACAGATTAAATAGGCTAGTCCCAACCATCTTCTTGTACAGCACAATAGTAAAAAAAGAAAAGAAAAAAAAGCCTCCATTGCACATGTAAGCTCCATTGCACATGATTAGAACTCCTGTTATTGTTGTTTTTCTTAGATCTTCATTGCATGGAGTCTCTGGCACAGCTGAGACTTTCCTTTTCATATTGTCACTCTCGACATGAAGAGAGCAACAATGCTACCTCTGTTCACATGCAAGTGGATCCTCAGCTGAACATGTGAATAGGGCTAATGTGTTTAAGATATTGCTGTGCCATCAACACTGAAGTTTTAAGTACACAGACTGAACCTTTGGAATGTAGTAGTTGTCCAGTAGATGATTTATAGTGTACTCCTTATTACATCTGCATGGAAATAAGTCCCTTGATTTCACTGAATATAAGATGGCTGAGTTTATGAGCAAAGGAGATACTTCTGAAGCTGACTTTGAGCTTGTGTTCCTCACACAGTCCCCATCACACGATGTCAACTGAACTATGCAGACTGCCCCTGACCCTTCCATTTCTTCTCTCCGGTGTGGAAGGAGTCAACCCCAAATACAGAGACTCCTTATGTATAATGTGATTTAAAGGCCGGAATAGTAAAAGCTCCAAATCATGATATAGAATGGAAAAGTTTCAGCCATGCTGGTTAAAGGATTTGTAGCCTAAAATATAACTTTTCCAGGCTTTGGGAACCTATGCATTTAGCATAGGTTCACTGTTACAGACCTTGTATCCCAATATTTGGACAGACCTGGTGAACACCCAACAGTAAAGTCAGGGTCAGTGCATGTGACCTATTCTCCCCCTCATGTCACTGGAATCATGGGAGTAACATCCTCCTAAATAAGGGTATGGGAAAAATTAGATATCATTTGATGCCAAGGTGTTGGGCAATGGCTCTTCCCTTCTACCTAACCTATGTGGAACCTGTAATATTTTTTTCTTTGCATATTTATTGGATGTAGACTTCACCTCAGAGGTGGGCAGCCACAGAAAATTGAAGGACACACCCTTCCGTTTTCAAGCCACCCCCCAACCTCCATAGGCAGCAATACCCCAATTTGGGAGGGGGTGGGAATAGGAATGTTATTTCGGATCTGGAAAAAAAAGATTGTGGGTCTTTTAAAATGGAGGCCTCGGGATATATGATTCTTCATTTGGAGGGAGAGAACTCAGTCAGTTGGAGGATGTGGGGTGCCAAGGGGACACTCAGGGGACCCTGACAGGCCTGTGGCTCCCAGGCCACATAATTGTCCTCCCTAGTTTAGAATGAGGTAGAAATCTGTAAGAGAGCCAACCCTACCAAAACATGGAATGTAAACTATTGCTTGGTCTTCTGTTCATTTTCAGGAAACTGATGTGAAAATACTTGAGAAGTAGGCACACTTGTAAGTTTTGCTTGGTTTTAATTCCTTCCCCTTCCTCCAGAGGGCTGAAATGTTTGAGTATCAGTTCTACATTTTGCCCAGTCTTTCATTATCCACATTTGATGCATGTTCACACACACGCTGATTTAATCAAATAGCCATTGAACCAAGGCCTGCATGAAAACTTTACATTCCACTGAGAAATTCTCTTGCTTTTTTTTAAAAAAAAGAAAAATAATTAAAGATAATTATTGTTCCTCTATAATTATGCATTCCATCCACTTGAAAAAACTTTTAGAGACTTAACAGAGTTCTTGTAATTATAATGATTACAATGATTATCAAGAAAGTAATAATTCATGCCCCCCCCCAGCTTTTTAAAATGGGGCCTGAAGAGAATGGAAAGTCCTACTAAGCCATTCTAAGACTGCAAAGTGAACATGCATGGAGGAAGATGGACATCATGGTGGCAAACTCTGCCTCCAGCCTATGTGTGTTTGTTTATGTTGTTTGTAAGGCCCATTCCATATGATCAAGAACCAGCAGGGCTTTTAATCACGCAGAGAAGAAATCGCTATGTCCACGCATTCGGCCTAGGGCATTTGTGGCTGTAAGAGCGCTACTGCTGGGTCAATAAACTAAATGGGGGACAACGGAGTGGTTTCACAATTGGCATCATAATATGCTGTCTCCAGCACACTTCAGTCAACAACTCCATGGCTGCATTTTGTACTAGTTTTGTGGTAAACCATTTGTCAACAGCAGCCCCATGCTATGTTATTCTTTACACACAGTTCTTTCAGGGAAATAAATTATTATGTTCCTGTGAGAGCTACACTGGGTCAATTCACGTCTTGGAATGTTATATGTTTTTCTCTTCCTTATTACCACCATGCCTACAGATATGGCTACCTTGCCTAAGAATGTCCAAACTCTGTATTCTTATGATCCCCTTCTCTCTTGAAACTGTTGTCCAAGAGTCAGAAATATACTTTATCATCTCCAGCCATAAAGCTTTTCTGGATGCTCACATATAACTGCCAATGTGCAACATTCAAACAAAGGTAAATTATTATACTCAAAATCCAAAGAATGATACAGACATATATATGAACTATCTCTAATTCTTGCAACTTTGGACAATTGTTTTCCTTATAAGTCAATCTGTGTGTAAAACATTTTACCAAGTCTTGATTAAATTCCAGCAGAGATTTCGGGAAGCAGATAAAATTGCTTTACAATATTTGTACTTTTAAATGAGCATTACTAAAGAGGAGCTGGATATGGCCTTTAAAAAGAACATGACTGGCCCTGTTCTATTGTTAATGTTAGAACAGGAAGTCAAAATTAACCCAATCCCCTACAATGTTCAAGAATAATTTCCCTTTCAAATTTCTAGTTCAAAATCCATTTGGTCTTGAACAGAGGAGCCAAACAACTGGGTTGGTTTTGAAGAGAGCTCAGGAAAAGTTACTCTATTGGTCTTCAACCCTCTGAATCTAGTGACCGTGTGGGCTAGGAGATTTAGGGAGTTGTGAACCAAAAAAAGTAATTTTCTCACCTCCGTTTCTGAAAATGACATTTACCAAACAATGGGGGAGCCAGTGGATTCACCACCATGGCACAGTGAATCTACCTTCAGTCTTATGGCTGGTCCTCTGGCAGCCTCTCCAAGACATATGGAAACTCTCATGCTTCTCCACTTTATCCTATCAGAGATTCAGCACTAGAAAGTTCCAGTACAACCTGTAGTAGCAGCCATAAAATCACGTGTGGATTCGCTGCCCCATAGTGATGGATCCGTCAGCCACCCCTGCCCAACATTTCATATTGGTTTGTTGATATGTGGCATAGCCATCACTTCTGAAATATTAGACCAATTAACTTAGCTATTTAGCCATGAAAAATGTTGACTTGGGAAGGACAGGAAGGATGCTATTCCGGATCTAATACAACTGGTAAATGCAAGGCTGGGCTGTCTCTAGTACCAGCCAGTGAATAGAGACTTATGTGATTTTGTTTCTCCTTATAAAACCCAGTAAATTTTGTTTAAAGTCTCCTGTTTGATTTTCCATTCTGGTGGAATGTGAGAGCTATTGATGGACACACCTATTGTACAGGTTGCAGCTAGGCTTTCAAAATCAAAATATCACTGTTGTTTCCAACTCTAAGGTGAACCTATAACAGAGTTTTCTTGGCAAATTTGTTCAGAGGGTATTTGATATTTGCCTTCCTCTGAGGTCAAGAGACTTGCCCAAGATGACCCAGTGAGTTTCCAGAATCATACTCCAATAATGCTCACATTTGTTATCTCTCAAAATATCATTCCCGGACTGAAATTCCAATAGCCATTTCATTTATTGTTCAACTATTCATTGTAAATCCTGGGATATTCTGACATCTCTATTTCTCTATCATTAATTTGCGATCCATCTTGTCAGTCCAACTAACCCATCAAGATTTTGTTTCTCCTTCCTTCCTTCACTCCTGAGCCAACCCCTTTCTCCATTGGTATTCCAAGTTCAAACTGCATATCTCCATGTGATCTTTCTCACACACATATCATGTACAATGTAAAAAATGTGTCGCATATGTAAAAAAGAATTATGGCACAGTATTATAAGGACAAACTATAGAAACCAGGATTGGGAGGGAAACATCCCCTTGTGCAACAAGCAAAGACCAAGGGCTAACAAGGTCTTAAATCTTCAGAGGTTATGAATTGATGGATACATAGTGCTGTTTATGTATTCTTTGCTCTTAGAAATTTTCTCAAGTGTCCAGAGCTAGCTACCACCAAAGACAAGATGAAGAATGTAAAGATAACATGTTGAATTCAGCATTACTGCTCCTTCTCCTCTTATTCGTCTTCTTGAGTCCCAATTTTAGCCACCCTGAATTCTAATTTTTGGAAAAGGTTAGGAAAACAATGAGAATAATCTTTTTATAGCTCTTCACCTTTTCTTAAAATATCTCAAGTTAAAAACAAAAACAATAAAAAAAACATAGAATTTAAAACACATCATGCCCAAGAATGAATTATCCATTGGCTTAAGGCCCATAATGTCATAACCCTGTGGAATTTGAGGAACCTGATTCTCCTGGGACTGCTTCACACTACCAGATCCTGACTTCCCTGGCACTTGCTATTTCTAAGTACACAACACATAATTAAACATAAGCCAATCACATTGAATGAAATGCCTATGAGCACAGAAATCTATATAACCCAGTGCCAAGTGGATGATAATGCTGGAGCCAAGGGCATGGCATTTCACGGACAGCAGAATGCTAGCTGGAATCTTGTTGGTATCTGACACGTTTTACCATGCCGTACACCCCAACTCCATGATACAGCATAATTGGCTAGAAACACTGTCCAATTGGCAATATTAAATTGACATACAATATACATATGTATCTATGGCTGAAACACCATGTGCATGACGGTCTCTGCCTGGAAAGCTATGTGCCAAAGCAGGTGACTTCAGTATGGCTAGGTCATAAATTCACTGAGATTAGCCAGGAAACCCACGACACAATGGATTCAGGCTAATCCCCTCAAATGCCTAAACAATAGGCAACACAACAGCTTAACAATTGTCATCCTGTTACTCCTTCCCACCAAAATTCCCTTTTGCTTCCTCACCTGTCCAGGTATCACAACCTCCATCAATGCTTTGTCTCCTGACATTGAGACCATTAGCCGATTCTGGACTCGTTTGTTTGCTCTGCCAGAGAGCCATTAGTACCTTCCCCTTTAGGGCAGAAAAGGGGTATTTAGACTCTGACTCCAAGCCAGACATTTTGGATGCATATTAGTGCATTACACTGTATAAGCCCCCCCACAGATTCCTGTTCTCTGTGCTACCCTCAGACCCCTAGTCTGAGCCACAACACTTGGTCTCTTCTCTCCAGGATAGGGAAATATTGGCCACTTCATCCTAAACTCCTCAGTATCCAATTTTTCCTTTCTTTCCTTCAATTAGTCTTGTATGGTTGTGAGACTGCTTGGACATTGTGTGTTTGCAATTTTTCCCCAATGAAAACATTCTTTTACCTCCAACTGGTGTCCCTACATTAGTACCAGTATAGATAGGTGAAAAGATTTTGTAAGGTTACTCCCCCCCGGCCCCACAGTCTTCCTTTTGAGCTATAATTCCCCACTGTTCCACAAAAGCACTAGCATCATGGGTGGACCTTTGAATCACCCACCTTTTGGGGTAATAGACATGTGTAGGTTCCCTTACAGAAGCAGTTGAGCATTTTTGCATAATGCAGAACATCTACATTCAGGTTGAGGATACAGAACTGAAGCTGTGCAAATGGCAACACTGTGCATGTAGATGCACATGTGAGTACGCACCCACATCCAGTTGTACACCTGGGTGTGCATTCTATTCTACAGATTCATCATTCAACAAAAGGCTTGCTCGGCACAATCAACCCATAACTCCACTTGTGAATAGTTACACTATGCAACCCTGATGTAGGATCTCAGTCCGTGTGTGAGTAAGGTTGTTCTTATCTCCCCTGAATGTTCTCAGTCTTTGTCTACACATTACAACTTTGTGATACAAATAAGCATGATATTTTCTAGGGAACTCTATTTTTAAAAATAGTACTATGAACTCCTTTCCTACCCCTTCTGTTTAACAGCATGCTTCTCTCAACTGGAACATGAAACAATAAACAAAATTTGTGTTTATTTGAATTAGCCCTATTTACATTGTATAATTTTTAAAGTACAATAATTAGTGTGTGTTTTTTCCAAGATTTTTCTCAAATTTTCCTGCCTCTATGGACTCTAAGTTGTGGAGATCTTGTGGTCCTTCATGACTGAAAAATAAAAATTATAGAGTTCTGAACTTTGTAGAATGCCCTCTATGCTTCCTATGCTTCCCTTACCCATTTTTGCTTCTTCTTTGCCTATTGTAGAGCATGAGTAGGGGATTGTGGTTACCTCCAAGAAAGAGGCAATGAGGCCATCAGTCACTTGTCACTTAGCAGAAGCAAATGTCAAAAGTGATGAGTGCACCATTATTGATTGATATTCTTAGTCTCTTGAAAGGAGGTAGATCTTCAAAGTAGACAAAAAGAAGAAAGCAGAGAGTAGAGCTTTCTTTCAAAATGGGGGCATCTCATGAGTGGGACATTATAAAACATTTCCAAAACTGCTGCCTCTGCTTCTGAATCCTTATTACACAGAGCACCCTTATATTGTACCTCCTGCTATATTTACTCAGATCTTTGAAGACTGTTTCTTCAGTTTCTGCTATTTACTCACCCTTGCTTCTCAAAATGCCATCTCTCTTTCCCAAGACCTTATATTTTTCATGTTACTTCAGAAGGACACTGATGTAAAGCAGCATACCCATAACTGGAGCTTAATAAAAATATCATGTTACAAGTAACTATAACCCATCAGGTCTACTGTTTTTTTCCTGCACAGCTCTTCATCATTTTTTTCATGCATCCTTGTTATCTTAGCTTTCAGTTTATTGGATCAAAAACCTTTCATTAACAGAAATTTGAATAGCCATTGATCTACAATCCATAAAGCCTTTACCATTATTCACATTTTTATTAAATACAATTTAGCTCTCCTTCCATGTTACAACTATGATTTGAAGCTGCCAGAAAATTTTAGAGCCCCAAAGTGCAAAGATAAAGAATTATAATTCATGCCTATTAGATAGTTGCAAAAACAGAAGTATAAGAAAAGTTGATATGCTATGAATAACTGTTCTGTTTGCTGTACCATTTCTCTAAGCCAAAACAATCTATACATATAATGCCCAAAGATCATGTCTTATGTCACTGAAATAGAGATGTAATTCTTCACTAAGCTTCTTCTTATAGTAGGAATGAGTAATTTCAGCAATTTTCTTCTTCCTGAAAAAAAAAACTTTGAAAACCATGCAGTTTTCAAAGACTATTCATAATTTATAACTTTTTCTGCACAAAATTCACACAAGGTTATTTTGCTCAGAAAACAGCATTTTACTGCTTTCCGCATAGAAATCTTTGCAAATTTGTTGTTGTTGTGTCGTTTCAAGTCATTTCAAATGCCATCTCTCTTTCCCAAGACCTTATATTTTTCATGTTACTTCAGAAGGACACTGATGTAAAGCAGCATACCCATAACTGGAGCTTGATAAAAATATAATGGTGACTCTAAGATGAACCTGTCACAACATTTTCTGGGGACTGAAAATGTGTGATGTGCTCAAGGTCAACCAGTGGGTTTTAATGGCCAAGCAGGGAATTGAACCTTGGTGTCCAAGCTCAAACCACTACATCATGCTGTTCTTGAGAGCAAATGTTAAGCAGAATTAACAGCCAATTACAGTATATTCTGTGCAGAAAAACAGCATTTTATGCACAGAAATTAATATTTCTCTATGGAAATATTATTTTCCATGCAGAAAATGTTAGTTTCTGTGCAAAACAACCACATGTGCATTTTGCACAGAATAAGTCCCAAACTGCAAAGATTCTCATTGGTCCATGATTCTTCTTCTCAGAGTTTTTCAACACTCAAAAAACATGTTTTTCAACCATTTGCTGAACCTACGCTGAAAGGTACAGCAAATGTGCAGCTACATTCTAAGAGGCACTGAAGAAAGAGCATTCTAGATTTTTCCTGAAATAATAATCCTGTTCATGTCTCCAAGACAGGCTATTGATGGCATGAAGTGGAACTGCAGTAGCTAATTCTCCTCTCACCCCAATTAATGCTGACATGAACATCAAGCTATAGTGCTTTGACTTCACCCATATTTTGGGAGACAAGATGAATCACAATCTCATTATGCTGAAAAACCTTTGGCTTTAATAACTCTGTTAATACATATGAGAAAATGGATTGATATCCATGAAAGTTCACACTAAAATATAAATTGACTCTTCTTAAAGGTGCTGCTAGATTTTCTCCTTCCTTCCCTTTTTCCTTTTTTAATCTCATGTGTGACAGCAGAAGCAGGTACTAATATGGCAGAGTCATCACTAAATGTGGCACTTCCTTCACTGCAATTGCTGCTACTCCATGATAGTCATATGAATCTGTCTTAAGAAAACTAAAGATTATCAAGTGGTATTCAGCTAGGAATAGGTGAATCAATCTATGTCTAGTCCATATCAGTTTTATACTTGAGTTCATTCATAAGTCTTTTTCATCCTGTTTCTATATTTGTGTGCTTTCGTTTTCCTCCTCTTTTTAAAAGAGAATTTTCCTTTTTCAAAAAAAAAAATCAGCTAGAAATACCATATATGAATAATTAAGTATTTTTTTATGTACTTTCCCACAAAATCTGCATTTATAAACAGTGTGTGTGCACATATCAGCCCATTTCAAAACGAATTTTATCCTATAATAGGCATTTAAGTTAGGATGGGGAGGGTAGAAGGAACCTTAATACCCCCTTTAAGCCATCTTAAGCAATGCTCAAGGAGGGGGGAGGGAGAAGAGGAATGTGAAGAACAATATCAGAAGGTAGCCAGAACACTCAAGGTAGTCAGGCCAACTTCCTCCAAAAAAGAGGGTGTGTGTGTAAAAGTTAAAACATGCAAACACACACACACACACACCACACACACACACACACACACCCAACGCACATCAAACACTAATCCAATAAAAAACCATGCAAAATATTTGCCAAAACCCCTCTATACCACAAAAACACTCAGCCAGATTGAAGATCTAATGATAATGATCACTCCACGTCAAAATCAAGCACCGAATGACACGTATAGGGGGCAAACTGCTTCACTGTCTCCTTTGCCCCTATCACATGTCTTGATCTGGTGCTTAGCACCAATCAAAAATAACACTCTGGTCTCACTCTATGGAGGCCATCAAAAGCTTACCTTCCTCTGCAGCGACATTTGCCATGTGAGTCCAGGTAAGTATTCTATCTGTATTTGTGTGCTTTTCTTTTCCTCCTCTTTTAAAAAAGAGTTTCCCTTTTTCAAAAAAAATGAGCTAGAAATACCATATATGAATAATTAAGTATCTTTTTATGTACTCTCCCACAGAATCTGCATCTATGAACAGTGTGTGCGCACACACCAGCCCATTTCAAAATGAATTTTATCCTATAATAGGCATTTAAGTTATTTTGGTGGGTGTCTTCACTTGGTAACTCTATCATAAAATTGAAAGAATTGTAAAATCCAAAGCATAATATATTCTGATCTGCACTATCATCAAGATCCTACTGAGAACTTAAGTGGGACCCACTGCTTTTGCCCAAATTTGCAGCCTGTCTTTCATATAGCTGTTTCTCCAGTACTACTACTACCATATATATCCCAAAATATCTGCTACAGAGGACCAGAAATCCCCCAGGAATCTGTGACAGAGTTTTAGTATGCTCAAGGTGCTAAAGGAGGAAGGGTAAAGGGTGGCAGAATCAATGGGATCCAGTATAAGCATCTATTGGATCACAGCCATTAGACAAGATCAGATCAATTTTAATCAGAACATGCAAAGATTTATTCAAACATGCATGTATTTGACACAAAACAGCTGCGGCATTCAAGGAAAATGGTCAACCAAAAGAAGAGGGAACACTGTAGTAATTCAGACTTAGAGACTTAGGTGACAATCCTATACTCACTTAGCTGGAAGTAAGTCACAATGAATGCAGTAAGACTTCTTTCTAATTAGACATGTCAAGGATTGTGTTATTAGCTGATGAGCAGAAGTAAAATATGAGCATTATTTATGTTCTATATGTTTCCATGAATAATAAATGTATGAGGGATGGGGAATCGTAAGGAAAACTCTCTCTCCAATGCCATAGTCTCCTAGCACCACAAATCTAATCAAAATCAATATTACTACAAAGAAGAAAAATTCCAAGTCTGTGGTGCCCCCTGAGACTTTGACAGGAGAGATGTTCATATCCCCCTACTGACTACAAGGTGTGTTTCATTTAACACAGAACTGTGGTGTCACATTGGCCAAGGGACAGAGGTCGTGATGTGTGAATTACCTACCATTAAGTGAGGGAAAATGGTGCAAATAGTTTCTCACAGCAATAAAACAGCTTCAACAACTGAAAAAAGCTCTAAAGTTTTCAGTCTGCTTATCCAGATATTGCATTCATGTACAATACACAAAACAAGGAAGACTGGCAATCTCGGGCCATTTCCTCACTACACTGTTATAGTGCTGTTATTCCACTTTCAACATCCTATGGAATCCTGAGATTTGCTGTTTAGGGAGGGACCCTTAATTCTGCAGGATGTTGAAAGTGGAATAATAGCACTTTAACAGTGTAGTGCAGAAAAGGCATTAATGTACTGGATAAGAAGCAAACAGTTGGAGAGAAGGAAAAGTTTTAGGGCAAGCACTGTATGAGTTTATGATGTAAAAAACTTATAATAAAAAAGGTAAAATTCACTCCAGCAGCCAAGTATGTTGGTGGGGAGGAGGAACTGTAATAGCTGCTACCTTGTCACAAAGCACCACCATGCAGTACAAGTAAGAATTTAAACATTAAAACTTGATATTCAAGTCTCAGCCAGAGAGCTCTTTGGCCTCAGTAAACTACTAACCCCAGAATTCCACTGGATATTGAAAGTGGAATAATAGCACTATAACAGTGTAGGGTGGAAATGGCCTTGTTTGGTGATGAAACATCCTCAACACTTCTGACACTCACAAAATGAATGAAAGATTCCTCATTCAACATCCTTTCCCTCCATTCCTCCCCCAATTCTTGCTTATGGGTCTTAGAGAGCTCGCTATGCAAGTGTGACCAAATACACAAGTTTAATACGAAAAGACCTATCATTATTAAGCTTCTCTTTACTGTACAGTCACAGACCACTAAAACACAAGATACCCATCAAGCAAAGCACAACTGAAAAGCTAAATATATAAGATCAGGGTAATATCTATTCTAGATGTTTTTAAAAAACTAAAAATAATAAGCTTAGTACCATTTAGTACAATTTATAAAAGGAGACAAACATCAAGTATTGCATATACGTCTGAGTCATAATCTTACAAATGTTACCAGCAGAGCAAAGGAACTTTGCAACAATTTGTGCTATACATTTTTAATACCTCCTGACAGCTAAACTTGAGTACCATTCACAGGGTCTTCCAGGGAATTTATTTAAGAGGGGTATAATTAATCTTAATCTCTCATCTCCGTTAAAATAACAACATTATAAAAGAGAAATACATGGGATACATTTATGTAAATTTAATGTTAGCATAGTTCTACTGTGGCAGATGATTGAGACTGCAGCATGCCTGTAGCCTGTGTTTATAGCGGGGAAGTTGGATGCCCATCTGGACTTGTCCTGTCCCCTGCCGTGGTACACTCACACATGCATTGGACATGAGAAGAGGCCATATACAAAGACTGGAAAACTATAGCCCTTCAAATCCTGGTGGTTAGCAACCTCTAGTAACCCTCACCATGGACTGTGCTGGCTAGGGCTCATGGGATTTGCAGTCCAACCACAGATAGAAGGCCACTGATCATATTCTCACTGCAACAGCAACTAGGAAGAGTTTGAACAAAAAAAGCGGAGCTAATTCCTGCAAGCCATCATCCTTTTAAATACAGTCTAAGGTCTGTAGGGGGCACCTTTTTAAAAAACAAATCAGACAGAAGGTGCTAGGAAATACATCTGCCTGAGATCTTCAAAAAGTGATGACAGTTCAAGAAGAGGTTACTGGATGGACAAATAGTCTGCCATTTATAAAGGAGCCTCTTACATAGCTTTATGTGATGTATATGTATGTAGTTCTAAAATGCTTCAGAAGGGTTTTTCCCCCCTATATGTTAAAGATGCCACTTGAATTTACTTCTACACATGCACATGACAGAATAATAGCATGTGAATTGTGCGTTAGATGCAAAAACGATGGCATTTCTAGTTGTTAAGGGAAATCCGTTTTCCCTCTGCCTGCTCTCCTAGTGGCTTGTGGGTGAAGGCAACTTTGCTGTACCTTCTTCATGGCGGGACCACGTCACCAGTATGATCATTGTCATGCTGGCTGCCAGGGAGGGGGGCGGGCCAGGCGGGAACCTTAAACTGTGGCTCTTCCTCCTCCACCGGCCTCTTCCCCCCTAAAGGGGGGTTGCACCTACCCTACACTGCAGTACACTTTGGCACAAAGTGATGTAGGATACACCTCTGGAACTCACTCTCCTAGTCATCAGGTAAGAGGTGATGGGCAAAGAAGGAGGACATCCTTGGGGCAGGCCCACATATTTTATGCCTTCACTTCTGGGCTCTGTGGCAGGTGGTAGGCTTTTCATGGGGCACACCTTCCAGAGGGGGCTGCTGAGGTGACAACCCAGGATCAGGGGTTTGCCCTCGGGACCAGCTTTTTTGCTATCATGCAGCCCCATGAGGTCAAGGTCAAATTCAACATCATGTCCAAGGTCAAGATTAAGTTCATGTCTAAATAGGCAATAAATAATAAAATTGCCCATAGTTCATCCCAAGTCCTGTCGTGTGGTCTCTTCATTTTGAAGGGTGGGCAGCAAAACAACCCCATGCATTTGTAGCTTTACTCTTAGAGTTGTCCTGCCAGGTCAGGAGCATCCTAGGCTGTGGGGGATTTCAAGGGTGAAAGTCCTAAGTCCTAAGGGCATCCGCTTATGATTTCACAGGTGCAAACCCCAGTGATGCCATTTAACATAATATATTAAGCATTGACATAGTTGCTAGGAGAGTGTCATTCAAATTAAAAATACAGAATCTAATAAATGGGAAAATACTTCCCTGCTTGGAATTAAGTTTCCCAAGCTCTGCATTGCACAAGGAAAAAAAAAAGTCAACTCTTTCTGAGTTTTGCTTTGAAAATTTTTCAAGCACTACTTTTAAAACACACGGAAGTTGCAGTCACTCCAAAGAAAGTTTTCCAAGCTCTGCTTTGAACAGAACAATAACACAAACTTTTCCCAACTCTATTTTTAATACTTCTGCAAATACTGCTTTTAGGAACACAGATGAGAGGAATGAAGAAGGCAGAAGAAGACAAAAGTAGTCAGGGGAATTGAGGTGGAAATAGAAGGAGAAAGAGGATGAGAGGGAGTGAGGGAGAATGGAAGGAAGGAGAAGACAGCTGCAACTATAAAATGTTTAAAGGGTGGAGAAAGAAAAAGAAGAGGATAAAGAAGAGCTGTGCAGTGGAGAGAAGAAGAGAAAAGAGGACCAGAAAGACAGAAATTAGGGCTGGGAGGGGTGGAGAAAATAAATGCAAGGAGGTATTGCAGTGAGGAAAAGGAGAAAGGTTAGAAAAAGAGAGAGGTGTGAAATCAAGAATTAAAAGTAAAATGGAGTCAAGTACCTAAACAGGGCAAAAGAAATACATTCATACCAGTCTTCTTCCTTACAACAGTGGTGAAACCCACATGGATTTCAAACCAAAAAAAAGGGAATGTACTCTGACTTCAACAGTTAGCAAAGTTAACCACAAAAGAAAAAAAAATCCCATCCCCAAAAGTGCCGACCCGTTTTATTGCTTCACCCACCCACACCCTCTCAAAATCCTAGTGAACTATTATTTTACAACCCAACTGATGAAATGAGGGTGTAAGATACGTCCAGTAACTTTTAGTTGGCATTTCCTACATCCCGAGACCTTTGGTTGAGTGTTTTTTAATGAGGAGAGTGAGAATGAGCATATTCCCGAGAAAAGAAAGAGTCAACAAAGTCTACCTCTGTTGAACCTAACATGAAAGCCAGTAATAACGTAAATGATTCCAGGGCTTCTAGGTGCATTTCTCCCTTTCTCCAACTAAATTAAAATGAACCCACATGCTCAACTGTGCTTAAGCAGGAAGTAGTTGCCATGGTTATCATGGAGGCAGTCTAAATGTGGTACAGTATACAAAACAATCAACTGAAATGACTAGGTACAATACTGATGACAGCTGGGGGGGATGTAAGTTTTAAAATATCTGGTATACAGTTTGAGCCCCCTCCTCCCATAAAAATGAAATTCTTCAGCATCTGTGCATCTACCATTCAGACAGCAGGACTCGGGGTAAAGCAAAAAGAAGATTAAAACAAATTTGTACAAAGAATGTTTTCATCTTGGACAGATTCTGAGGCAGAGTAATACACTAAGAGCAAGCAAATTAATTATGTTCTCATACGAACACTATAGCGAATGACTGACTGCCGGAGAGCCATACAGAACATGAACCCAAAAAGGTGCATTGATTGCTAGAGAGAATAAAATCAGACAGAACGTACCTTTCCAGATAACCTGAGGCATACAACAGAGTCTCTCCGGTCAATCCAGGGCAGATATGCCCTTTTGTACTCATAATGACGATCAGCAACTAAGACCTTTAACAAAAGGCCTTCAGGAAACTAGCACTAGCCATCTGCTACTATATACACAGTCTTCCTTTTTGGTTCTGTGCTTTAGGTGCAAATGTTGTCTTTAAATGTGCAAAGAAAGGGAATCGGTATTGGAAAATGCTATTCCCATTGGAGAACTACTGTGCTGTGATGGTTTGAGCCTTGGAGTATGACTCTGGAGACCAGGGTTCCAATCGCTGCTTGGCCGTGCAAACCCACTGGATGAAACTGGGAAAGTCACACTCTCTCAGCCTCAGAAGAAGACAAAGGCAAGCCTCTCTCTGAATAAATCTTGCCATGAAAACCCTGTGATTGATCCACCATGAAAAAAAGGCATATGGAAATATAAGAGATTCAAGTTTTCTGAGTTTCTACCATAGCATCTGCACCAGAGATGACGCTAGAGAAAAAATAGTTGACTCTACAGAAAAAAATACTATTATTAATTACTGATATTGTATATCAACAAATTATTTACATCTGTATAACTAAGATCTCCTGGCTCAACCTCCACCAGCCCACCTTAAGAGCCAGCAGCTGGATCATGGAAGGAGGTCCATTCAGCTCACAGTCTGGGACCAAGGAGAATGACATTTCTATACTGCCACCAGCGAGTGAAACTGTAACAAGGACTTGTGACTGGGATCCTGCTTCTGATTGTCAAAATTTACATAGTTTTACAGTTGGATTATATAGTTTAACTGAATAGAGAGCAGTTACAGACCCACAGCTCTAGATTATAAATCTGTAACTGCAGTACTGAATGTCAGCCAATAGTAATTATAGTAACAGTAGTAGTAGTAGTTCATTTATATCCCACATTTTTCCCAATAATAGGACTTGGGGTGGCTTAGCAATTATTAAATCTGTACAATTTTTTTAAAAAAAATGCAAATATACAAAATTAATTTTTAAAAAAAAACTTCTATAAAGTTAAAGGGCAAAAAAAAAATCTTCCTTATCCATTGGCCATATTCCACCAGTGGGGATAATATAGGGTGGGAAGAAATGGAAGCAGCCATTCTCAGGGATTACATCCTGAATGTGAGATGGCCCGGCCTCAAAGTTGTTTTGTTTTGTTTCGTTTTTTCCTGATTCAAGACATGTCTTTTTATTAAACCTTTTGGAGCTTCATTTACGTCAATTTATGCTTTAACTCATTGTCATGTTTATCCCATTTAAACTATTTATTGTTTTAATCTGGATTGTTTTCAATCATTTCAGGTTTTATCTGTACACAGCCCTGAAATCGCATGATGAAGGGTGAGATACACACACACACACACACTAACATACACATGCACAAATTGAGGCTGCTGGGAGATGCAGTCCAGCAACATCTGAAAAAGCCACACATGTAGATTATATTGCTGTTTGGAAATGGACAGCAAAGATCTCAACACTCTTCTATTCTATTCAATTAAATCACATTTGAAAACAGGGGATTTATTTTTCAGGCATGATATACTCTTCCAATTGATTGTTTATTTCAGCAGCAAGTAGTAATTATGCCTCATATGGCAGCGCACAGTGGGTCCACAAGTCACTTTACAATAGGATTAGGTCATATTTCAGCCAGTGTTACAGGTACATAACAGTGCTGAAAGCTTGTGAATGTGCCCACCACTTGCTGTGCTAAGAGAGAATTCTGTAACTGTGTATCAGTCATTAAAAACCGGATAGAAATTATTCTTTAACTAAACAGTTTCATCAAAGCCACTTTACATTCTATTTGTTCATTCACTTATCATTTAATTAAAGCCTTTTACACTTTTTTCTCATGCAGTCTCAAAAGCAACATTCTCAGATAACAAGAATAAATGATATATAATAATGCAAAAGTTGATCTGCTGTAAATGAGTACTATTAAGCTGAGTAGACAATACTTCAGTTATTAACAAGTAAATTAGTACCCAGACACTGTTCTATATGTTTGGAAGCGATAGTAATTCTGTGTGGCACAGTTGGTAAGTAACTTTGGGGAGGGAGGATGTAGTAATGCAAAGACCTATGCTAATACTGCCAGTGCAGTTTCTGTGTGAATCTATTTGGTCCATTGAGCCCATTAAGTTCAATACAACTTTCTCCCAGGGGTTACTCTGGAATAGCTTCCTTAAAGTATCAGATTAAAGTAACAGCAAAAGGCAAATAAACATGAGTGTTTTCTATTTTAAAAAACTGATTATTTTGAAATAATCCTATCATATTCACAACACATAACACCACTCTTAGAGGAGCAGGAATGGCTGCCAATTCCCTTCTGCTTTAAATTCAAGGTGCTGGTTATGACCTTCAAAGCATTAAAAGGATTAGGACCTCAGTACTTGAAGGAGTACCCCCTTAAATTTTATCCAGATGCTCTCAACCCCACTTCCAAGCTTTAAATCATGGATCTCTTCACAAGTGTAAACATCCTTGCCATATAATGCTACTTCTCCTCCTTTCCTATTTGGTCTATCTCTCTGCAATAGGTTATACCCCTCTATTACAAAATTTCAGTCATGAGAGTTATCCCACCAGTTCTTAATGATGCCTATTATATCCTATTTGCTTTGCTGTTATGAGTTCAAGTCCATCTTGTTTATTTCCCATGCTCTGTGCGTTAGTATAAAGACATCTAAGACATGGGTCATTCCCCCTAGCTGCTTTTTTTTTCTGCCACTGTTGGATTCTAGTACTATTTGCCCAGTTCTTTGTATAACATTCAGGCTATTAATCTCCGGCATTTGATGAACTCCATTCCCATTACTTAATTTAAAGCCCTCCTTACTGTGTTTGGAGACTCTTAGCGAAAATGTTTCTGCTCACTGCAGTGAGATGCAACCAGAAGTCCATTTTCATGAAACTGCAGACCATGGTGCAAGAAGCCAAATCATTGCCAGTGGCACCATCTGTCATGCCAGATCACCAGCACATCAATTGAGTACAGAAAGAAACTGCTGCTCAGTCAGTGCAATGGATGTAAAATTAGGTACACTATGATCCAATAAACTTGTTCCTGCGAGTACCTTGGCTACTGTACTGTGTACTAGTGACAGTTTCCAAATGATGTCTTTTCTTGGCTGTTTGAGTATCTTTCAACACATTGTGGAATGTTTTCCACTATTTGTATATATTGTCAACCCATAAGGGGAACACCAATGACCAGAAAGGATAAAGAAGGAAGAAAGCAAGCAGAATTACTGAAATGTTAGTAAAATGTTTAAACTGTGTGTGGGAAGATTTTGTAAAACAGAGCAACATGTAAATATCACGTCCAAGTAGCGTGTACATGTGAAGATGCAAAAGAGTGCATTTATCCAAACTTATTACTTTGAACAGGTAGGTCAACATACAGGCACGGAGCAGTGAACCACAAAATGGAAGAAAAATGAACCCAGAGAACATATTATGTGCAAGTAAAAAAACATTCATGAATTCACACAGGTTTCCACTTGTATTTCTTAGTAAGCAGTTGTATATTGGTGCCTGTAACTGGTTCCGTGTTACTTGACACAGCATTAAAGATACATATAAGCTCCCCTTTTTCACTCTGAAGAAAATCTCAGATGCCAAGCCTTCTTTTAGCTTTTATGTTCTCAAGATATTGTTTTCACAAGCCTCTTCCACTTTTCTCATGCTGTTTGGTGTCTCAAAGGCAGGAGCTCCATGGTTGTTGTTTTTTTTTTAAAAAAAAGAACAAACTTTAGAGAAAAGGAGAACAATCGGTGTATGCAGAAAGGGCTGGAAAATATTCTTGAGCTTCAAGAATGGAACCTCACCTGGGAATACACAATAGCAGTATATCTGTCAAGGTGGAGCTACAACTGCAAGGTGTCTTATCCCTTGAAGAAAGAACAATTACTTTAACTTGGAAGATTTACCTCTTTATACTACAGTTCCCAGAATCCCTCAGCCTATAACCATGCTAGCTGGAGGATACTGAGAGTTGTAGTCCAAAAAGTAACTTTCCCAAGCTCTGCGAAAATATCTCTATCTAGTCAAATGATGCGAGCTGTTCTTGAGCCTGGCAATTAAATTTAAAATCTAATTTATAGCATAATTCCAGTAATTGCCCACCATCAGGACAGAAGTTAGTTTAACCAAAATGTTTCTTATGGCAATTAACTAAAGCAAGAGCACCACCAGGTGGTTATGTTTTATGCATAACCACCTGTTTCATCTTAGGTTATCTATGGCCAAACTAGATGTGATGTGATGTCTCAAGCTCCTTATTGTGTTTGTTTTCAAAAGAAGGCTTGCCAGGAAGGGCAATTCATATCCAAGGCATGGCATAGAATTATTGTAAATTTTAATATATAGATATATAATATACCACTTTGAAATTTACAGATCTAAACAATATAGAAATAATTGTAAATAAATAATAGAGTGAAGGACATCTAACTCCACCTGCTGTCCCAGTACCCCTAAGCCCTGGAGCTGTTATTATCATAATATCAGAGAATCATGGAGTTAAAAGGAACCACAAGGACCATCCACCCCCTGTCATGAAAGAATACACAGCTAGAGTACTCCTGAAAGATGGTCATCCAACCTCTATCTAAAGACCTCCAAAGAAGGAGAATTCAGCACTTTCCAAGGCAATATTGGTGGGGTAAAATGTGATACAGTATCTATGGGATAAAGGGTGATATAGAGGCAGAGATCATTTGCACAATTTTCTTTCAAAAGAAAAGGTGAAAAGGCTGAACCGGTAACAGCTGGCTCTATTCCTTTTCATATTTTACATTCAGAACGGAAGAAACACAACATAGCTTGGATTTTTTTTAAAAGAACTTATTATTTTACTCATTACTCTGATCACTGATGAAGTTGTTACCTGTTACTGTTACTGCAGCTTGGAATGTGACTCTGTACTATGATGTTACTCTCAGTGTTAGTACTGCACTGAATAAGTCTTGCCAAGACAGCCCTATGATTGGTTTACCTTAGGGTCACCATAAGTCAGAAAGGACTTCAAGACACACAACAAACTGTACTATAGAAAAAGAATACAGGAAAAAGTCATCTGGTTGGGCCAGGTGGCCAACTGAGATATTGTATCTTAGAAATGATGAGAAAAATGCAAGCAATATTACAAAACACTGGCACTTTCGTTCTCCTCCCCACAACACATTTCTTGCTCTACACACACCCACATTCTACACCCCCCTACACACAAGCCAGTTGGAAAGGGATTTGTAGTCCAATTCAGTAAGACAATGCCAGGTTAGTTAGAATTCTACATAGCCATGCAAATTTCCTCAAGAGACATTGACTCTGACTGCAGTTCAGGGTGACAGGCAAAATTACATTGGTGGAATCAAAAAGAGAGAGAGAGAGAAAAATTTAACCTCAACAGTCCATGTTACCCTGCAAGTTTCTTGGTATTACTAGCTAAGTAAAGCACCTGGACTTCTTTCACACAGCCTTATGTGCACATAGCCTTTACACTTTATGTACCAAGTCTACACAAATAAATACCACTGAATTCACTCCAGCAGGAGCAATTATAATCTCAGTCTTCATAGGATTATGGCCGGAAACAACAACTACCCACTCCTCTCTCTCCATGGATGTTAGGGGTTATTGGTCCCCCCAGTCCAAACTCCTTGTGTTTGGGTGGGGTGGGGTGGGGTGGGGAAAGAGAGGAGGAAGAGATTAAAAAAACAAATTGTTTGAATAGGTACACAATGCTCTACCCTTCCCTTGAATATTCACTTTCCACCCATCATAGGCCATTTCCACACGGGACTGTTATAATGCTATTATTCCACTTTCAACATCCTGTAGAATCCAGGGGTTTACAGTTTAGGGAGGGGCATTTAGAATTCTCAGCCAGAGAGCTTGGTCAACTACAAGCCCCAGAATTCCACAGGATGCTGAAAGTGAAATAATAGCACTGTAACAGTGGAAATGGCCACATTCCTGAGGGGACTACCTGCTTGGATTTTCACTCCCATCCCCACCACTGTCATTCACCTGTAGAGACACAGCACATCAGACTACAACAGCTGCCACATGCACTGCGCACTGATGCTTTGGGGCGGAGTGGTATGTAGAAGCAGTCAACCACTCTGCCATCCTTCCTCATTTCCCTATCCCACAAATATTTTTTCCTAAATCTCACACCTAGGTCAACCTCAGCTGTGTAGAAAAACACCTCTTTGTCCGCTAAACACTCTCACCTAACAGTAACCAACCCAGTCAGTACAAGAATGGTACAGTCCAGTCAGTACAAGGGTGTGCCTCTGTTTGGAGCAGTCTCCCACTCCCACTTCATTCACATGGCTCCTCTTTCTGATGGCAGCAGCAGTCTCTTCCATTTGGGCAGAATGAAGGAATGCGGAAAAGACAGGCTTACTTTTAAAAAAAAGATTAATTAATTAAAATTCCAACCAGCCTGAATCTCTAGAGCAGCCCATGATTTCATTGTTTCCCTTCTGCCTTTCTCTCCCTCTCCCTTCTTGTGGCTGGCTTCTGCCCATCTGTAACTACACAACACCCCACAAAGAAGCCAAAACAAAGTAGCTGGTCCATGTCATCCATCTTCCCACAGCTCAGACTGAGTCGGAACATACAGTGGTGAGTAACAGGAGGAACTTTACTCTAAAAAGTTTTAAATTACAGTCCTGACCACTAAGGCTGAAAAATGTTCTTGTTCACTTGTCCAGCCCTTGTTATTGAAAAAAAGCAATTAATTGCCAGAAAAACTTAATAAAAGTGATACATTACTTCTGAAACAAACAAAGGTAAGAAGCCTGTAGCTCTCCAAATGTTTCTGGATAGCATCATCACTGATGCTATCAAGAAACATCATCTCTTTATGATCATTTCATTCTCTTTGACCATATTTTCTCCCATAGTTCCAACCGTATATTATGTGCAACATTTTGTGCCCACTTTTATCATACAATCTTTAACCTGTTCTTCTTCCATCTCTGTTTTTAACCAAAGTTTGTACAGCTTAGCAATCAAATGTTCATCATCTGAATACAACTGCTTTTCAAATTCTTAGTTACTCAGCTCAAAATCATACATTTTATGTATTTAAAATATTTCAGACTAGAAGAATACCTTTGAAAACTATAACCTTCTATCTGTTGTTCTTCATTTGACTTAATTCCACATTGTTCTTAATCAAATGCCCTTCACTTCATGCATCTAATGAAGTAAGTTTAGTCTATGAAAATTTATGCTGCCAATTTCTTATTCTCGGTTAGTTTCAAAGGTGCTACAAGATACTTCTGTATACACATTCTTTCTATTCACCGTATTATAATCAGAACAGAACAGAAGGTATAGCACAAGGTAGCACCTGAACCACGACTACAACCCACAACTATAAAAATCACTAAAAATGAATTAAATGAATTTATTGTTAAGTTATAATCATGACTGGAAAAAAGGAATTAATTATAGGCAATTTAGTATTTTTAACTAGTTCCTTCTAAGCTCATATGTGCTGGGTGTAATCATGCCATAGTTTCAGTTATTTATCCATATCTCCAAATTCTAGGATAATCACATTTGCAAAAAGTAGTAGTTCAGCTTCTGACACATTTTATACATGGCTTAATGTGCTGATGACATCTATGCAGTTAATCCAATTCTGGGAATGAAACTGCAACATTCTAGTTGGCATGTCTGAGTTTCTTTCCTCTATGGAGATGAAGGGAAGGTTGTCAGTAGAGAAAAGCAGATGAAGAAAGATAAAGGAGTTACATACTGTTTACTCCCAGAGGATTTTTGTTGCTGAACTTTGCTGGAAGAATAAAAACCTCTGGTGACAAGATGCTTCTCCAAGGACCACACTAACATTTTAGATGCGTAGCATGTGAAAGAGTATTTATAAATTGCCAAACTTATATTTCACCACAAAATCATGTTCATATCTTTGTGTCATTTGCGTGTGTGTGTGTGTGTGTGTGTGTATACATAAAGCTTATAACTTCCATTAACACCACAGGCTATCCACCATGTAACAAAGGGATGTGCAGTACATACATATGTATGTATTTTTATCTCAAGAAACTTAATCTACAGTTTTGTGTGACCACCAATGTTTTTATTTCCTTGAATTCATTTTTAAAAAAACACCCACATCAAATAAAGACATATCCATTTTACATTCACCTTCTTACATCTTTTCTTTTCTTCTTTTCTCTTATATATATTGCTGTTTTTGCAGATGCCAGGCTATTTTCTATTTGCTTTGATTTGATTTCACACCTCTCAATTCACTAGAATTCCCAGACAGCTTATAAATTAAAATGTACATAAATCCAATAAAATGCATGTAAAACCATTAAAAGCAAACTCAGAACATCTAGTAGTAAAAATGTCAATAAAACTGACTTTAAAAGGGCTGATACTATTAATTAGAGCAGGCTTAGAGCACAGATAGCAGTATCTAAGCCATTAGGACAGATTGTTGGTACAAAATAAATTAGGAACTCTTGCCAGCTCATGTTTATGATCATTTTCAGCCCAAGTGCTCAGCCTAGGTCAACAGAAATCTTTATTTCAATGGATGTGTAAATCAGTTTTATTTCAAAGTAACTTAATGTAACAGCATTGTAAATTGAGTTGTGTGGCATACAGTCATCTCTTCGAAAACAAACAGTTCTGTAGCATCTTAAAGACAATACTTTCATTATGGCATAATGCATTTATTAATAGAGTGTATTTCTTTAGACACATGCTTTCACTTCTTGAAGTAATTCTTCATTTAACCATGGTTGCTTCTCTACAACCAACATTATTATTAAAAGTGGTGGTGTAACCTCCACAGTTTTAAAAACATAAGTCAGATCAGTCAAGCTAGTAGCTAAAAGTAACTAAAGTGTTTGTTTTTGTCAAATCTGGTTCTTCTAGAGAATGGAGAAGGAAGAAATGTTGTGTTTCTCACTGCTATCTTGAGGTGTATCTGGAGGAGGAAGAAATCTATTCCTAAATTGTCAGTCCACCAATGGATTCCATTCTTCCAATGAGTGTACCAGTACCTGTTGTAGATATGTAATTCTTTATTAATTTCATTTTCAAAGGAGGCAATGAGTAATGTCAGCAATTTTCTCCCCACTGCAAGACACAGTTCTCAGATGTGCAGAAAACATCTTTTACACAGAGAATGCTGTTTGCAGTGCAGATAATACTGTTGTTTAGGACTTATTCTGTACAGCATTCACACATGGGTGTTTTGTACAATGAACAGCATTTTCTGCACACACACAAAACAGCAAATACTGATTTCTGCACAGAAAATGCTGTTTTGTGCAAGGAAAATAGTGCTTTATCTGCCAAAAAAAGAGAAAGAAATCTTGTTTCCTGCACAAAACAAAATCCAGGAATTGTTTCAGCAATATTTAGTATGAAAAAAGAAATTTTATTCTAAGCTAGCCCATCAAAATTATTAGCCTGTTTCTTGATCTTCTGGTAACTCCCTTTGCCTGCCTGCTAGGGATGAAATTCTTTGTTAATGTCATTATTGAAGGGCATAAGTAATTTTGGCAATTTTTCTCCTCTGCAAGACAGTCTTTGAGAACCATTGTTTTCAAAGACTATTCACAGTTTGGCGCTTATTCTGTGCACAGTTTGCATGTGGGTTGTTCTTTTTGGGAGGACTGCAGAGAAAATAACATTCTATGTGGAGAAATATTCTTTTCTACAGAGAAATGTTTTTTTCCTATACTAAAAGAGTGTGAATTTAAGTCCTGGATTGTGAATATTCTGACCAGTCCAAAATTCCCCTCATCACAGGTTCCTAACAACTGAGAAACACTTTTTATCAAACATTTTTCAAATATTTTCTATTTCTTTTTCCATGTCAACTGCCCTGCATTATTCTTTGACTAAGATATGATACTCAGGTATTCACATTTCAAAGTAATCAGTGCTTTACTGCACTGGCAGTATAAATTCTGCACAGAAACAGATTAGCAGCCAGTTTCTTACTTAAAACTAGGTGTGGTGAACTCTATCCCATAGCAGTGTAGCAGCATACATTCTGTACTAAACTAATTTTCCAAGAAGTGTTCAGTCTGTAACCATTTCACAGCCTGTCCTAGAGGTTATCAGTGCGTGGCTAATAGGGACTAAGCTATTTCTCTCCTACTGGGTGATATAGCTGGTGCCAAGGTTTAGAAGAGCTATTCTGAGGGCAAAAACACCCAGATTCTACTGGTCATCCTGGCTTAGGAATTCTGTTATTTTAAAAAGTAACTGTTTCCAGTTCTGCCTGAAACACCATACAAACAAATGTGCAGCAGAAACCATTTGCACCTCAAGTGACAATTCTGAGCCTAACAAGGACCACCATATTTTAAATTAAATTAAACTAAACATTGACAGCCTGACCAATAGTGGGATTTAAACTGGAGTCACTGGGATTTTGGCAAATATTCTACGGGTACTCCCAGCAAGGTGTAGTGATTTGAGTGTTGGACTATGGACCCTGAAGACCAGAGTTCAATTCCCTGTCAGCCATGGAAATCCACTGTGCAACCAGTGTCAAGCACTCAAAGCCCCAGAAAACCCCTTGATAGATTTGCGTTATGGTCCTCATAAATCAGAAACAACTTGAAGGCACATAACAAAAACAACAACAACTCCTAGCACTTGGCATGTTCTCTAATTACAGTCTTCCCTCCACATTTGTGGGTTTGACCTTCACAAATTTGATTATTCACAAAGAAAGTGCTTGCCTTTCCCCCATTTACCTCCTCCCATTCCCTTGCATTCCTCAACCCAGATTTGTAAGGCTTGTGTCTAAAATAGACTTCCCCCCACCTTTTGGGTGAGCAAAGCCGCCCTCCCACTGCTGGAGGCATGTCCTCTTTGCCCTGTGGCTGCACATTCTGCTGTATAATAGCTGCTAATTGGTCAGGTGTATCTCTGTGCTCCTACCCCTTCTTTTTCAAGATGGCTGCCTGAAGTAGCTAGAATGCCAGAACTCTGCTTTTCTCTAAGGAGAAGGCGCCTGTAAGCTTTTTACCTTGTCTTCCCGCCCCCACCAAACAGCAGGGCCAGAGGCAGAGGAATAGGGGGGGAGACTCTAGAGGGGGATCACAAGGTGGAGGAGTTATTCACGGTTTTTCCACCATGGAGGGGCTACTGTATATAGTGCAGACTTAACATTGGAACTGGAAACAGAGAGAATTTTATAGACAATCTATTTAAAAAAAGCAAACCTATTACTGCAATAAGCAAACAAGATAAGGAAGTATCATATAATACAGTGGCATTCCTGCTAACTTTGATAAAGTAGTCCAGTTTGGTACAAGAAACTGACCGTTCAGACTGGAAGACAACCAAGAGGGTGACACCAGTGAAAGGGATTCATCTGTCAGAAAAACCCTGTAACAGTAAAGACAGAATTCATTGCTTCTGAAGCCACAGCAGTTCAAGGTTTTTTAAAGCAACAAAGATCCATATTTTTTTATTGAGTGAACAGGTTATATATACCAGTTATTGTAAGAATGGTAATTAAGTTCAAGGATTGCTTTTCCTGATTAATGACAACATGATGGCATTGCACCTTGGAAGAAATCCCTGTTCGACAAATGTACAGTCTCCTATGCTGGTGACCACAAATCGTTCTGCATTCTTAGAGTCTTTTGAGATTCGAATAGGTGTTGCTCTTTAGGTGATTTCTTTCCTAGAAAGGAAGGGTAGTGTTTAATCTTTCACTTGCTTTATGGCGGAGAAAATTTATATTTAATTAGAAAGCTTTGTTTTCTGCACAATGCCCTGCATTTTGTTAGAAGACTTTCTGATGTCTTGTTTTCCTCCTTTTATTCATCTTCTGTGATTTCTCATATTCCTAACACCTCAATTAATCCCCAATCTCCTGTTTTCTCATCTATTTATTACATAAATATTGCAATAATTCTTGTTCTCTCCATTCTTCACCCAAAAAGATTTTTTAGTGTGTAGAAGAAAAGGGAAGTACAACTGTATCTGGCTTGTTGGGTGGTTATCATGAACTCCACACCCTGAGACAGAAATGAGGAAGCATTTGCTTCTGGCTTGGTGTGAGTAGCTGGTGGCGGATTTATTTACCTAAAAGCATCCAGACAATTAAAAGAGGTGATTCTTCACACATACCCATGGCTCAAAACATCTGTAAAGCATAGTGCTTTTGACCCCATAATCCCCAAAACTCCAAAAGCTGAAAAAAGCCAAAAACCTGAGATATCACTTCCAGTTGCATCAGGTATACTGGTGTGGCTTCTGGGAAGGGCACAGACATGAAAACTCTGCCTCCGCCAGGGTTGTCTGACCCAGACTTAGAAGGGTGTATTGATTTAAAAACCTGTGCATTTAGAAGGATGTATGGATTAGAAGGGTATGGATTAGCAGTGCATATGGTAAGGCCCTGTAGGGCTCTCCCATTAAAGAGCCAAACTGTGCAGATGTTCTGAATTAGTATAGAATCTACATCAGAGATGGGGTACCATAGATTCTGGGGCTGAATCCAGCCCTCCTGAGATGCCAAAGCTGCCCCTTTGGAGTTTCCCAAATGGCCCTGCCTCTCTTCCCTACTATGACGTCATTGGATGGCTTCTCAAATTTTGTACAAGTTTCTCCTATTACAAAAGACTTCAGTGCCTCTCCTAAGACTGCATAATTAACAGTTTGAAGTGAAAATTTGCTGGAATTTTTGGAACCAACCTTTTCCCATTAACCCCACCAAGCACTAAAATGTGCTCCATAAGAACGTCACAGAATGTGACTTCCCCAAAAAATGGAATTTGGATCTCATGCCGAACCCCGCCTACAGTCTACCTGCAAGAGGAAGAGGAGGGCTGAGTGCATTAATTCTACCACCTCTATGAAGGCTGTGCACACAATAATATTTAAGCGTTATACCTCTCATGAGGAGCCTCCACAGATATAAAAGGTTTCCCACAATACAAATGTATGATCAGCATGAAGAAAGCTGTGCATATCAGGGGAAGCTGCGTACTAAAATAAATATGGATTTTCATGTGGCTTTTTAAAAAATTGACAGCCTAACAGAAATTGAACAGGGCAGACCTCTGACTGAATACAAGGCAAGCTGACATGGAAGGGAAAGAGATGTGGCCAGTTGCTCCAGTATTGTAGGACATTAATCCCACCCTCCATTTTAATGACAGCCTACTCTGAAGCTGTGGGGTTGCCACCCTGTAATATTGGATCCACCAACTGTTGTTGTTGCTGCTGCATGCCTTCAAGTTGTTTCGAACTTATGGTGACCCTTAGGCAAACCTTTCATGGGATTTTCTTAGCAAGATTTGTTCAGAGGGGGGTTGCCTTTGCCCTCCTCCAAGGTTGAGAGAAAGTAACTTTCCCGAGGTCACCCCATGGGTTTCTATGGCTGAGTAGGAACCATTCTGGCAATAAATCAATCAATTGTAATCACCAACTGCACTGGCAATAAATCAGCCAGTTCACTCATCCCTACTATATTTTCACCATTATTTGCTTTCTGTTTTAAACCCACTATTTCTCAAGAAAGAATAGCATTTCTTCTGCATTATTTGATTTTTTCTTCTTCTTAATTTAAGCATGGGGGGTTGCTTTTGCTTTTGTTTGTAGTCTCTAAATGGGTTTGAATGGCTGAGCAGATTCCAGAGTCTTGTTATAAATCCATCAGAGGCAGATCTAGGGTAGGGCAACTGGGGCAACTGCCCCAAGCTCCAATGTTGGCGGGCTCAAAAAAGAAGAATCTCCCCCACCTGCCCCACCCACTTACCCCACCCACCTCCCCTGCCAATCGCCCCACCTCTGTTCACCCGATCTACTTCCACCTACTGTTCACCCTGCCCGCCTCTGCCTGCCCGTCCCCAGCCCTCCCTCGCCCCCACTCGCTCTGCCCACTTGTGCTGCTCACCACGCCCATTTCCACCATTTGCCTGACCCACTTCCACTTCTTGTTCCACCCACTTCTGCCTGCCACTCACCCCACCTCTGCCCACCCCCACTCACCCCACCCACTTCTGCTCATTGGTTGCCCCACCCCCACCGGTCACCCCACCCCCTTGCCCTGGGTGCTGTTAACCCTCTGCCCACCACTGAAATCCATTTCACTTCTTGCGTCTTTGGAGTAAGACCTGTTTTCTCCATCCTCTTCTGAGTAAGCAATGGAGTGGGAAGAATTTATGCCTGTGAGACCGTACCTTGAGAACAAAAAAAACTTACAACCTAACAAGCAAGACTGCAACTTCCCCAGACTCTTTCAAAGCACAAAGCTCCATCGCAGTGATTTCTGAGAGTCTAAGGATATCGTAAGTCACGTCTTCTCTCGTTGATTTATGGATATTGGCATTCCCATGCTCCCAGGGTAGAGCCCATGAGTGATTAGTTTCTACACAAACAATATCAACAGTTGCATGATGGAATAATAACTACTCTTGCTTCTAAGTACCAGAACATCTGCCTGATCATGGCAGAAAACAATGTCAGAGCAACAATACAGACAGACCTTGTTCTCATCTATCACATCAATTCTTACTGTGCCTTTCATTTAATATATCTCACCAGTCGACCTTAATTCAGAAAGCTTAGTTCTGTGCATTATATTTCATCTGTATGATCTTTATGCTTCCTCAGGCTGTTGAACTGCTGCAGCATTAAGCAATATCATCACCCACAGCTATAAATTGTCCACTTACAAAGATTCAGCACTTTCTGAACTGGCTTTGAGTTCCCAATCCATTACATTTTGATGCAATATTAATAAAACTCACATATTGTTTTGCTGCTTGTAGTATTACAAGTGAAGGCAGAATACAGGCTTCGTAATAGCAATACACATCAATTAAAGGTTTGTATTTCTGTGTTTCAAAAGGAATTAGAATAATAAATCAAGAAAGAAATTTAAGGATAGACTAGGGAGTTTGCAATTTAATTATTAGTGTTAACCCAGTGAACACTAATCAGAGTGCCAAAGTTTAGAAATGAAAGGCTCAGAATAGTGAATCTAATGGTTTGCCCTGTCTTTGAATTCACTGTGAACTCTAGCAAAATTTTGGCCCAGGTTATCAACAGATTGTCATTTGGCAGCTATCTCCTTCCATATCCATTTACCTTCTGACACATAAGGTCTTTCCACAGGAAACAGAAATGCCTTCATTTCTCCAGCCATTTCCACACAACATTGCTATCCCGTAACAGCAGCAGGTTGTTTCTGGTCCAGGAATCATGCTGCCACACAATGTCGTCCCTATCCAACTGCTATCCCATCCCCAAGCATTGCAAAACCACTTTATACCATTTCCAGAAAAAAATCCATTAAATGCCTCTTGTAGCACTTCAATCCCATCAACCAGCTCAATGCACTATCGTAATAGCGCTTGATAGTGCTTCCTTGTCCTCTAGATCCAGGAGTGGGTGGGGTGTGGGCATGCCCAGCTTGTCCCTCCCTCAGCTACTCCCAAGGCATGGTAACTTCAGAATCTGTCTCCTCTCTGTGTTTATTTTAAATTTCTCCTTTGAGTTAAAACTTTTCTAAATACATTTTTAAGCATTATAGCAAAAAAGCGCAATAGTGTACTGACATCATGCCGCTACAACATCGCTGCACTAGTACGCCCCTCCCCTCCCAAAAAAAACTGACCAATCAGGGGCGGTGGGGTGAAGGTGGGGGAAAAGGAGTGACCAAGGAAGCTGTAGTGCAGAAGGAACACTGGTGGCAATACTGCTACTCATCCGCTTAAGGCAGAAAGGTGCAGAAGAGAGCGTTTCTAACCTGCTACCGTTGCATGAATGGCAACGCTGGGATTGTAATGGAAGAACATGCTAATGAGGTATGGTGCAGAAAGAGCCTGCCTCTACAGCATCTTAAACAATGTAATCACAGCTTCTCAGAGGAATGCTGTGAAGTATCATTTTGCCAGGTCCTTGGGTACATTAAGTAGCTTGGAAACCAGCAGGGTACTTTCTATTTAACTCAAGGTTCTAGCTCTCAGTAGCATCCCAGGCATAAAGGAACTCTGAGATATGAAATCTGGCTGCCACATTAGAGGTGCTTGGCATCCATACTATGGAATAAGCACAGAAAAAATTAGCCTTCCCCTTACGTAGCATCAAAGTCCATGCACTCAGTGCATATGAAGGTAAGATATACTTTAAAGGCATAAATACCCAAAAGGCACCAGATTCAGACCCCTTCTGAACTTTGGAGCTAAGCAGGGTCAACTCTGGTTAGTACTTGGATGGCAGACTGCCAATCAGTTTTTGTGGGCTATATTTCAGAGGAAGGAACTAGTGAAACCACCTCTGGGAATTCCTTGCCTAAGAAGACCCTGTGAAATTTGTGGGATCACCATAAGTCGACAGGTGACTTGAAGGCACATAAACACACAATATTCACTTTCTCCTTAAACCACCACCCTGAATAAATGTGGGAGGTTGCTTGCTTTCCTATTTGTGTTTGGAGGAAGATTGTGGTTTCAAACTAAATTTTTATACCATACCAAAATTGTCAACATGTGTGTGTGTTCTTTCTTTCTATGGTATTTAATGATATTACAATTCAGTTGTAAGGTTCTAGGCAAAGTGTGCCCCCCAACTATGTTTCTGTATCCTTCCGCCCCTCCAGAATCCTCAGATGAATCTTTTTTTGGTCAAAAAAGAGAGTAAACGGCTGTTCCTGGAAGCCTCTCAGTGCAACAATTTATATTTTAAAGGTCTTTCTGCCACTTTGGGGGTGGCTACTTTATTCTTCAGTAGTCCATGTGGCTCCAGTCAGTCCTAAGGCATAAAAGTGGCCCACCTGTGTTCTAGGCTATAGACATGGCACAAAAAGGAAATAAATTAGAAGTTAAAATGTTTGACAGTTGTTCTTGATTTATACTGATTTATAATGGAGAATTAAAATTCTGAGGCCCTTTCCACAGCACCATCCCATCCCACCCTTTCCACAGCATCATGGGGATGGGGGAAGGACGGGACTGCAATAACACTTCTGCGTGACGTTCTTGTGGTCCTGCTCCTCTCCCATCCCCAGGCAGCCCGCAATTGTGAGTTAAATCATTGAAGGGTTTTCCGCCTCAATGTCCCATGATCATGCCACCATCCTGCACTTACCTGTCCTGCAGAAGGCCAGAAAACGTGATGACAGTACTTCCTGTCCCGAGCAGCCTAGGAAAGTAGTCAACTACACAGCAGAAGGAAGCAGCGTGTTCATCACGTTCTCTTCAACAAGGAGCTGGTCCTGTGGAGAGGGGAGCACTGCTGTCACCCTCCCTTCCCAGCAGAGCTGCTGGCTGGATAGCCACAGGATGCTGCCACAAGAAGGTAAGCTGCGGAAAGGGCCTGAGTTATATGGAAGGTTAAATGTTATCAATATGCTGTAACACTTTACTTGCCTGGAAAGTACTGTTTCTTTAAAGAACCTCTTATAATCTTATCCATATTCATGTCCCAAACTGAAACCTAGAGCGTAATCATTCTTTTTCTGCCTCCACCCTGGACTCCTCACCCAGAATGACTCAGAAATCTAGACATGAAATTCTGTCTGTCCTCTGGAAATCATCAGAGGCACACTGGTCTCTGACGTTTGATATGGTGGACTCCCAGCTCCTTGAGACAAACACTCTTAAAATGAGAAGCCTTCTCTAGCATCCTCTGTAGTCTTATTTCAGGTCACGGATATAATGAGCAAGACACAGAAAAGGAGTCAGTCAGCAGCCTCTCCTCCAAAATCCTCTTGCTTCTTCAAGCCAACTGCATTCCACTAACACTCCTGCAGGAAGCTTTCATGGAGAACTACCTCGAGAGTGTCCCTTTCCTTGATCATTCTTATACCGTTCTTCAGCTATTTCTTTAAAGGTACTGCTGCTGCCCTATTTTTCAGGCTCTTCTTGGCAGGCTGGCTAAACAAGTACTGTCTTCTGACTTCTTTTTTAAATCCACTTGGCCAGTACCATCTGATCTCCTACCAGTTCTGTATCTGCCAATCCATTGACCTATATCGATAAGACAAGAAAGTCAATAGAATTTTTATTAACTGATCTACCAAAACCTGATTCCTTTGATTGTCCTATATAATACTTAAATACCTGGACCAGCTGCAAAATTGCTAAGGTTCATAAATTCTTCCTTAGCTATGCAACAGTAGCAGCTGTCTATGGTAAGCCTCATTAGCTAGGGTATTAAGTCTCAGAGGCAAACTTTTGACCACTTATATTTAACCATTAATAATAACTTTATATTACATAACATAGTTATTCACAAATTCTGCACAACCTAATTATTTTTTCTCAGTATACCACTCACAACAACCGCATCTGAGAGTTAGGCAAAGTGAATCACTGCTCAGGAAATTGAAATGTATCCAAAAGAGAGTGGCTAACATGATAGAATCATAGAATCATAGAGCTGGAAGAGACCACAAGGGCCATTGAGTCCAATCCTCTGCCATGCAGGAATACACCATCAAAGTATTCCCAACAGATGGCCTGGGAAAAGGTCTGGAAACCAAACCCATACCCTCCAACTGTCCCAATTTTGCAGGGACAGTTCTGATTAATTCTCTGTTGTCCCATTTTCTAGCTGCTTTTTAAATGTCCCAGTTTCTCTTTCCTTTCCTCCTCACACTTTTCCCCTTTGCTTTCTGCTTACTTCAGTTTCTGTAAATTGAGTAGTTTGCACTCAATCAACTCAGCAGGAGGAGGAGGAAAGAATGGAATCTTGCTCTTCCTGGTAGACTCAAGCAAAATCAAACTATGGTAGCCTTTCCTACCTTGTGTGTTCCCTCTCATTAATAACTTCTTCCATCTTGACCACATTCTGATTTGCTTGGTCATGCACATCACCATTTTCATCCATGAAACGTCAGAAGATATGCGGGCCCTATGAGGAATGGCTTAAGGAGCTGGGCTTTAGCTAGGTTTTTAGCTTGGTGTTAGTGACCATACACCTCCGTGCTTTGATATGGTTTAACTGGCAAAATATATTATTTGGCAGATATGTTTAGTTGGCATAAAATATAAATTATACACACTTATGGCTGAAAGGCCATGTGGAGAAGGACACTGGCTGGATAGCAGGCCAAAAGCCTCAGCGTGGCCAGGTCATAGGTTCACTGAAGAATTAGCCAAGAAAGCATTTACAGTTAATTGCAGGTAAGAATAAAGGACCTTTAGAGGTCCCACACATTTTGGGGTAACATTGGAAAGGAGTATACAGAATGGTGATATGATAGCCATCTTTAAATACTATATGTCATTTAGAAGATGGAGAAAATTTGTTTTCTGCTGATCCAGAGCACAGCATGAACCAATGACTTATAAGAAAAGAGATTCCACCTAAACATTAGGGAGGACTTCTGGATAATAAGAACTGTTCAAAAGTGGAGTAGATTGTCTCAGATGGTGACAGCCTCTCATTCTCTGGAGTGCTTTAAACAGAGATTGGATGGGCATCTTTCAAGAGCACTTTAGTTGTTTATTCCTGCATGGCAGCACATTGGACGAGATGACCCTTCTGGCTCTATGATCCTGTGATTCTAAGATCACTCAGTGAGCTTAATGGCCAAATAAAGCCTGAATCTGGGTTTTGCTAGTCTTAATGCCATGATCTAACTGGCATAGCACACTGATCTTTTAGGGAGGGAAAAAGACAGCTCAACAAAACACCTGTTGCACATAGAACAGGGGATGTGAGGACCAACAGAGCCTCTCTTCATAATCTTACGATAGCAAGAGGACAGGCATTTGTATTGCTCCAAACTGTAAAACTGGGACTTGGTTGCATTGTTATGACAGCCACTAACTCTTAAGTCCTTCCCACTGCCTACCCTTATCTTGGCGGCATCCAGTGATGATGATGGCAGTGGCTTCCCCAAGAGCGGAGCATAATGGAGCACTCCCCTCTGCACCAGCTGCTTCCAAGATCCAAGAGGCATAATGGTCATGCTTCTTCCTGCCACAGTGCAGCTGGGTACTGTCCCAGGCTGCTCTGGAGCAGAAAGCACAGCCCTTGCACTTACAGGACTCTGCAAGCAAGGTAAGTGTGGCCGCACGTTGGGAAGGCAGCATGATTGCCAGTCATTGACAGGGAAAACCTATCAATGATTTGTGGCATGGTGGGGATGGGAGAAGGATAGGACTGAGGAGATATCATGCATAAGTGTCATCCTGGCCCCGTCCTCCCTGGTCCCCATGGCAGGTTGGGTGCATCAAGCAGAAAGGGCTTTAGTGTTAAGCTACTTCATAAAGTTGCTGAGAGAATAAAAGGTAGAGGGAATGGCCACTAATACCACCTTGGGCTTTTGTGAGAAAAGATGGGATATTAATGTCAAATAAATAGGGCAGTCTTACTTCCTTTGGGTCAATATTATTGTCACATTTTGTGTTCTAGATGCTTTTGACTTCCCTTTTGAAGGGAAAGTCAGGGGAAAACATTAAAACGAACAAACAAATAGAATAAATTTAAAAGAAAAAGACACCACCAGTGATGCCTGTGGCGTTTAAGCTATGTAGTTGTTGAGTGGGACTTTGACAGGACAGGTGGTATTATTTTCTTTTTATTGATGCATTTTTAGTTGTGTTTGACTCTGTTTTTATGTTGAATAATATGTGTTATATTTTAATTGGATATGTTTGATTTTATTGCTGTTTATGGCCTTGCGTACCATTTGTTAGCAGAACGGTAGGGTATAAATTTAATGAATATGCAAATGATAACTTAAATAGCTTATGATGATTTCTTAAATAGCTTTTACCCATACAGAGAGGTGGAAGCAAACCAAGCTAGCGGCAGGAATTATTTGTAATCTGCTACTATTTAAGTGCTCTACTTTAACTTTCAAAACACTTCCACCATGTGATCCCATTCCATTTTTTGCTTAGTACATGAGAGTCTTTCAAAATATAACTGAAGTGCTTTCTCTCAGCAAGCTAAATGCATTTCTCCACTGATTGAGGCAGCCAATTTCAACCACTGTCAGGAAATGACCAGAGCAGTCAGGTCAGGCTGCATAGAAAGGAACGAAATCCATCTCATATTCAATCAGTCACCAATTACAATGTATCAGCAGGAGAGTCTGTCTAAAATGAGTTTCTTTTCAAATGCAGCTCTCTGCGCACTGCCTGGGATGCAAGGATGCCTGGAAAGCAGTAAATAAGCCAGGAACCTTACTTACTTTCATGGACTTTGTCTGTGATTTCTGAGGAAACTATTGAAACTCACAAGTCTGCCCAAACGCCCTTGGTCTTTTCATTTTGTTTTGTTTCCTTTACCGTTTTATCACACCAGAAAAAGGAACCACCACTCTTTACTCTAAGGCCCTTTTTGCATGGCATTTCCAAAGCAAAAGGGCCCCTTGAGCAGTCCACATGACGCACTCACATTTGTGTGATGCTCGAGGGCCTAACACGGACCACGCACGCATTTTTTCATTTTCGGCTTAAAGTCAAAAATGCTGCGCGGTTGCGCATTGCTCCAGGGCCCCGCGCACACTTACCTGGCGTGTGGAGCCTCAGGAGCCGGGCCGGTCGCGCTTCCTGTGCAGTGCAGCCTGGGAAAGGTCCTAGGCTGCACTGCGAAAGGAAGAGGCGGGGCGTTTGCGTGACCAGGAAGCAGCTGCGGAGCTGAAGCAGCAGGGACGCGAGAGCCTTCCTCCCCAGACTTCTCGCGCTAGTCCCGCACCCCAGCACCGCAAAAGGGTAAGGTGCAAAAAGGGCCTAAGAGAAGTTTGAATGAAGTTAGTCTGGGCTTCTACAGTTTGTCTGGGCTTCTTCAGTTCTGTTCATACTTACGCTCTTCAATTATTTATTTTTTTAATATGATCAGTTGAACATGTTCATGTCCTATTTCCCATATAAACCACTTTGTTGTTATAAAAAAACTGAGCTAAAACCAATATCATATTTATGTACAAATCAGCTACAGCTGATGACCTCAACATTATACCAGTAAATACAAAATTCAAAAATTCCAAGAAAGATATCAGAAATCAGAATAGCATACTTCCCTGCCCTTTTGCTAATGCTATGTGGCCTCTTAATTCTGATACTGCTTAGTACCTTAGCATGCTTACCTGCTCCTGATCAAAGTAATACAAAGTTCAATGCAAGGGTCTTGCTTTGAATAAAACACAATTCTGATCTTTCAGTGCTTTCAGTATTTGTTCAGAAAAGCAGGCCAAGATTCCGCGGCAGAGGGTGTGACATGCATCTTTATGGCTATGTAGGTACATCCCTGGCACAATGCACAGCCATTCTAGTGAACTGCAATGATGTGTATCAGGGTTCCATTGTCGAACAGGGACCCCCAGCATTATGATGACAATTGTGCAAAGAGATCCATTGCACATGGCCATACATCTGGCTCTACTTACGCAATAGTCCTGATGTCTTAACTACATCTCTGCTCCCCTCCTGCGAATACAGATATTGTGTCTCATTTCGATACATCTTTATGTGATTCTAAAGCAGTTTATGAAGACATAAGTACTTAACAGGACACCAGCCACAACTTAATGGTCTAATGTTTGTGGACAAACATAAACCTATCCATATTGGACAACTTTGTTATCTATGCTGCTCTAGATAAGTTGGCTTAATTTACTATTCAAAGTGAGAAATATTCCCTGGAAACTCCTTTTCTTCAGTGGAATTTTCTCTTGTGAGTTGCACCATAGCAAACTTGACCTTCCATTGCTTTCTTCTCCAGCACAGCTACAGTGACACAAAAGGCAGATGCCTTAATCTCTTACTATACCATTCTGTACCACCTTTTATTATGGAGGAGTTTATGTCTGCTCTGCCATATACAAAAATATCTGTTCCTTTTGACTGAAAGCATTAATTTTGTGATAAGAGCTAGAAAGAAATTCATCCACATAAAACACGACCTTTAAAAAAAACACCTTAATCCAGAGACAAGAAAGAAGGTGAGTTTTAAATATTCAGTACTCCTGAAATGTTTAATACATATGAATGTGAAGATTAAAAAAAAAAAAGCCAAACCTCTCCTTCAGACTGAAAAGTCAATTAGATCTGAAGCATTAACTCGAAATAGAGTCAGCTCTTGGCCCAGGAACAAAATATGGATTGAGGTCCCAATACCTAGAGCTATCCGACTTTCAGTCTGCACATGAGCGAGGAAGACATGACCTCTGAGCCCTCCTCAGGGGGGTCGCTGTTGCAGCAGGCTACTGACTAGAGAGCCCCTCAGTCGGTTCATTCTGCACACTGGATTACGAGAGGATACAGCAAGATTGAGGCCTGCAACATCGCCAAAGTCATCTCTTCATTGAGCGTTTGTCTGAACACCACAGAAGAAGTGGCTGGATTGGCGGTTGCTACCTGCTTCAGTGTATGTTGGGGGGAATTTCCCACCCACCTTATTCCCACCACCGAATCTCTTTCATAATTTGTGGATGCATCCCAGCACAAAGTAATTGCCTTGGTGTTAATGGAAGAAGCTTTTCCATTTTTTTTTCACCATTGAAATTCCTTCTATATATCTTTAATTGGAAGACCCTCCAGAAGGGGAAGTCTATTGTCATTTATGTTAACTGTAATGTCTTTTTATGTTGATAGGAATGTGGTATTGTCTTTGTCTTTTGCCCTTTTTTGTGTATGCTTCATTGGTTTATGTTCACTGTACCCTACTATCGTATCTATCTATTTGTTAATGTGAGCTTTTTTGTTTTGTTTATTTTTGAAACCAATAAAGAAATTCTGGAAAAAAAATACCTAGGGCTGCCCATACTACTAGATGGTAGTATGGTGCCACCTGAGTAGAAGCAAGCTTGCATACAAAATGGCTTAAAACATCCTGTCAGGCAGCTGTAGACACAGTGGAAGAAGTTGGAGAAGATTAAAACAGAAAGAGTGAAATCCAGAGCAACTTGAACAATTGGTCAGCTTGCATTTAAAATCCCCTTTTCAAGGAAAAGCCATGTTCCAAGGCTGGAAAATTCATGCCATTTTTGCCCTACTGCCTACGTAAATCCCAAACTTTTCTCAGCAGTCAGAGTACTGGATCTCACCCATCATCAACGCAGTCTTCTCCAGGTTGAATCATCACTGTGGATTAAAGTTCAGACCAATATTTAGAATGGATTCACTGGCTTTTAACACTAAAGCCACTATCTGTCACTCAATGCAATGCAAAGTAGCAGTGTTGGCTGAATTTATCTTGGTTTCTTGGATTTTCCACCATGGAAAATAGCAACAAATGTTGGCATCAGAATAGTGTTAAGAACCTGAAATCCATGCTCACATAGTTGCTTCTTCCAAACTCAGGGAAAAAAGCGGGAGAAGGCACGGATATTGTGAAAAGCTACATGACGTCTCCTTTAATCTCAGCATCTCCCTAATGCTTCATTGCTGCTCTAATTTGCCTGTGCAAATTATTCAGCATCATTCAGCAGATGTTTATTCAGCATCTTCCTGAGTTTTTTAAAAAAGCAACTACTACATTTAAAGATACAAGACACTGGATAGAAAATTTGTACAATTTCTGGATCACAAAGTAACTTCTGTATCCCCTGCATAGACCATAGTACAGGGGGAGATAAAGCTGCTCTCCCCAAAGACTAGGCAGGGAAGGTTGAGCCTCCCTGAAATGATCTGGCAATATTGGATTGACAAGGGTCTCATATTGTTGAACCTCACTGGGAATTATCAGTCGGAAGTGTACTAAAGGATCAGATGCTAAGATATAGGAACACATTTACAGTGGGCCCTTCACTTTCACAGGTTCAGCAGTCACAGATTTGATTATTCACAGGTTATCTTATTTAGTTTTTTAAAATAAATTAGTATATGTGCCTCTACCATGGAAAACGTATGTTCTCCATAGAAATCTCTAGGTCCTCCAGTGTGACTCTATGGTCCACTTCCTCTGGAAATGTACCATAAAGTCACACTAGAAGGCCTAGAGATTCCTTGAGAGAACACTTCTCTAGGTATTGCTAAGTCCTCCAGCATGACTCTATGATCCTTTCCGCAACTCACCCATTTTCGGCGCTGCGCTGCTCACACGAGCAGCCTCCAGAGAGAGGCTCTCACATCTGGGGTCCTTCCGCTCCACACGAGCTTCCTGCTCACATGACAGCCCCGCCTCTTCCTTTCGCAGTGCAGCCTGGGACCTTCCCAGGGTGCACTGAGACAGGAAGTGTGACCGGCCCAGCTCCTGAGGTTCCGCATGCAAGGTAAGTGCGCACGGGGCCCTGGAGCGATGCATGACCACTTAAAGCCGAAAATGAAAAAATGTGTGCGTGGTTCGTGTCAGGCCCTGGAGTGTTGCGCAAATGTGAGTGCGTTGTGTGGACCACTCCTCACATTTGTGTGACGCTCAAGAGGCCCTTTTGCATTGGAAATGCCCTGCGAAAAGGGCCTACGGCTCACTTCCTTCAGGGTAACCATAGAACCACCCTGGAGTACATAAAGATTCCTAGATAAGTGTTCTCAGGTTTAAAAAAAAAGCATTAATATTTTTTATTTTTATTCATTTTTTTCCATTTTCGCAAGAGTCTTGCACTACTAAACTCCTGCAAAAGAGGAGGACTCACTGTATTGTCATCAGGGCACCCACAGATAATAAAAGTTGTCTGCAACCTATCCTATGTACACTTACTGGACATGGGCGGAGGGCACTTCTAAGTAGGAGTATTCATATGTGTGGGTGTTTGAATTATATGGGAATAGTAATTTGCCTTCCCCTTGTAAGTAACTGCAAGTAGGCAAAATAAGTAAACAAGCTGTTTGCCATTGTTGAGCTATACACAGTCAGATAGATGCACAGAGAGAGAGAGAGAGAGCATATAAACAGTTTTGGAGTGTCTGTGCTCCATGGCAGCAAGGAGAAAAAAAAATCCAGTTATGCATGGCTGTTAACATCTAGTTGAAGAAGAATTTAAAGGATAAAGATGACAGGTAAGTAATACATTTCTCATTAACTATATTGCCTTTTTAAGAGTGAATGCTTGTATAATATTTAGCTGGAATGAAATTTATTACCTGCAATTGAAAGTCATTGACTTTGTAGGGATATAATTTAGGCCATTTCTGCACTACACTGTTATAGCACTACTATTCCACTTTCAACATCCTGTGGAATTCTGGGGTTTATAGTTTACTGAGGCCAAAGAGCTTTCTGGCTGAGAACTCTAAATGCCCCTCCCTAAAGTGAAAGGCCCACTGTAAATGTCTTCATGTTTCTTAGCATCTGATCCTTTATAACACTTCTGATTGATAATTACAGAGCAAACACAGTGATGGCTAAAAGAATAAACTACGGGATTATTGTGAGAACTCCAAAGGATAGTAAAATAAGAAAGGTTCTAAACTAGTTTCACTTCTGTTGTAAATGAGAGAATAAAGGGGCTGGAAAACAAGGTTCCTAAGAGTATCAATTTACACCTCAGAGACATTAGGATAGATTGATTTAAAAAAAAATAGGAGACTTGGGGTCACTGAAAACTACTTAACCCTATCACTGTTGCCTCTCTAAGATATCTTCAAGTGCTAGGTGTTGTCACAGTCCTTGCATGATTTTAATCCAAATTATCTTCATTTGTTCTATACCAAACACACATTAGAGCTTCTTCATCTGTCTCAGGAAACTGCGGCTGATATCTTTCATCCAAGGATGTACCTAAGATGACTGAGCTCCATTGTCCTAGCTATGTCTCCTGATTCAACCTCCCAAAACTCACCTTAGAAGCAAGGCAGTAGCACCAACTGAAGAACTTCAGAGGCACTGGAGAGTGGGGCACAGAACAGTGATACACCTATACTCCCCCTGCCACTGAGGTGCAGTTTGAAAAAGGACACCTATGGAGTCCTGTCACAACTGCTATTTGAAGCAGACCTCACTGTTGGAAGGGGGCTGGATGTGCCTTTGTTCAGCTACGTGTGGCTGTCCTGTCTAGAGGAGGACAGTTGTGGGATGCAAGTCATTTACAGACTGCAGTGTGAACATCAGACACATTTTCCCTCTGGCCATACTTTGCTCTCTTTTTACCGTTTGGCCTGATGAAATGTTCTGGAGAATACACACTATTTCATGGCTTTGGCTTGGTCTGATAAATTTGTGGATTTGATATGCAATGTTATGAAAAGATGGATGGCCATGGCCTTTTGATAAGAGCAAGAGAAACTCTTGTCAACAGCATGAACCCATGTTGCATGAGAATTACCCACTCCAGATCCACCCCCAGAGACAACATGGTGCCAAAATGGTTTTTGGCATTCTCCACATAAGGACCATAATTGGTAAGCACCCTACAAATAGAAACATGCTTTATCTTTGTGTGCATATGCAATTAACTTTGCCCAGCTATGTTTGCTTGTTACATAATTAAACTGCCAATAACTACTCTTGTACAAATTAAGAAACATGAAATATACATTTCAAAAAAAAAAAAGCAAAAAAAGCAAGGACAATTAAACAAGTCATGTAATAGCAATATTCCCAGTAGTGGCAAATAAAACAATTAAAACCAGCACTGCAGTGAGGAGGACTGTGCAAAGATCTAAGAGCACAAAAACTGTTTCTAAAGTGTCTGGGAAAGGTCTCCACTGGGTACCAAAAAGTATATGTCAAGCAAGCTTTTCAGGGGAGGCCATTTCACAGACAGGGACTACTATTGAAATGACCATCTCTGTCTTAACCATTCATCTACTCTCATTTGGAGCACATGGAGGAAGACCTCAGACTATTTTCTTTTTCTTTAGTAAATTTTACCAATGATATTAAAAAAAATATAAAAAACACAACAAAGTGCAACAACAAACAATAAAAACTGGAAAAAGAATGAATGAAAGAAAATGAAAGAATGAAAGAAAAGAATAACTGAAGACAGTAAGAGCACTAAGAAAGAAGACTATATCTTTTCCAGATTACATCTTGAAAATCCCATAGATAAAACATGAGAGGAAAAGCTCTTTCAGATAGCCTAGGCTCAAGCCATCTGAGGCTTTAAAAATTTAAACTAGTACTTTGTCGATATAAACTATCAGTTAATGTTCAGAGCCTTAACTTTAACACATTCTCTAAATAAGCATCTTCATTTGTACTTCCAAATATTGCTTGAACCTATATATTTCAAACTTATGCATAAACGAGCACATATATTATTTGCTGGTGGCTCATTATTTCAATTTGTAAAGTGCCATCTAATCAAAGACTAAAAAGAAGTAATACAATGTGACCTGACAGATGCATCACCAACACATCCCAGCACACACACCACAAATATGAGATCACCAACTGCCAGAGGCAAAAGCCTGCAAATGAACATTCAGAGTGCTGAGATTTGTTTCTGCAGAACATGCGCTAAGCATTGTGAATGGCAGCTAAAACAAAGAACTGAAGTCTCATAGCTGCACTTCTCAGAATCATCATAACCTCACACCAGGACAGAATGATAGAATCTTAAAAGTTGGAAAGGACCACAAGGGCTTTCTAGTCCAAGCCCCTGCCATGTAGGAATACACAGTTAAAGTGCTCCTGAAAGACACCCAGCCAAACTGTTTAAAGACCTCCACCATTCTCCAAGGCAATTCATTCCATTGTCAAACTTAGAGTGAAAAAGTTTTTCCCAACATTTGGGTGAAATCTTATTTCCTGTAACGTGAATCCATTGGTTCACATTCTAATCTCCTGAGCAGCAGAAAACAAGCTGGCTCCATCTTCTACATGACATCCCTCCAGATATTTAAAGATAGCTATCATAAAAAAAGGGGGGTTATAATTTTTCAATTATAATTTTATATGTCTTTTTATGTTTCTGGTTGTTTAAATTTTTTATTAATGTGTTTAACTTTTTTGGAAGCCATCTTTTGGAAGCTGCCTTTAACTTTTTGGAAGCTGAGAAAGGCAAGGTGTAAATATAATTAATTAATTAATTAATTAATTAATTAATAATCAACCAATCCTCTTACAGTCTTCTCTGCTGCAAGCTAAACATTCCCAGCTCCCTAAAAGTTAAGCAATCAAAACTATTGAGCTGGATAAATGACCTTGCCATTTTTGGTCTCTCTCGTATTTGTTTATTATCATTACCATTATTATTTATACTCCACATATTTCCCAAGATTGGTATTCAAGGTAGGTTAGAAATTAAAATGATTACAATGACCAGAAACTTGCTGTGCATTTATGAATGCATTATCTATGGTTACATACTCACGATTATTTCTTATTCACAATCTGTAAGTAGCCATCCTTTTAGAAGCTACGTAGCGACCAAGAAAGTCCCCCAACCTCCTCTTACAGGGAAGCAGTCACTGCAATCAGCAAGGGTCTGTTCCCCTGCTGATCTGGAATTAGCTGGCCAATGGTCCCACACTCCTCATGTGAGTGATCTTCAGCATGAGGAGGAATGGCTACAGGGGTACTGCTTCTGCCTGTTGCACCAGAGATTGCCGATGGGCGGGGGCAGTACTGTCAGTAAGCTGTTTTCTGATTGACAGGGAAACAGACACCTACCAATCATAGCACCTCCTTCCCAATTAGTGGGCATTGGCAGAATCAGGACAGGATTCACTGTGTAGCACTGTATTTTTGATGTTTACACATATGTAAATCCCCAAATCACAGCCAGCATAACTAAAACCATAATAAAAGACAACTGAATTAAACCTGTTATTGTGGTCATGGGCCTTCAAGTTGCTTTGAACTTACAGCAACCCTAAGAAACCTACTGTGGGGTTTTCTGGGGCCGAGGATGTGTGACACGCCCAAGGTCACCCAGTGGGTTTCCATGGCTAGGCAGAGAATTGAATCCTGGGCCATTTCCGCACTAGCCTGTTATAGCGCTATGATTCCACTTGCAACATCATATGGAATCCTGGGGTTTGCAGTTTCGGGAGGGCCCGGCCAGCCCCTCCCGAAACTGCAAACCCCAGGATTTCATAGAATGTTGCAAGTGGAATCATAACACTATAACAGGCTAGTGCGGAAATGGCCCCGATCTCCAAGGTCACAGTCCATGCTCAAACCACTACACCATGGTGACTCTAAATTAAACTGTAATCATATATAAAAATGATTTAAAACATACATTTATAAAAAAGTTAAAACAGTCCAATTTAAAACAATATCGTGCCATCTTGCAGTCCTTTTCTTAAAAGCCTTCAGTCCTAGAAGCCTTATCTAAATAAAAAAGTCTTCACCTCCAATGGTAGGACAACAAGAAAGAGTCAATCCTTGCCTCCAAAGAGAGAGAATTCCAAAGTCTAGGAGCAGCCAACAAGAGGGTTGTTTCTCATTTTCCCCTCAAGCATACCTGTGAAGGTGATGGGACTAAAAGAAAGACCTCTCCTGTGGACCTCAGGGTCCAAGGAGGATCATAGGGGAATATGAGGTCTGTCAGATAGTCTTGACCTAAGACATACAGGAGTTTTATAGATCATAACCAGCAGTTTGAATTGTACCTCAAAACAGAGCAGCAGCCAGTAGTGGAGCATGGGATTTGTATGAACCCTGCAATCTCATATTGTTTGTTTATATATTAATCTCAATAATGTTAATTCTTAATATGAAGACATTTGTAAATGTTGGTGTGTGCTTAAGAAAAATGAACTGAAGCAGAATTCTCAGCTATCCTTCCTTCTAACCTGCAAACTCTGCTTGTGTATCATCCAGAAAATCTTCCCATATGTTAAATCACATTTCTTAGCTTGGTTCAATTTACCTTACTTCTGCTCCTACAACTGTGAGTTGTGTTTATTCAAAGATAGGGAACTCAAGCGGCAAACCTAGAATAAGACTCAGGGACTGTGTCAGCTGAAAATAGAACATCTTTTACATGGTGGATTGGTCACAGCAAAAGGCTGATTCAGCAAAATGAGGTACCATTTGATGTCTTTAAAATTTCCTCTGGTTTCATCACTATATATCACTCATAATAGATGCAGAGCTCATGGAATTCCACCAGGTACATGGGCTGAAGGATTTGGAGACTGGTGGTCGAAAAAGGAAGGTCTTCCACACTCCAAATAGATGTTATTTCTCCTAGTACTCTGATCCTTAAAACCACAAATTACAGTGAAATCCTGTGCACTTTACATGATAGCATATTCTACCATATTGAATGACATTTACTCTGCAGTGAGAGTTCACAGGACTGCAGCCTTAGAGTACACTTTGATTGTTCTTATATTACGTAATGACTCTAGCTTATTAGTCCTGTTGGGTATATGGCTAATGCCACGTAAGCAGGATGGTATTTGCAAATTCTGAAAGAGGATTGAGAAATGAGAGACAGCAGCTGGCTAAAGAACATACTTGTGAGAGCCAAGCTTTTCTTTTGGTATTTCAAAACAATCTTGCTGGTAAAACTCCAATGATAACTGAAAGGGGGAAAATGCACTTTCTCATTATGAAGACAAATAAAGGGCAGGGTTCTCCCATTTTTTCATTCGATTACTTGCAGCTTTGTGAGATGATACGCAGATGATGATGTTATTATCCAGATACTGATAGAAAGCAACAATTTAGACAATTGGAGAGAGGCCCACCATCCACAAAACCATTGGGGAGAAAAGAACCTTGACATTTAACTGAGGTTAACTACTTAATGTATACTATTTTTAAAGTTATAGTGGTTCATGATGAGGGGAGCTTTCTTAAATTCACAGTTAGGCAACATTTTTACTAGTATCAACCAAAGGGCTGCAAAATTATGCAGGCTTTTAGGTCCCGCAGAAGTCTTCAGAAGGCTAAATGATGCAAAAAGGAGAGAACAGAGTAAGAAACACCAAGTGTTGTAGGCCATGATCTTCATAGGTTAGTTTGAAATAGAGATTTCCAGGTGAGCAAATGCATGGCAGATGTCACATCTATTAGATTATACCCAGGGGTATAGCAATGGGGGAGAAAATAAGAGCATTGCCTCCCCAGATAAAAATTTTGGCCTCCAAATGAAATTTCCCTTCAGTCCTCCAATTTCTAGCATTGTAACATCTCAAAACTTCATTTTACTGTTTAGAAATACAGTTTAGGCATCCAAAGAAAAGAGACAGGAAAAGTTACCAGGAAACTGTTAACACAGAAAATAAGAGCCACAGGTGTGAATGATTTTCAGTGTTTCACTTTGCAAGTCAGAGGAATTTCAATCCATGCCCCCTGTGCTGCCAAAATGAGGAATAAAAAGACAATTCTTGGAGGTCACAAATCTTTATCAAACCAATTGAAGGTCAGGCCACAAGAAAACTCCCTGCCCTGTAGCTGTTTGTTTTTGCAGATTACTATGAGGCCCTTTCCTCAGAACAACACTCTCCCACATCATCCTGTTGCAATCCCAGTAACACCTCTGCCAGGATAGGAGTGTGTCCCCTCTGCAAGCCAGCTGCTTGCAGAAGGGAGTATGAGGGACACATTCTTTCCTTCTGCACCGCAACAGGCCTTCTTCCCATGCTGCAGTGGGGAAGGAAGTGCATGATCACGCTTCCAGCCCATCTGCATGGCCAACTGTGATGGAAGCCTCGCGCAATCAGGGGCCATTGATGGAGTTTTTCCGTCAATGATATAACCCTGCAATCACATCAGCTGGGGATGCAAGAAGGGCAGGACCATGACAACGTCATGCAGAAGCATAGTTGTGGTCCAGCTCCTCTTGTGTCCTCATGCCAGGAATGTGCCATCCTTGAGAGAGGACCTAAGTTTCAGTAGGGAACGACTCGCAAAGGGGAAAAAACCCTACTATGCTGAACTCAGCAAGGAGAATGCATCTAGCAAGTGTTAGACTGATATTTTTAGTGCATGCACGTATGCCCCACCTTGTCTCACCCCGCCACTGCCTACCTTGACGCTACCTTTCTGTGGGATGGTGTCCTCTTGTGAGGCAAGAAGCTATGTTGATGGTAGCACTGCTGCTGGTAAGATCTTCTACACATGGTAGGCTTTTGTTGAGGGGCCAGACTAAGGCCATTTCTGCACTGGACTGTAATAGTGCTATTATTCCACTTTCAACATCCTGTGGAATCTTGGGGTGTGCAGTTTAGGGAGGGGCCTTTGAGGCCCCTCCCTAAACTGCAAACTCCAGGATTCCATAGGATGTTGAAAGTGAAATAATAGCACTATAACTGTCCAGTGCTGAAACAACCTAAATGTGCCAAAATGCTACTGGGCAACAGCAATAGTGAAGAGTGACACTGGCTGAGAATTTCTCAGACACAAAGGCAGTGGCAACATTGTTGTTAATTGCTGTTAATTTGAGATTGACTTATGGTGACTCTATGAATGAGTCACTCTGTTATCAACAGCCCTGTTCAGGTCTTGCAAATCAGGGCTATGGCTTCCTCGACTGAGTTCCTTGACTATCTGTAATTCAGTCTTTCTCTTCTCTTACTGCTTCCCACTTTACCAAGTATTATTGTCTTTTCTAATGAGTCATTTCTTCTTGTGATATGTCCAAAATCTCAGTTTAGTTATTTTGGCTTCTAGGGAGAGTTCCAGCTTAATTTACTTTTGGACCCATTCATTTCTCTTTTTAGAAATGCATGGTATCTACAGAATTCTCCTGCAGTACCACATTTCAGATTAGTTGATTCTCTTTTTATCAGCTTTCTTCACTATCCAGCTTTCACAACTATACATAGAAATTATAAATACGTTTGCATGCATAATCCTGACTTTGGTATTCAATGAAGTATCTTTACACTTAACGATCTTGTCTAGTTTCTTCGTAGTTGCTCTTCTAAGTCCTAGTCTTCTGATTTCTTGAATGCAATGTCTTTGGGCCCAGGAGAGGCCTTTTTTAATAACAGGAGGTAATTAGAAGTCACTTCCTATTTCAAAAAAACTCATTTGGGGCTGAAATTGGTCCAGGGTGGTCCCAAAATGCAGTGGAAATGCCTCCACATCCCTAGAAAGGATTGGAGGAAACTGATAAATTTTGCACAAATGTTGTAAACATTTTATTTGACCTTGGGGTATCTAGAGGGATTCCAAATGTGGTGAAGATGTCGCCACATCCCCTAGAGGGTGTTGGAGGGAGCAATTTTTTTTTTTTTTTTGCAATTCTTTGACCTCCTGCAGAGCCCAGGCAAGCACAAAAATGGCCCTGGAGAACACATGCACCCACGGGCTGCAGTTTGCCCACTTCTGAGGTATACACTTGTCATTTGGCTTGCCTGAAGGATGTGTTTCCAGTGAACTGTCGGCCACACAAAATTCAATCAGTCACTCTCTTGCTTCATTTCTTAATCCTCGACCACGTTCTGCAACAATCTTTGGTTCTGCTCTTTTCCTGCTTTTGTGTTCCAATTGCCTATGATTATCAACATCTCCTTCTTTGGTATGTGATTGATTTCATCTTGGACTCTAGCACAGAATCCAAACCATTTCGTCCTCTTCTGCCTTCTTTAGCTGGAATATAAACTTGGATTATGGTTATATTGATGGGTGTTCCCTTAAGTCTTATTGATATTATTCAGCCAGACTTTGCATCATATCCTCCAATTGCTTTTGCTGCATCTCTCCTTACAATTAATGCCCACCTCATTTTTTCTTGGATTTTCATTTCCTGAATAAAAAAAAACAGTAATTATATGCTTCAAGATGTCCCATTCCTGTCTACTTGAGCTTGCTGACTGACATATTTAGATGTTTATATGTTCCATTTCTTGTTTTACAATGTCCAGCTTCCCATGATTCATGCTTCTCACATTCCATGTTCCTATCATTTGTTTTGTGCAGCTTCATTTAATCTCTGAACACATCAGCAGCTGAACATCCTTTCAGCTTGAGTCCACTTGCATCATTAGACACCATGCTACTTGTGTTTGTCCTCTGCACTCACTAAATGCAAACAAGTGTTACCTGTGGTGCCAATGCCATTGTCTCTGAACAATCCTCCACCGATGTCACCTCCAACTACTGCTGCTTCCTGGTCTCTATTTGGCACATTTAGTCTGGATCCTTAACAAAAGACTGTCCGACATGGGATGCCCTACCAGCAGCAGTGCTGCCATCAGCTTAGCCTCTTGCCTCACAGGAACATGCAGTCCCATCACCATGGAAAGGCAGTGCCATGGTGGGTGTGTTACCATAGTGAACTCTAGCCATAGCTAACTCTAGCGAGCATCATAGTTAACTCAGTGTGACATGCTGTCAAGCATTTTGTTATATACAGATACATTGAATATAGTAGGTTTGTTTTAAAAAATCACAGGTAAAGAACTGGCCAGCTTTTAACTATAACTAGTTAATTTTTTCATTAAGTTCACATATTTGATTCTGCATAGATTATGTTTTTTGACTGGGTGTGTACATCTCTTCTCCATATCAGTGCATCTTAGTTTGCAGTTTATGTTCATGTGAACAATGCAGTAGGTGATTATATAAAGAACCGTTCCTACTGCAAAAGTACTGTGCAATTGTTTTGCAACTATGAGTTGTTGTGGGGTAGCCATACTGGCCATGCAGAAAAAATCAGCAAAATACCAATAGCATCATGTTTATAAAATTCAAACACAATAGTCATGGCTCAGCATGCAAAAGGATATTCTGGTACCTTTGAAACTGAAAGAAAGAAATTAGTAACATAAGCTGCTTCTTTCTTTAAGTTAATCTTAAAGGTGTTACAAGATCGCTTTGCATCAGGCTGATAGCTTTATTAGCCCAGCTAAAGGTGTAAAATACATCATGCAGACATTCAAATCTTCACAGGCTTCTTTATAAGGCAGAGATGTTAAAAATCAAGAAAGAGAGAGAACTGAGAAGATGTTTGTGTGTGCAGCTGCATTTTCATTGAGATGTTGTTTAAACCATACTTTCAGATGTAAAGAGAGTTGATGCAACAGCCACTGCACCCTTTGTTTCTAGGGGATTTGAAACAAAGAGAAGTACAATTGTACTATTTTATTTCCTCCATTAGCAGTGAAAAGAGTCATTTCCTTCAAAATACAGATTTGTCTCTGTTCTTTCAAGGCCAAAATCCTTATCTTTGGCACTTTCTAGTCTTCCTCTTAAAAGGCCTTTCAAAAGGAGACAATTTTAGGTATTTTAGGTATTGTACCAGATAAAACCAGACTTTTCCTTTTTGACACGTGTGCTGACACCATACAGGTGTTCAGTGTTTCATCAGAGAAGAGCAAATTTAATAATCTTGGCTTTTGAAAGCAACATATCTGAAGGACTCTCAAGTGAACAATTTCTCCACAAATTTGCAAAGACATCATGGCACATTAGACCATTAACAGTCCAAATCCTTATAGCAAGATGACTTGCACGATGTTCTTTGATATTAACATTTCTGGTCAACATTATTTAGTTTACACAACTATTCTGCAGAGGTAAAATATTGTATTTTAAATTGGTTTGCTTGTTTTTGTACATTTCACAAAATAGTTTACAGTTAAAATGAATTAATTGGTGTTATTTTTTTCATTACCTATGAAAACATTTCTTTCCACAAACACCACTTTTATAGTGGCCAACGACCCAACCCTTTTGCCCCACTTTTTGTTTCTGCCTCCTTCCCACTGCTGAAAATTGACTCACTGACTACACCTGGCAATAATGTGACCCACCATCCATGGAACTGCACAGATCCTGAGGGCCATGGAAAATAAAAGTAAATAACTGTTCCCAATTAAAGCTTAGGGTTTCTGTTATCTTCCCAACATCTTTAGAAACTGAAGGAAAGAAAATTCTTAATGCTTTTGAATGTGAAGCCATTGTAATACTTCTAGGTAGATCCATTCCTGGAGCCAATTCAACAACTCAGAATGTCCTGGACAGTGCTTAAGAGAGTGACTTTTTTGGACTATGGCTCTCAGAATTTCCCTCCCAGAGGAGCCTCTGGGAATTCAAAAAAGTTACTTTCCCAAATTATGGCAATGTGTTGCTTATTAGGCTAGTCCATCCTAGGCTGGAATCCTGCATAAAGCGACATACATCTGGCAAGTAGCTACATCTCTGTAGCTATGCCTTCATTTCTATGCCTCTCAGTGCTTTGTTGTTCTTACATGCCTTCAAGTTGACTTGGATTATTGAGACTCTATAATAACATTTTTTTTTTTGCAAGATTTATTCAGAGAAGGTTTGTCATTGCCTTCCTCTAAGGCTGAGAGAGTGTGATTTGTCCAGTGGGTTTTCATGGCTAAGTGGGGATTTGAACCTTAGTCTTACCGAGTCCTAGTCCAATACTCAACCAATACAATTGCTACCCTCACTCAAAACCCGCCTTTTAAATGACAGCAACAAAATGGTTGTTTACATGTCACTGGGAAACAGGGAGATCAGTGGAGTTTTGTCCAGCTGTTTTCCTGTAGCTGGATACACTATAAAGATGTCATGTTCAGGGTCCTCCCAAGGATCTTGGAGGTTGCTGCAGATGCCTGTTGCAGTACTTCCAGCCACAGTAAAATAGCTGTGCATGTTTCCACTGATTCCCCTAGCCCCATTCTCCAATGACACAGAAACAGTAGTGGGGGCTACTTAGCTTAAAAAGTGGTTTGTGGGATTCCACTCATTATGTGTTCAGTAAAGAATTTCAACCTCCATAACAACCTCCAAAAATTGTTGCATCACGGTAACTGACGATCTTAGTATCAGGATGTATTTCAGTCTGGGAAGGGGATTGATTCTTGAAGGAAAAATCAAGAATCTAATGTTTGTTCTGGGAAAGAACAGAACCTGAGACATATGTTCTATATTTGCCTAGGACTTTGGTTTGGATTCAGACAAATCCTGAACTGAATCTGGTAGATTTGGACAGATCTTCAAATTTAATCTTGATGCTGTAAGTCTTGAAGCAAGACTCCAACAAAGTGGACCAGAACTGAAACTGAACACCTCTGAAAATGTATTAGTCATTTGAATTTGGAGGGACATAGGGACACAAGCAGTATGTCTTTAAAAATGATACATTACCACCACCACCACCACCACCACCTATCCGTACAGAGAAAACAATATTCACTTTAGCTGTAATTAACTAAGGCCAAAATCCTAGGGTCTATGAGAGAAAGCCCCCAAGCCCATAGGATATGTAGAAAATGCCTTTCCACCCCAGAGAAGGAAGTCCACAAGGGAGATCTGTCTTCAGAAATGTTCTCTGTACAATGACACTGTTGGTCCTCCATTCTCAAAACTTCAGAGGCAGAATGGGCACAAAGGAGCCATTCTGGACACAAACTGGTAGAGGCATAGGACTAACAGGATCTAAAGCCTTACCATTCTCCCAGCATGGCCCAGGAAGAAGGGGGAGTTATACTCGTCCCAAGGATGAAATTATTTGTTTTCATATTGGAAGCAATGAAAGGAGAAAATTCAATAAGGCAAAAAAAATTGTCCACAATGTTTCCTTGTTTGTTTGATTTTAAAGAAAGGAGAGAGGAAAATGTATCAAAGTCCTGAAAGCACAAGTCAGGAGGAGCATAGAAAGTGGCCATTTGCCTTCCCCGTGGCTGCTGATGGCTACTGTCTCAATGGGACATTGAATCCACTCTGAGCTTTAAGGAGCTATTCAAAGAGCTGGATCCTACCCCCACAATAGGTTCAGCACCTTGGACAGCTACAGATTTGCTCCTCGCCATTAACAAAGAAGCCATTTGCTGTAAGGCTGCAATCCTGTACTCACTTTTGTTACTGAAGTTCCTGAGCCGCACTTGGGGTGACATTAGATATCACTTTGATATCAATAATTCGGCCTTCCTTATCCATTCCTTCCCACATGCTTGCGAGGCCCCCGGACAAGCACGCAAACAGGCTCGGTCGCTAATCGCTGGAATATTCAAAACAAATACAGGCTGGCCAGAAATAGCCAAACTGCCACTTCAGGAGACTTCACGGCAAGTACCCTCATCAGGTATGCACGCTACTTACAAAGAACACCCTGCCCCGAACAGGCAGCTTGATTAGAAGAATCCTCATCTGTCAAACACTCTGCGTTTGCATACTGTCTACTCTATTGTCAATTCGGACCTAACTCAATCATGCTAAATTCTTACCTTTCGGAGGCTTTGTCTCCAGCCTGAAACTCATTGTTTTCCCCAAGTACAGACTAGCCTGTGGCTACATTGTCCCCTATAAAAACCCCTGACTTTGTGAGCTTCCTTGGATCGCTCCCGACTTCCATCCATCCATGCTGCTGCTTTGCTTGGTGAGCCTTCCTCTCAGTCCCACGTACTGAGACTCCATATCTCCGAACTTCTGCTGCAGACTACCCGGGCTTCAGGACAGGAGTAGTATTACCCAAACCAACAACTCCTCTAAAAATCCCTCTATCCCATTCCAACCTTTATTTCTTTAGTTTTCTGCGTGAGTGTGTTGCATACACTGTTTGATTGTATTTTAATAAAAACAACAATTATTATTTCAACTCTGTGTGCTCCTTGACTTAGCCTGACCCCATAGACACTGGGTAAAAGATTGCGCTTCGTTGCCCTGCCTCTCGTATTGCTAGCTTGTGCTCTTGGCTAATTTCCCCAACCTGTATAATTGAGAGAGCGCATTTAGGTGTCCCTCCCGGGACCCCCAGAAAACAGGGTAACACTTACATGGAGGTACGTCTCACCAACTTAATTCTCAGTGGGCATTTAAAATTCCTTAGCACTTTAATGTTCCTGGGCATTTTGGAGATTCCAAAAGCCTACAGCTAGACTGAGAATGATGCAGCCCTCTGGATATGGTTGGACTGCAAGTTCCTGCTAGTCTAGCCAACACCCAGCCAATGGTAAAGAATGCTGGGAATTGCCATTCAACAACATCTGATGGACTGCACGATTCCCACCCTGGTCTACTGAAAGTAAGGTTCAATTTGCTAGTGTAAGAGAGTTCTTTGAAATTAATGTACTCCCAGTCTGACCTCATTTATTTCCATTGCCATGAATTTGATTTCTATTAGAAAATAGCTGTGCTTCTATATGTGTATACAAAGCTGGTTTTATAACCCAATCCAGCTGCTACCCAGTACAGATGACACTACCACTTATTAAATCCAGATATACCATATAATTTGGCTGTCAAAGGTCTGATCAATTTTATTACAGCAGGAGAAACCGAGTCCATAGCAAACCTGACAGTGGTCCAGAATAATTGTTTCCAACATCCTGAGGCACAGCAATGCTTTTGACAAGCAGCTGACACTAGTATTAAATCAAAACCAATACTGAGTAGAAACCAAAAACAGAGAATGTGCTTGCTCATAGCTGATTATTGGCTTACCTCACACATTTATCTAGGGGGAATTACACCAGAGTAGTTGATTTTCAAAATAGCAGTACAAGACCGTCCAAATTCATGACACTCAGCACGACTGTATGACAGCATGGGGCTGATGATTATGAAGTGGCTGTTAACAAGTTAGTCTCAATACAAAATGAATGTATTCTGTCTTAGCACTCCTTTAGCACTTAGACTTCAAGGTGTGCTGCCACAAGTTGCCTTTCTGTGCTTTACATAAATATTGGTCTGCCAAAAAAAACTAATCAATCTCACCTGTACTGCTCACAATTCATGATCCACCCTTAAATAAATATAGTATAAATATAACATACAGATAAAGATAAATCTGTCCTTTATCTGCTCAGATATAAATCTGTCTGCCTAATGAAATTGATCAGTCTTGGTTATATTTACAATCACAAATTGATCAGTCAGTATTTATATTGAGCTAAAGTGGCACAATGCTTTAAGTGTTGGATTAGGATTCTAAGCCAATTCCACACTAGACTGTAATAGCACTATTATTCCACTTTCAACATCCTATGGAATCCTGGGGTTTGCAGTTCAGGGCCCCTCCCTAAGCGCCAACAAGTCAGAAATGATTTGAAGGCAAACAACAACAGATATGCAGTATAATATTAATGTAAACCTGCAAGCTATCTGCCCAAATGTAGGTGCACTTAATGAAACTGTGTTCAAAAACATAGACATGTTGTGTTGTGGTTGCATGCCCTCAAGTCGTTTCTGACTTATGGTGACCTTAAGGTGAAACTTTTACAAGGTTTTCTGAGGCCGAGAGTATGTGACATGCTCATGGTCACTCAGTGGGTTTCCATGAGCAAGTGGAGAATTGAACTCTGGTCTCCAGGGTCTGTAGTCCAATACTCAAACCACTACAGTATGCTGGCGATGTTAGCCTTCATCAAATGTGAAAGTGTCTGCTACAAACTTCTTTCTCTTAGTAAGGCCATTTCTGCACTACACTCTTATAGCGTGATAATTCCACTTTCAGCATCCTATGGAATCCTGGGGTTTGCAGTTTAGGGAGGGCCCAGCCAGTCCTTCCCTAAACTGCAAACCCCAGGATTCCATAGGATGTTGAAAGTGGAATTATCACACTATAAGAGTGTAGTGCAGAAATGGCCTAAGTCTCAAAGGTGCTAATAAAACTGATCGTTTCAGAAGACCCACTGCCCACCTGCACTTTTACCAACCTAAATGTAAATCCTTCTGCCTAACAAAACTGACCTGTTTTGCATACAATCCACAATTCATTTCATTCCTAAAAAAGAATTAATACAATATAAATATAAAATATTTAATATAAATATAAGTGAATATTCTGTCTGTGTAAATATAAACCTTCTTAATAAACCTGATTTGTTTACTGTTCTATAATTTACACAGGCCAGAATCCTATGCATGCATTGTATCAACATAAATATGTCAATGAAGGCCGTGAAAGTAGCAGGAGGGAAAAGGCACAGGTATAGTGACCGTGAAGGAAGTAAAACACTGAAGAAATAGGCTGCTCACAGCCAGCAGATTTTAGTCTGCTTGTCCTCATCTCTGCTGCACAGCCCTGGAAAACGTGCAGCCACCTGGCATAGTGCACCAATATTCAACAGTGCAAACATGATGTCTTCAGTGTATTCTAATCTATTTATCAGATAGACTATCACCTTGACTCAGCTCAAATGACAATGCAGAATGGAGGTTTCCTCTCTGAAAATGAGGAAAAAGCTAGGAATTGTCTTTCTCTCCCACAAAGCAAACATTCAACCATCTCTGGAGTTTACAGCTCAAACATACAAAGAGCACTAAAAAGATACTAGCCATCCATAGTTCAAAGAGACCTGCTGTTTCATTTGCCCAAAGTCCACTCTTCCTTAATTTCACCAGAAATGCAATTTTGGAGGGCTTTTAATGTGTATTATCTGCAAGGATGAGACTTTAATGTGATTTTTTTTCATATTTTTTCTACTTATGATGTTTATATTGTCAATTATTCATAGGTAGGTATGTAATTATCATAAGTGGTTTTATATCCCACTTTTTTGCCAAAAAGAGTGACACTCAAAGTGGCTAACAACAATAAAATTCACACAAGAACCAAATACAAAGAAGACATAAAAACAGGCTAAAGTAAAGCACAACTAAAAAGAGATTGATAAAATGAAATCAATCCTTCCTCCCAACCTTCAGTTAAACCTGAAATATACAAAAGCCTTGTCTGAAAAAAAAACTATGATATGATTTTATTACTGTATTGCATATGCCTTTATTTATAGAGTAAGCAGCTATGCCAATAGTAATGGAAAAGTGGAGTACAAAGTTGCTCTTGCTGCAGCTAGAAACCTCCATAAAATCACTCCATTTGTTTTCATTTAATGTACGTCCCAGCCTAGAGCTGCTGCTGTTCATCTCCACCTTTTATGTAGCTTTTGTGCAGCATGGAAAAGTGACTGAGCTGGCTGGGATATTCTGGAAGTTGCAGTCCAAAAAGTAGCTTTTCCAATATCTGCTTTTGTGTCACTCGTTGCTGTTTGAAATGGAGAGTGGGGCGGGGCGTATCCAACAGATGCAGCTCCTCTTATCGCAGTTCTGCGGCGAACAGACAGGGTGTGCTTGCTGTGTGTCATAATGTTCTGTAGATGCACAGGAGGAACACTCTTCAAAGCCATGGGCTGGATCCGTAGAGATCTGCATGCCTAGAAATACACTTATGATATACTATGGGACAAAAATGAAGAAAAAGGGAACTCAAATGATCAGTAGGTCTGAAGCAACTCCCCTATGAGAAAAGTTACAGTCTTTATGGAATTTCAGTGGCAGGGGGCAGATGAGTAGGGAGAGTGAAATATCCATAAAATTATACATGCCAAAGAGAAAAAGGAGGGAGAGAGACAGAGAGACAGAGAGAGAGATGTAGTCCTTTTCTTGTCATACTAGACCACAAGTCAGTCCCTAATGCTAGTGTCTTCAGAACTCAAGGATGCTAGCAAAATCCACCATGGAATCTGCTGCTACTTGACATTCCCTTTACTGAAGGGCAGCATCTCTGCAATGCCAGGTTGCCTTGTCTCAACAGAATCTATGGACAGGGAGAACGCATCCACTGCACTCAAAGCTTGTTTGTGTGTTGTTATGTGCCTTCAAGTTGACTCAGGGTGATGCTACCATAGGGTTTCCATTGCTGAGCAGAGATTTGAACTCTGGTCTCTCAGAGTACTCATCCAATATGCAAACAACTATAGCATGCTGTTTCTCAAATGTTATAGAAACATTTACGTATATTCCTGTGGAAAATACTCGCTCCATTTTGAAAGGAGTGGATGAGAGAGATCCAGATAAAAGAAGAGAGATATTTTTTGTGTACACAAATGCATATGTGAATTCCTACTGCCATGGCTTGTAGAAAAACTCAAATTGTTTTGCCTATTTTTCTCCCCACAAAAAGCATTCTGCAAATGACAGAAAGCAAGAGAGCACCAGCCTACTGAAACACATGTAGGGCAGATTTTGTTTGTTTTATACATCACTATACAGGGCAGTAGAAGATTTGGACAGTAGGAAATTCAGGGCAGATTTTAAAAATTCACTACCACAAGATGTGATCACAGTTACTAATGTAGAGGCTGTAAAAGGGGATTAGAAGAGATCTCTAGAGGATAAGACTACTAATTGTTATTAGCCATGATGGCCTTTAGCCTGATACTACAGGGCTCAATAGCCTTTAAGTATAAAGCTCCCATTTTGAATGTCAGCCTTCATCACAAAATTCTATTCACATTTCATTATCCTCAGTGTCTTGATCACCTTTCTTAAACTTCTTCATATGAGGTACCTTCCTGAGCCAATTACATAATGGCCTAAACATCCTTACTCTAGCATTCATTAAAATGCTCTAAAGAAATGTTGGGAGTGAGAATGCAAAAGCTTCAGCATTAGAGGCCAAAAGGAGTCCTTGTTTTTTCATTAATAGCCAGCATCCATCCTGTTGAGCAGTTATGAATGCATCAGCTAGACTTGCACATTTGTATCTGCTCGGTATTCATGTTTACTATCACGACACTGCTATTATGATCACAAATGCATCCCCTACAACCAACTGTAACATCCAGCATCTACACTGAGCAAGAGATGTACTTCTTGTTGGCAATCAGAGCATAGCAGGATGATGTTTCTAGCCCCCTCCCAACTAGCCTGCACTGGACAGGAAGCGTGACTGGCCCGGCTCCCGAGGCTCTGCACGGCAGGTAAGTGTGTGCGGGGCCCCGGAGCAATGCACAACCATGCAGCATTTTCGGCTTCAAGCCGAAAATAAAAAATGCGTGCGTGGTCTGCGTCAGGCCCTTGAGCGTCGTGAAAATGTGAGTGCATCATGTGGACCGCTCCTCACATGTGGGCTCAAGGGGCCCTTTCGCATCAGAAATGCCGTGCAAAAAGGGTCCTAGTCCCCAGAGCAGCAGAAAATAAGTTTGCCTCATCTTCTACATGACATCGTTTCATATATTAAAATATGGCTATTGTATCACCTCTCAATCTTCTCTCCTCCAAGCTCTGCCTTCAACAGATGCAGTAGGCTTCTGTGTACCAGTTGCTTGGGAATACAATGAGTGAGAGAGTGCTGTTTAGCTCAGGTATGGCCTGTAGTTTTCCCATAGGCATGTGGTTGACCAAAGCGGAATCAAATGCTGGCCAAGATATGCTTTGGTCTGATCCAGCTTAGATCTTCTAATGTTCTTGAACTCTCTAAACATTAAGCTTCTGTTAGAGCAAGTGCAGAAAACTTATGGCACCCCAGATGTGGTTGGATTTGTACTAGCCACCACTATTGGCTACAGTGGCCAGGCTGCTGCAGGTTGTAGCCCAACTACAACTGGATGGCCCCAAGTTGCTCCCACCTTAGAGCAAAGGTGAGAAAGTGTATGCTCCAGATGTCCTTGGAATGTGATTTCCACCACCACCACAGGCTAGCCAACAGTGGATGAATCACCACAACTCCAACAACATCTGGAAGTTTGCATGTTCCACACTCCTGCCTGCCCCAGAGAGTACACTAACATTTGCTACCAGGAACATCAGAATTTTTTTTAAAAGAAAATCACAGTATGACTACTGTTACCAGTCAGGCCTAAACAAATCTGAATTTTAGGTGTGGTTCCATAATTCCTCTATATATAGCCTTGATACCATTCCCCAGAAGAGCTGGACTTGCTGTTTTTCTCTCCTGCTTACCCTGAGGGGCAACAGCTGGGGGTGAGCTGCTGCAGAGGACTGGCAGCATTCTCCAGGCATCACATGTAACATCTAGGTGCTACAGGTCAAGAAGATCAAAATCATATTGTTGAAGCATCTTAACTAACATAGCTGTGGGTAAACTTTGCCCTTCCAGATATTTTGCTCTTCAACTTCCAGTCACTTAATTCTCTAATCCCATGTTGGATAGGCTGATGGGAGTTGCAGGCCAAAAAACCATCTGGCAACCATTCCCCTTTCTCCAGAAAAAGAGTGGGAATCATGCAGCCGTCTCGATGCCCTTAGACTGTAAGTCCAAAGCCTCACCAGCATAGCCAATGATGAGGAGTTCTGGGAGTTGCACATGGAGGACCAAATGTTTTCCATACTCTTGAGGTGAGAGCTATGCAGAGAGAGCAGTATTCCTGCCTCTTTGACATTTGTGTGCAGAAGGGAATTCCAGCTGAAGAGGCTGCCATGAAATGCTACCTCTGGTGAAATTTCCTCTTCTACACAATGGTTAAAGAATAGGCAGGACCCTAGAGATACAGATATTTGTTAATTTCATTGTCACAGGAAAAGATCAATAGTTGAAACAATTTTTTCCCTGCTCTGAGAAATTCTTTGCAAGCTGCACAGTTTTTGAAGATTACTTTCTATTTAGAAACTATTCTGCACACATACACAAACACGCACACACACCACTTATTTTACATAGTAAAATGACATTTTCTGTGCAGAAATGTTGGGTTTTGAATAGAAAACAATGAAAACTGCATTATCTGTAGTAGAAACAACATTCTTTTGTAGAAAAAGTCATTTTCTGTTGCCCCCAAACACACACACACAGAGAGAGAGAGGATTTGCCTGCAGCATAACCCAAACCACAAAGATTCTCATTGTGTAGTTTGCTCGTCCTGAGGGTTTCCCTTTTCCATCCACTGTTTGACTATTTGTTATTCTTTCCAGCCCTCCAGGATCCCTGTTCTCTTTTGCTTCTGGCCACGCTACATGAAGTATTTGGCAACTTTCTCATGAGCCTGCCCTTAGCTTCTGAGATTCACAGTCTTAATGGCTAGATAGGTTTTTGCATTCTAAAAACTGAAAGCTAGAGCTCTCAGAAAAATGAATTCTTCACCTGTCTCTGTGACCTTGTGGTGGAATTACCAAATAAAATACACACAGCCTTTCTGTATGGATGTTACTTTTTCCAAGGAAAGCTTGATCTGACCTTGGTCTTTTTTTTCTTTCTTTTTTTTTTTTTAAGGATTCCAGATCTTCTCTTTCAGAGTAGGCTCAGACAGCTTTAGTGAGACAGTTTCTCAGCTTTAAATATTTGCAGGGCCTATTATCCCTGTGCAAAATGGATTTTGATGTCCATTTTTAGATAGCTTCTTTCTGCATGACCTGTGCTGAAACGTGCATCTTAAAACTCAGATAAAGCTTTCACAGCTACACTCACATTGGGCTTATAATATTGATTCAGTTTTCCTCTATACAAGACCAGATCTGTAACGGAATGACCAAGTCAAACCAAGCTACTGTGAAAGCTGCAACACACAAGCTTAGTTTCTCAGAATTAATTCTTTACTGTGGAAAATGAAGTGGGAGAAAAGGCAGGATGGGAATCTGTAATGTAGCATCCTGGCAACTCCCAGAATCCCCTAGGCTGGGAGATGATGAGAGTGGTAGTCCAAAAAAATAATCCTTCCAAGCTCCACTCTCAGCATGCCAATATTTAAAAGAAACATATAGTTTCAATTGGCCTTCCACATTTGCAGGTGTGATTTTCATGGATTTCGTTATTTATGAATTTCTCCAACCCCTTCCCACTCCCCATCTCAGGTGCTTCTTTTTGAAAGGAAGCTTCCCTCTTGGCAACTCCAATCAGACCATGAAGCCCAGAGGTCTGTTCTTTTAATAGCCAGTTGATTGTTGTTAATTGTTAATTGTTGTGTGTTTTAGGGGGTTGGTTTTAGGTGGGTTGGTGGGTGGGGAGGACTGGGTATGTTTTTTAATGTTTTTAATGTAATTAATGTATTGTTGTTGTTCGCCGCCTCAATCCACGGGGAGAGGAGGGATAGAAATAAATAATATTATTATTATTATTATTATTATTATTATTATTATTATTATTAAAAAACATCTCTGGTCCTCCTTCTCCTCCTCCTCCTCCTCCTCCACCAGCAGGAGCCTGGCCAATTTCTCAGCACCACAAAACCTCTCCCAATGCTTCATCACACCCAAGGAAGGAGATGGGCAAGAGAGAGGAACTATAGGGACATTGTGTTGGCCCATCCCTTTCCCTTAGCTTTTCCTGACCTGGTTTGGACTCTGGGCATCCATTCTCCCCAGTGTGATTCCACCCCCTTCCGACAGATATCTTGATATTTCTGTATATTTGGATATTTGTGATTTTTCCACTTTTGCAGGGGTTTTGCATCTTTAACCCTAGTTAATGGAGAGGCCACTGTACTAACCTCCACAACAATTTACAAAAGGAATATATAGGCGTAAAGTGGACTTTTACTTGCATACACATTGCCAGTTCAGGATTGTCCCAGTCCCTGAGCTTTCTAGAGCAAAACCTGAAACTGGGACCCTGATGATATCATATGGTTGCCATAGATTGACATTCAAACACAGAGAGAGAAAGAGGGAGAGAGAGAATGTATTTCTGGTTTAATTTTTTATATATATATTTTGTGCAAGATTGTTCACACGAGGTGAACAATGGTTTTGCAATGGTTTGCAAAACACAGTTCTAAAAGGTTGAATCTCAGCCAACCGGGATCCTTCATTAAATTTCAGTGTCTTTCATCAGTTTTACAACTGAACTTAACAGTTGTCAGAGCTAGACACTGCTGAGTTCAGTGCAGCTTTTTCCTGGGTAAGTACACACAGCCTTGCAGTTGTGTAATGTAATGTTAGTTCTAAGATTTTACTAGTGTTTTGTTTTATCTGTGGATTTGCACTAGATATCTTCACAGACACATCTGGTGGAAACACGGGAGATGACCTTCTTTTTCAATGACTGTTCCCAGGCTTTGATTCCTCCTTCCTGTCCTTCCATTAGCAAGTGGAAACTTTTGGATTCCAGCAGATTTTTAGGAACTGACTACAAGGCTTTTAATGGTACTGTGTTATTGACTTTCACCTTTTGTCTTTTTTAATGGATTTGCTTAAAAAGTTTTACAGTGGCCTCTCCACTTTCATGAGAGTTTGGCACACAGAACCCTCACAAAAATGGAAAAATCAGTAATAACTCCCCTTGTGCTCTTCCCTCTCATTCACTTGCCTTCTGCCCTGGCACATATGTCTTCTTTCCTCTGCGCCCAGGCAAAAGGCAAGGAAATGAGGGCAGAAGCATGCATGCCTCCCTTCCATTCTCTTCCCTTTTCCCTGGGGGCTGTTCTCCACATCTTGGCAAAAGTCAAGGGAATGGATTGGGAAGGCTCATATGCACTGTCCTTCTCTTCACACGTGCCTCCTTCCCCTCATCCCCTGGCCTTTTGCCCTAGCACATGCTCTCTGCATTGGGCAAAAGCAAGGGAATGGAGGGAAGGCACATGCACACCTTCCTTTTCCACAGATGGTGCTCCCATCTCTCATTCATTTGCCTTTTGCCCAGGCATGGAGAAGGAAGGCACGCATGGCCAGGCAAAAGGCAAGGGAACGGGAGGTAAAGACTGAGGAGGAGGTATGCGTGCGCCTCATGAATAATCAAATTTGCAAATTTGCATCAATGAGGAGAGAGGACTGTAATTCTGTGGACAGTTTAATTACATTTTAATAACTTTTTGCACACTTTCGCACTTGTGGTTGCATGTGCCACTTTCAACCTCCTATGGAATCCTGGGGTTTGCAGTTCCGGGAGGAGCCGGACGGATTCCATAAGGTTGAAAGTGGAATCATCGCGCTATAAGAGTGTCGTGCGGAAATGGCCTGAGAGACTGAATGTGAGATGAGGATTGTAAATCCCTATTTAAAATGTCATAGGACAGCAGTGGGGACAGCCAGTAAGCCCAGCCAGCTGCCCGTTTCTGCCTTGCAAAGGAACCCTGCCACCTTGAAGACAGATCCATGTGACTGGCTTGCTCTCCAGCATGGATTTAACTATGCTGTGTACAGTGTATGTTGTGTGGTGGGTTGAATCCACAGATTGTATTTTTTGCATGTGTTAAATACAGTTTGGGAGCCTAGAGAAATTAATGTTTTTTCCAGTTTTGTGGGGGTCCCACGCCCCTAGCCCCAGCAAATGTGGACATACTACTATATTTGTATTTGTTTTAAATGATGTAAGCATCAGTACAGATTTGCTTCAAGTCATATTTATATTTCATATATTTATTTATAAATTTTTACACAAAACACTATAACATAGACCTCAACTAACACCTTTAACACAAATAGAAACTAAAATTAAAATACCACACTAAAGGAATGAACTAAAAAAATAGAAGTTAACTAACTGGAACAGTAACTTAACTAGCTGACTAAACACTAACATATCAAAACACAGAAGGATTCTGACTCTCCCCCAACCAAACTGTAATGAGAAAGAGAAAATAAGAAAAAAAAATATTATTGTACAGTTACAGGTCCATCTAAACAAGCTACCAGTAACCATACTCAAAAAGTCTTGTATCATTTAATTCCCTATTGTTCAAAAAGTCCATAAATGGTTCTGCTTCAGGTCATATTTAAAGGAGTTAGTGTGCTGAATGATTGCATTTTAAAAGTTTGCTTTAATTCCAGACTGGACTTGAGCGATTCGCCTAGTTAAACTACAATTCAACAGACTTTAAACAATGGCCAAGATTCTACATTTCCCAGCATAGTGTAAGGGTTCCACAGGTCGGACTCTACTATAGCTTGTTGCTTCCCACCACCACCAGAACTCATAGTTTTGTTGTGATGACTTTCCTGAGTGGGGGTAGGGATCAGAGAAGCATCCACCAGTTACAATATGGTTGTTTAGGGAGGTCATGGCAGCAAAACCAAGAGCCTTGGGCAAGGGGCTTTGTTCATTGTAAAGGAAGAGAATATAAAATACCCTCTACATTCACAGTTTTGACCTTCATGAATTCAATTATTCACAAGGCACATGTTTGCCTCCTTCCTCCTCCATTTTCCTCCTCCCATTCCCTTGCATTCGTCATCCTAGACTTGTGAGACTCGTTTCTAAAATGAACTTTTTTTTTCCTTTTGGATGAGCAAAGCCCCCCTCACACTGCTGGAGGCATATCCTCTCTGCCATGTGGCTGCACATTCTGCTGGGTAATGGCTGTGGTTTCATCAGGCGCTCTTCTTTTCGTACCCTTCCTTTCTCAAGATGGTGACAAGAAGTAGCTAGAATGCCAGAACTCCACTCTTCTTCTTCTGAGGGGAAAATACCAGCAAGCTTGTTGCCTTGTATTTTTCTCCCCCGCCCCCGGGGAATGCCAAGATCCAAGGCAAAGGAACAGTAGGGGAGAGCTCCTCAGGGGAATGGGAGAGGGGGTCACAGGGTGAGTTACTAAGTTTTTCCACTTTCCACTCGGTGCAGAAGAAATGTGGAGGGGCCACTGTACCAACCTCCACAATGATTTAAAAAAGGGAAAAATAGGCATAAGGTGAACTTTTACTTCCATACACATTGCCAGTTCAGGATTGTCCCAGTCCCTGATCTTTCTAGACCAAAATCTGAGACTGGGGGATGGTCCTGATTATGTCATACAGTGCCACAGATTGACATTCAAACACAGAGAGAGAAAGAAGGAGGTTTAAAAATTAAGACAGAAAACTTAACTAAAGGGGCTGTTCTCAGATCAAGGTGAAAAGAGAAGTTTGTTCTTTCTGATTTACCTAGGAAAATGGGATAAGGAACATATAATCTAGCCCACTGCTTGCTTCTAGGTGGATGCAAAGCATAGCTCTGTTGAGCCCTAGCACTACTTAGAGCAGTGGTTCTCAACCTGTGGGTCCCCAGGTGTTCGTGGACTTCAGCTTCCAGAAGCCCCAGCCACTATGGTCAATGCTCAGGGCTTCTGGGAGCTGAAGTCCACAAACATCTGGGGACCCACAGGTTGAGAACCACTGACTTAGAGGAAAGGAGAAGGAAACTAAGTAAATATTCAGATGCCCTGGAGAGTATTTACAAGTTACACCAACAGATCAATTAAGCCTTGCAAACTGTAACAAGCTGTTGAGCTCATGGCTAAGGTAGAGATTTTCACACAGCCATTTCCTCTTGTCCAGAGGTGAACCCACCAAAACTGGAGCATTTGCATTCTCATCTCCAATCTGGAGATAACACACATAAATTAGACTCTCAGGCCCTGAGATCTGGCAACTTTACTTGCATGTGTCACTAAGAGGATGCCAGCCTATGACTGCAGAATCAGCTTGGTTGCTCCATTCTTGGTAGTGCCAGGGATCACAAGAGCTCTGTTCTACATCCACCTTCTAGCCAGCAAAGCCAGCTAGCTCTTTCAACTACAGGTCAGGCTACATTCTTAAACCCTGCTTTAATACAAAGGTATCTCCCTATCACTGCAAGGACAACAAGGAGGAAGGGGTGTTCCAGAATCCAAAAGCAGTCCCTGCTAGCTCTGCACTACTTCTATTCAAACGCTATTGTCAATTACTGTGTGTATGTATATGTGCCTTAAAGTCACCTATCAATTTATGGCAACTCCATGAATTTCATAGGGCTTTCTTAGGCAAGGAATACTCAAGAGTTGTTTTTGCCAGTTTCTTCCTCTGAAATATAGCCTACAGCATCTGGTATTCATTGGTGGTGTCTCATCAAAGTATTTACCAGGGGTCACCCTACCTAGCTTCCAAGATCAGACAGAATTTGATGTCCTTAGGGTATTTAGGCCTAAACTGGTAATTACTCCTCCTCCTTAAAACAACATGCATGCTCCAGTATTTCCCTTGCAGAAACATTCAGGAGAAAATTCCTGAAAGATAACAGTATTAGTTTAAAGGGGACTTTAGAATGGAGTGATATACTGTTTTTAGTGGTATTGTGTATAGCAGCATTTTAAAATTGTTTTTATGATTTTAATTGTATGTCTTAAATTATTTTTAATGTTTCATTTAATTCCATTTTAATGTTGACCTTTTATGTTTTGACTATACTGTATTTGTGCTAATTTGTAAGCCATCTTGGGTCCTTGTCTGAGGAAAATGTTGGACATAAAGAACATTATCATCATCAGTTTCAATATTAAAAGAATGAGTTTTTGTGGTATCTTGAAGACTAACCAATTTATTTCAGCATAAACTTTTGTAGACTATAGCTGTCTGAAGAAACAGGCAGCAGTCCACACAACCTTATCCTGAAATTAATTGGTTAAACTTCAAGATGCCCAAAGACTCCTCCATGCTATTCAGCGAAAAGAAAGAAAAATAGAAAAGCTGTCAGACTCAGAAGACACACTGTACCAGAGGTCTTTTCGAGGATTTTTACAATATCATGAGGATATTTGTTTCGGAGAAGCTCACCAAAAGAACATTAGCTGGAGATCAATCAAGTTGTGATCTCCTGCAGATATTTGTTTGGGACTGTGCTATTCCAATTTGTCACTGGTAATGTGGATAAAGGTTTGCAGGGAATGCACACATCATGTCAGCTGGCATCATAATCCTCCTGTGAGAAACTGCAAACTATTTCCAAGGAACTAAGGAGCAGCTGGATTATATAATAAGGAAATGTTACCATTGCCAGAGGGTGCAGTCTGTCTCTCATACACGTACATACACACAATGTTTCATTGCCTAATATATATGACCACTCAATACTCTTTCCACTCTGTCCATAACAGTTGGCTATCCCTACCTCAAAAAGAAGTTGGCTGGTATCCTGTTAGTGTCATACACAGGTGTGAGTCCCACTTCTGACTCTACAAGTCTTTCTTTTCTTTTCTTTGGTCTTTGCAGAGTTTGGAATTCGCTTCCTCCCTCATACCATGACAAAAAAAAATACTTCTGCACCTTCCCACCCTCTGCGTCAATGTAGTAGCCAGTGAAAAAGAGGGGACAACTGAGGAGCATTTTGAAGAATTATTGTAACCAGATACACAATGATAAAGGCATCTTCTGGAACTTTCTACAAGTCCCACAGAGAGCCTGGAAAATGATGTTGTCATTATGCATCTGGCTACTCTCACATAGCAAGATGCTTCTCAGATATCTTTGATGGCCAAGGTAGCCATCAGAAGGGATACTCAGAAGGAAGTTGAGTTCTGTGGAAGTGTAAAGGAGGAGACATTTAATTGGTTCACTAGTTACATCTTCCAATGAAGAATCTTAGCCAGTATTTCTACCACTTTTGTCATGTCCTTTATGTGAGCTACCCAGACAGTCTGATTCTTTCAATAATGCAGAATGAAGTCCTGAACCCCCAATTCTGTTTGGAGCTAGGAGGTTCAATTGTATCTTATTTATTGTTCACTGAGTTTTGCTGATTACCATTGAGACTGATTTTGTGGTGCTTCTCTTTACCAATTTCTTGAAAATTGCCTTTTGCTATACAAAACCATCCATGACTGCTGAGGTTTCCCAACCATCAGAGATGCAGCAGGTGTCCAAAAGGGAGAGGGCCTTTTCAGATGTGGTGCTGTTCTGTAATTCCCAAGATCACCTCTTTGTGAAGATTACCAGGAATGTGAGAGGGAAAAAAAATAAATCCCTTCCAACCCCACACAGATTCTTCTCCCAAGACTGCCAGTGTCTTCTCACTAGTAGCAGTGGAGCAAAAGTGATCTTGCTCATGATCACTGTTGAATAGGAGGAATTTTCACTGACGCACACAGACTGAGCACAGCATCTGCACCAAATCCTTTGATCTTACCATGCAAGGAGAGGAGGTTTAACATAGAGGTGGAAATCATGTGATCTCCAAGGGACATGTGGTCCCTCCCAAGGGTGCTTTATAGCCCTCAGATTGCCAACCCTGAAAAGAAGTACACTCATAAACAAAAAAAACGGATGCCCCAAATTATATTGTTAGTCTCAACAAGTGTCAACTCACTGAATTAGTGGGATTTATTTTGTTAGGAAATCACAATTTAACAAGTGATTCCATGGACCTGCTCTAGCTGAGAGTAACCAACAGGAGTCCAGCCAGATATTTTTAAAATGTGAGGCAAGCACACTAGTGGGGATACCATTCTCTTCTAAAACAAACCGTGGATACTCCCAATATAAATACCTTATTTTAGGCCATAAACCACTAAAAGAAAAGCACTTAAATCCTCTGGTCAATACTAATGTTATTTGAGGGATTAGCGTTGTCCGGTAGGGTTCTAGGGCTAGAAAATGGTTCTTGAAGCTTGCATACTCATTGTTTTACATGATCAACTGGCAGAGGTTAAACTGTTACCCCAGAGGACCACATCTAGCCCAACGTCAGCTTCATTTCCTGGTTTAGAAAATGCCTCTCCTGGGCCTAAAACAGATTGATATGATAGAATTGACCACTAAACACGTACTAGGAATGCATTTTTAGCTTTAAAAAATCAAATGAACTCAAAAAAAGGGGTGCTGGGGGCATTTGGAGACTCAACAATGGCCATGGACAATTATCCTACCACTGATTTAAACCTTCTCATGTCTGCTTGAGATGCTCTGTGGCAGCAACTGGGGAGACAGTGTGGTGCTGGAAGAAGAGCAAGTGCAGGGAGTCAGAAGGGTGAGTGTATATATGTGGGTGGTGCGTGTATGTGTGTGCAGCCTCTGCAACTGAAAGGAGCATTTTTATGTGGTTGAATGTGCCTTTTATACATCATTGCACCATGCATCAGCAGAGACCTTGACAAGGAATCCAGGTCACAAATCAAGATTGATAAGGAGTTAGTCAGCAATCACCTCACCAACAAATAAATGAGTTCAGATCTGAAGGGTCAGATGACCTTCATCCCAGAGTATTGAAGGAACTTGCTGACATCCTTGCAGAACCATTTGCCATCACTTTTTGAGAAATCATGGAGGATGGGTGAGGTACCAGAGGATTGGAGATGAGCAAACATTGTCCCTCTCTTCAAAAAAGACAAAGAAGAAGATCCAGGAAACTACAGACCAGTCAGCCTGACCTCAATACCAGGAAAAACATTAAGGTAGATTATACAGGTGTCTGTCTGCAAGTATCTTGATGACAATGTAGTCATTAGTGGGAGCTGGTATGGTTTTGTCAAGAACAAATCCTGCCAAACTAACCTTATATCTTTTTTTTTTTTATTGGATCACTAGTTCAATAGATGGTGGGAATGCCATGGATGTCATTTATCTGGATTGCAGTAAACCATTGGATAAGATCCCCCATGATATTTTGATTTGCAAACTGACTAAATATGGAATAGATGGAAACACCATCAGATGGATCCATAATTTGTTGGAAAACCATTCTCAAAGAGTTGTCATCAGTGACTGCTCTTCAAATTGTAAGGAGGTCTCAAGTGGAGTGCCACAGGGTTCTGTCCTGGGGCAGACGTTCTTCAGTATTTTTATCAATAATCTAGATAATGGAGTGGAGGGAATTCTTATCAAATTTGCAGATAATACAAAAACTGGGAGGGGTAGCTAATACATTGGAAGATAGGAACAGAATTCAAAATGACTTTCATAAACCAGAAAACTGGGCTGAAATCAATAAAATTATATTTAATAGAGGGATATTTGACTCAGCAGTACTGTATATAAAAAGTGTCTTGGGATTATTATTGATCACAAATTGAGCATGCATCAAAGAAGGCAAATGCTATGTTAGCCTGTTTAACAGAAACATAGTTTCCAAGTCAAAGGAAGTATTATTCCTCCCATATTCTGCACTGGTCGGGCCTCAGCTGGAGAATTGTGTTCAGTTCTGGGCACCTCATTTTAAGAAGGATATAGACATGTTAAAGCAAGTTCTGAGAAGGGCAACTAGGATGAAAAATTGGTATGGAGAACAAAACATATGATGAGAGGTTGAAGGAGCTGTTCCTCTTGGTAAACAGAACATTGAGGGTTGACATGGTCACATTCTTTAAATACCTTAAAGGCTGCCACAAACAGGAGGTTTCTGACTTGTTCTATGTGGTCTCAGAGAGTAGAACTAGGTCTAATGGTTTTAAGTTACAGGAGAATAGATTTCAATTGAACGGTAGAACAAATTTCTTGACAGTAAGAGCAGTTCAGCAATGGAACTAATTGCATAGAGAGATGTTGGAGTCTCCTAATCCAGATGTCTTCAGAAAGAGGCTGGACAGCTACCTGGTGGGGACACTCTAGCTGAAGATCCTGCATTGAGCAGAGGGTTGGACTTGATAGCCCATAGGGCCCCTTCTGTTTCTAAGATTCTTCTGTGTATGATCTATTGTTTTCATGTGACTTTAATGATGTTTAAAATTTTATTGTTCAGGTTCCAGCTGATTCTTTTTGTGAACTGCCTTGAGTCTCACACCAGGAGAAAGGCATAAATAAATAAATAAATAGACTAAATGGACAAAAAAAAATGTGCAACTGTTTCACACCTGGAAATTTTGCCTCTTTGGAATTTTTGTTCTATTTTATTGTACTTCTGCTCATAACTGGGGGATTTTCCCAGCCACAATCCCCAAACCTAACTTTTTATATCTCTGATCAGACGATAGATTGATTCATACCATGGTGAGTATTTTCCAATCTCAGTGAGATTCCCAATATATTGAGAATTAGAGTTAAGATTAAGGTTTTGATAAAGTCAAAGGCACCGGGTTCTGTCTGATTTTGGAAGCTGAGCAAGATCAGACTTTCTTAGTACTTGGATGGGAGACCACCAACAAACAGCAGGTGCTGTAGGCTATATTTCAGAGAAAGGAACTGGCAAAACCACCTCTGAGTATTCCTTGCCTGGAAAACGCTATGAAATTCATGGGGTTGCCATATGTTCTCAGGCAACTTGAAGGTACATATACACACAAGGTCAAGGTAAGGATTAGGATTTCCTATACATTTATACATTCTGACCTCTGATGCTTTGCTGTTCACTAAAAAATAGCATGGGGTATTGGTTTCCTAAGGCCCCAGATCTCACCTGATCTTGGAAGTTAAGCAGGGTCAGGCATGGTTAGTACTTGGACCATCAAAGAATACCATGTGCTGTTTGTAGTATTCACATGAAGGCAATGGCAAACTACCTCTGAGTATTCCTTGCCTAAGAAAATCCTATGTAATTCATTAAGTCACTTGTAAGTCATTAGTTCATCCATTAAGTCACCATAAGTGATACTTGAAAGCAACAAAGTATCCCAATGGCAAAAATCAATAGTTTTCTTTGGACTTTTGTCCTTGACATTTTGTGGTTGTAAAACAAAATAGTAAATTTCACCTTTGCTTCTCCACATTAAATATACCTAATTCTTTGAACCAATTATCTTTAGCTTGGTTCTCAAAAAGTGGGGGAGAAACCTTGAATCAAGAGACTGGACATCAGGATTTGGCATTCCTCTCTGCGCAATCTCTGAATTGTTTTTCACCACAACCTTGACATGAAAGCTACCACTGACCTCAGCTTCAAAGTGAGTCACCAGGAGAACCAATCACCAGGAGAATCAATGTAATATAGTGGTTACATTGGTTGGGACTGGGACTTGAGCACTCTGAGTTTAAATCCCCAATGAACTATGAAACTCATTGAATGACCTTGGGACAGTCCCTCTCTTTCAGCTTGATATCTACCTTGCAGTATTGTTATGAGGATAACATGGGGAGGAGAAGAAGCATGTATGTGCTCAAGCTCTTTGGAAGAAAAGTAGGATAGAAATTAAATAAATAAATAGGTATGCCATAAGGATGGGCACTCCTTGAGACACATAAGCTTAATAGCAATAGCAATGGCAGTTACATTTCTGTATCGCTTATCAGTGCAAAGCACTCCTTAAGCATTTATTTTACCTCTGCCTTCTTTCATTCATTTTTGCCCACATTCACATCCCTACTCTGCCTTTCAAAACAAATCAAGGCTGTTTCTTTAAATATGTTCATTGTGCCCTTTGCTGTGTTATTTTGCTGGACGACAAATTGCCTCTGTAGGAATGTTCCATCTGGTAGTGCTAGCTGTCAACTAGTGTCAGCACTTTATGGTACCCAGACGCAAAGATATTCAGCGGTGTGACTAGAGGCAATGCTGCCAGTGCAGCAGTAACTGCCAACTTCAACAGAAGAAACTGACTCAGCACCAGAGTTAATTTCCTTAATGAGCTCTGTGTGAGGTTTTGCAAGGGGGCACTGGCAGCTGTAATTCACCAGAGCTAGTGGGGTTGTCTATGAACACTGCACCTGTTTGCTAAGCAAACACACTTCGATCCACTTGGAAGACTCTAAAATTGTTTTAAAAAGTGCAGCAACCAGAGCTTGGAAGTAATGTATTGCAAGCAATGACGTTACCTGTAATGAGTCTACTTTTGTGTCCAAGAAGAACATAACACAATGGGGGTTGGGGTTACTTTTTTCTTAATGAGTAACACTTTTCCTTGGAGCATCTGTTATTGGGAAGAATATGTAACTGAGAATCTTAATATAAGGGTGGTAGTTTATTTTTTACCTAAACAAGGGTGCTACTCTGCTCACCGCACTGTAGATCCTCTCTCTTGCTGCAGTGTTGTTTAAAAATAATTCTTCTACAGGTGCCTTCTCGGCACAGCACTATGTCTTGTCTTTAAGAAAGTTAAGTCACTCATACTGCCTAAATACCCTAAGCTAACCAGGGTTAGACCTGGTTAGTAGTTGGATGGGGGATTGCCAATAAATATCATGTAGCTCAAACTGCATTTCAGAAAGAGGCAATGGTAAATCAAATCTTGAGTATCCCTTTCCTAGGAAAGCCCTATGAAATTCTTGGAATCACAATAAGTCAACAAGTGATTTGAAGACACGGTTATACATACACACAAAGCAATCCCCCACACCAGCCACCTAAATTAAGCATTGGCATTACATTACACACACACATGCACGTGCACACACACAGAGTAACTGTAATGAGCAAAGTATGAGATAATGTAATTGATAACAATCCAGTATTTTAGACCAGAGGTGGGAATCACATGGCCCTCCAGATATTGTTGAATTGCAGCTCCTGGCATGCCACTCCCTTGGCTGTGATGGCTAGGGCTACTGAGAACTGTAGTTCAACAATATCTGGAAGAACTTGTAATTTCCATCCTCTTCTAAGGAAATGATGTTTTAACAGCAGCAGCAACATGGTGCCCAGACTCTTCTCTAAAAAGTCACAAGACAAAATGGGTTTTAAGAGTAGCATTCCAAGGTTTCATAAGGCTCAAGACCCAAATGTGTTTACTTCTGAAGAGCATTTGTGAGAAAGCTTTCCAGTCACTGAAGATGAAACCACCTCTCACTCAGGAGTATAGGTCAAACCTAATCGTAAAACAGCAATTCCTGTTTTTTGTGCTTCCCAGATGCCATTTGAAAAAGCTGCTGGGTTGATCATCAGCTGGACTGGTTCCATTGTTAGGCAGTGACCTGCTGCCTTGGGCAGCAGATAGTTATTTAATATGTTATTATCGTATTTTTACTACAACAGATGGAGTGTGGAACTTGGGGGACTTTCAGCCTCCTGTGCAAAACTAACCTTAGCCTTAACTTGGTGACCAGGTATCTTGACTTGGGCAGATAGTGCCATTTGCTACTCTGCCTTGAGCTGGCAAACACTGTTGTTGTGTGTTTCCAAATCATTTCTGACTTACTGCACCCCAAGGCAAACCTACCATGGGGTTTTCTGGGGCTGAGAGTGTGTGATGTATCCAAGGTCACCCAGTGGATTTCCATGCAGGAAATCAAACCCTAGTCTCCAGGGTCGTAGCCCAATGCTCAAACTGCAATACTATGCTGAAAATCACAAACCCCTCCTCTATGCTGTTCTCTGTTCCAATTAATTGAGCTCCAATGTTAGCTGAGTGCTCAAAGTCAGGAGACATAGGCCACAATCTTATTCGGTAATGACTGCGCATAAGCTCCACAAGTATACTTACATCAGAGGCCTTGAAGAGCAGAAGGCTGCAAATTCACCAGTGATATGATGGAGGTCTCCTGAAACATCCTCACAGCCACTCAGTGGCCATTTGGACTAGAAGGGTGGATCTGTGCCCATGCACTTTTCAGCTAATATCATACAACATTCAAATATACTTATAACCCCCCAGTTACACTAGCATAAATCACCAAGAGGACTCCAGCCCTAATATATTTATAAAACCAGATTTCTAAAGCATCCAACAGACATAAGGCATGCAGTCTAAATTGTCTGCCTCTTGATTGACCGTTACATAGCTGAAATTAAGGGAACTTCTAGTGCTTTCAGATTGGATCATAGCTTCCAATGCATATCCAGATTCATGTTTACCACCTCTAACTTCCAATGAAAGAGAAGGGCTTGAAAAGTAACTCCCTCTTTCTTTCCCCCCTCAAAAAAAAATAATCGTGTAACTTGTTACAAAACTCAACATTTGTTACCATGAAGTTAGTAACTTGTTATATTACTAATTTTTCTTATAATTTTAAACTTTTTTTTAAAATGACCTCAAAATTTATAACAGAATGGCAACAAACTTGAAAAAGTCTGCTCAAAGGGCTCTAAAATGTCTCAAAATTCCCTTTAAAAGTAACAGGTAACTAGTAAATCTGTTCATTATTATTACATGCATCAATTGCTGTCATTCCCACTTATTCCATAGCTTTTAAAATGTTACTTTGTCACACCTTCATGATCACAAAAGATAAGTCACTGCAGGTAATTGTGTTACAAGTAGCTGATTTCTCCCTAGCTTTGTGAAAGACAGATTGTCACACCAACTGGAATTCTCAGATGCAGAAATATATGCGTGTTTGCAAGGGAAACTCCCTTGAGCTTCTGGGATATATTTGTGTGCATGCAAGATATTCAGTAATAGCCCAGCTGCAAGACATTTAATGCTCTGACTTTTTGGAAGGTTGCTTGGAAAAGTTGATTTTGAGACAACAATTTTCAAAATCTCCCCTGGTCATTGGATACATTAGTAAAGAGATTTGGGGACTTCTAGTTGAAAAAAGTAACTTTTCAAGCTTTGAAACTATTACAATGTGGCCATGCAAGTACCAGGAGTGTGAATCTACTTTTTAAACCAAGCCACTCTGAAGTAAGTTGAGTGTTTTTTCCTACACTAAAATTACTGGTCTAGCTCTCATTCCTCCTCCCAGGGACACCCTGATAACAGTAGTTCTAGGAGAGGGAATAGAATATTCAACTTTTTCTAGGATGCTTTGGCAGTCACTGTGTCCATTAAAATGATATAAATGAATGATACATATCTATAATGTAAGCAGATATTTGCTTTAGTCATTCATAGTCCATAATACATCTTTGACTTAAAGCGGCAAAACATTGCAGGTTAAACACAAAAGTTAAAATAGAAGAATATGATTACAGTACATGGACACATCTTCTCTGAAGGCATAATAGCAATGATCCTTGGGTGACTTATATAATCTCTTAACATCTGTTAAGAACCAAACACCACATGTATAGTCTCCTCTATTGCTTTAAAGTCTTTTCATTGCCTAGTCAAAGGGGGCCACTAATAAAACATGTGCAAAAATTACTTTTATGGGGGAGAAAACATATGGTAGACTGGTGTGGATGATAAGAAAGAGAGAGCTATAACATAAGATGTGTGAAAATTTTAAAAGAACATTTAAAAACCCGCTTAGACCATTACATGATCCCTTGGTTGCTAACAGGTCCTGGCAATGTGCTGTTTATCTAGATTGACTGAATGATTCCATGTATTTCTTGGCCACCTTTCAGAACCACAGCCTTCCATGGACAGAAGTGAAACCAAAGCCATTCTGATTATTTCTAATAAAACAGATCCTACTCTAACCCAGTATGATGAACTTACCGTAATCCTTGTTGCAACAAGTAACACCAACAAGTTACACTGATGATGTGAATTAATTTGTGACGTTCTTTGAGATGCTGCTTATACATGTCTGGCAAACAAAATTATGAACTTTTCTGCATCATTGTATAGAAGTCACATCTGTTCAAGTACTGTAATATGGCTATCCACGTTCATTTTGTCAGTCCATCTTTTGCAAGTGGGAAAAAAATTACTGCATCATTTTCAAAGAACCAGAAATTCCAGGACATGGAGATGAAAGAAAGAGTGGGAAGTGAGATCAAAGATCATTTTAATTGAGAAAATGCAATCCATTTTGATCAGAAAATTAGACTATATGTAGGACATATTAAAATTATTGATGTCATTAAACAGAGTAAGTAGCTTCAGTTTATGGGTGGGCATATACATTCACATGAATTACAGAATAAACATTCCCTTTATATCATCAGGTAACACAAACTGCATGAAATTCAGCAAGAAGATCACCTTCTCTTTTTTTTTGGCTCAAGAATAAGAGCATCAGATGAACTTCCCCAATATTTAAGACTATTTAATAGTGTAAAAATGATCATCCCTGTCAAATCCGGTTTGGAGAAGTTAAGTCACAATCTATACCCTGTATGAAACGAAGGGGTGATATGCAAAAATGGGCATTCTTGTCACCTCCCTACAAATTCCAGTTCTGAAAACGACCTCAAACAGCATCTCCCCAGGAACGGGCAAAGTGCAATCCTGAGACTTCATGTGTCTCCCCATAACTCCATTTTTTTGTGGTACACAACTCCTCCAGACTCTCCAGATTCTCCTTTTTCCAGCCAAAAGGTAGCAGATTTAAGAGGCCTTTTTAGAAATCTGTGTGGTCCCAGATGGTCTGAAGGAGACAACATTGGCCCCAGACCAGCTGCAGCTGCACACCCTTGATCTATTCTCTGTCTTCTTCCATTCATCCAGGACAGAAATGATTCCAGTGTGTACAAGATCCCATGCATGTTGTATTTCATTGCCCAGCTGATCTTTCAGCCTGGATGTAAGCCCTAACAAGTAATGACTGGCATCCTGTTAGTGACATGTGTATGTGTAAATCCAGTGTATCCCTTTGTATGCCTTTTTCAGTCATGGTGAGGTGTGTTTTTTTCCTCCCTCTTCAATGACCAAATGCCCTCCCCTAGACTCCCCATTTAAGTATGGCACTCTTGACCATTCAGCAGCTGGAGGAGAGTGGGGGGTAGTAGATTGGAGAAGCATCCAAGCATCCACAAACCAAAAATATCTTCCACTGAGACTGCCAGAGGACCTCGCTGCATCTCAGTGGATGATGGCATTGGTCTATGTCTCACTATGAGTATATAGCCATATGCTTCTCCAATCCTTATCTTTGCTCTCCACTAACCACAGAATGGCTATGCAGGGTAGGAGGTGCATTGAGTCAAGAGGTGGATGAGAAAAAAGACATCATGTTGTCCCACTTGCAGAACTTTTTTGCTGCCCTCTGCAATACAAGGTCTCAACAAATTGCTAGGATCCTTTTGGTTAGTCCCCACTTGAGTAGACCTATTGGATCAACAGCTGAATGGTGAGCTAATACACAGGTAAATTTAATTTATTCAGTGGGTCTACTTTAATCAGTATTAATAATAGGATTTAGGTCAATATCTATTTATATTACTACCTTTAAAATTCATTCCACCATCCACATCCCTTTATTCAAGGCTGGCATCTGTAGTTGGCATGGACAGATATCTGCCATGGATCTACCCCCTAGCAGAGTCCACTGGTGAATTCTCTGGACTTGAGCCTTCTCTTCACAACCAAACCCAGTTTGTCCACCTATTTCTGCCTTTCATCCAGGTATAATAGTAATAAGAAGGAACAACACACAACTGCCTGTTTGCTCATTGGCTCTCTGTATCTATCAAGCAAACAACTGGTCACAGTTCTTAGAAGTGGAGTTATGTCAGTAGTAGACAGCAAGGGGGGCAAGAGGGTAGATTCACTGAGAGGACGAGAGCATTGAGGGGGAATCTAGCCCAAAGGCCTTAAAAAACCTGGAGCCAGTTCTCCAGGATTTTTAGGGGTTTGTTTCTTTGTAAATTTAAAGCTAAACACACATGTTGAATGCAAGTCCATGGGATTCAACAGAACATACTTCCAAGTCAGCTTGCTTGGGCCTGAATACAGAGGGAACATAAAATGCATTTTCAAGATGGATTTTCACAGGGCTTGTGATAGCTACTTCTGACCCTTCCAAGGCTGACTGATTACATGTCATTCATAATTACCGTAAAAGCACATGGGGTAAACTAGTAACTACACTATGCATTCACTCATTGGGAAATATTACAAGAAGAAATGTAAGATGAAGGACAGAATGAAACTTAGTTCAGCGCTATTCCATGCATATGTACTCAGAAGTAAGCCTCACTGAGTTCAATGAGACTTAGCAACATACTTAAGGAGTAAGTGTCATCTGGATTCCAGACTATATTGATTCCTCTTTGCATATCTCTAAAGGCAGTCACACTGAGTGGTATTTTCACTGGAAAAATGGAATATAAATTAAATAAATAATTGTATGTTTTTAGGTTCTTCAGCCTCTTTTAGTTTCTTAGTTCCTTAGAATTTGAAAACCTATGGAGACAGAACTACATACCTGAAAAAAATGTGGAACTAATTGTAAGGTCATAGGAAAGGGTTAGATGGTTTTAAAACTAACTAATTGTTCAGTTTAACAGACTAAATTCCACTTATTCTGCAATAAAGTCAAGGAAATCACTTGGGATGATTCAGTCTTCAGAATGCTTGGGAAAGATGCTTGTTGGAATATAGCCGCCAAAACTACTAGCATTGGTATCTTTTTAAAAACTGTAATGTTTCTAGAATTGTTGTCTGATCAGTGCAACAAGATGTTTTTAAGTGTTCACCTCAATGAAAGACTCAGGGCCTTGTTCCTTTCATTTCAGGTTGCAAAATGTCAACAGTTTTTCAGACAGCAACTATTTCCTATTTAACTCTTACATGAAGAGGTCTTCTTTGCAGGCAGTTAATTTTATTTTGAATACCCTGGGCTGGATCCAGCCTCCTAAGGAGCCATGGAAAATGGGAAGAATTCTGCTGATGAAAATGGAGAGCAACTTTCATCAAGTCCTTTCTCCACTTCCAATCTCCATGCCTCCTTTCCCACCTTGATGTTTGGGATCAGGTACTGGAGGACAAATATTGTTTCCTTCTGTTCTATGACCTTCCACTAATAAGAGAACTGCTCTCCGGGGCTGCTCCAACTGATGGAATAAAAACTGAAACCAGCACGTTTGCAATCCATATGATTTGAACAGCACAAATTTAATTGTTAGTAGCAACAACAGTAAATCCATCACACCAATTGTTGTTGACTTACCTAGTTTCCAGTGATTTGGTAGGTCTACTGTAGTTGGGAGTACTGTATTTAGGCTAATGAATTTACTTCTGTTTAAATAGGCTTAGAAACACAGATAGCCTTTGGATTAAGTTCCCATACATTTTTAACAAAACTTACAACCTGTTTAATTTACCCCCATAGAAGTGTTTTGGGGAAAGACTTAGAACACACTCTGGAACACAGACTTGGAAGGAAAACCTTTCACACTACACAGTTATGGTACTACAAATCCACTTCAACTGCTATGGTTTCATCCTAAAGAATCCTAGGGTTTGTAGTTCAGTGAGGCACCACAGTTGTCTAGCTAAGAATTCTAAATGTTCCTCCCTAAACTGCAAATCTCAGGATTCTACAATATGTTGCCAGAGCAGTTATAGTGGAATTACAGTTTTATAACTGTGTAGTGTGAAAGAGTCCCTGCTATATTCCATAGGAATTTCAGTTGGCCCTCCACAATATGTAGGTTTGACTATCATGGATTTGATTACTCTCAATTTTCTCCAACCCCTGCCCTCCCACCTCGGGCACTTCTTTTCCAGGGAGGAAAGGTGGGTTTTTAAAGGGCTGCACGGCCTGATTGGAGCTACTGAGAACTTCTCTCAGTGGCTCCAGTCAGGCCATGCAGCCCTTTAAAAACCTGCCTCTCCTTCTCCTCCACCACCTCCTCCTCCACCACCAGCAGCAACAACAGCTGCTGCCGCCAGACCAGCTAAGGACATCTCACAACCCGATTTTTCTGTACCACAAAACCTCTCTCTATGCCCTCCCATACACAAGGAAGGAGATGGGTGAGAGAGAGGAAATATTGGGCCACCAGGTTGATCCACCCCCTTTCCCTCTCCTTTCCTGGACCTGCCTGGACCCTAGGTGTCCATTCTTCCCACCATGCCTCAGCCCTCTCTCCACACATACACACACATTTTTATATTTGCAATTTTTCCATTTTTGTGCAGGTCCTGTGCCTCTAACCCTTGGGAATGTGAACTGACAGTACTCTCCAGTAAGTGTGTTCTAGAATTGTGACCATAAAGAGGTATCTGTCAAAATGTGTTTGGCGTGCCTTTGTTGGAGCAATCCAACAAGAGCAGTCAGAAAAATAGTTTGATATTGTGCCAAAGGCTAATAGATAGGGAACAGTTTTGCTGTGAAGGAGAGTATCAATATTGCTGCTTTTCAAAAACCCAGAAAGATGCGTCTTTTAATGTCATTTCTTGCAAAGATTTAAAAGAAAAAAGAAAGTTCTCAGTGGGGTAGGCATTGCTGAAGTGCGGGAGGATAACTTTACAAGAATCTTGGGGTGGGCTGGTTTGCTGGAGATTCTTTCTCAAAAGGGATATACAATAGACACAAATATTCCCTCACTTTCAAAGGACTATTAATAATTCTTTCTGAAACTTTTAAAATGTGCTGCAAATGGGGCAATGGAAAAGAGCTGTGTCATTTGTGACTACTGGTATCACAAACACAGTTCAATATGTTACTGCACAATAAACAAAATCTGAATCGATGCAATTGTTAGTAGGAAAAGGGAAATCACAACTTCGCCATCCTTAAGAACATGTGGTTTTTAGCAAAAATAGCTGGATTTGTCACAAGAAATGAGTCACAGTGTTGTGCTATATCCTAACAACCTGGAGTCCCCATTCAAGGATGTATGTTTAAAACATCACAAATGGATAGATGAATGTATTTCTGAGGACAAACTTATGAATCTTACCTGCATATAATCTAGCTTCCAGCTTATGAAGACTTGCTTTAAAAATGTATTGCTAAACCATCTTTTTGCTATGTTTGTTACGCCTCCGTTAAGAAACATTCCAAATGCTATCAATGGATGCAAACATCATATGAACATACTTCTTACTTCCATGTACATGTGCTTAGCATAATTTACATCCTTATTATCTTAAGGCCTATAACTCCCAATTCCTGAAAACTGTGCAACATCATTTCAAGCAATGACTCAAATAAGTGGACTGGATGGCACTCCAGCCTGGTGGTTCATAAGTTTTAAATCATATTTCTAAAAAAAAAAAAAAAGTCTTCTAAGAACAAGAATAACAGCTGCAGGGAGCACAACTCACCAGAAGCTCTTTTATACCAGCTCCTTTGAAATGAATGGGGCTTGTGTTTTCAGAGCACTTCCATGCTCTGGCACAGATCCCATTCACATCAATGGATAACTCATTCGTATCAATGTCAGAGAGCACAAAATAAATCCTGACTCTTCCTCTTTTAGAAAATTGTGGGGGGTTTTTAAATGATGTGGTTCAAAGGAATTGTACAAAAAAGATTATGGGAAGGGACTGGAGATGTCTCAGTTAATATTTTTAGCTAAGGCGTAAGCAGCTGTGTCTCTCCAGTTGTTGCTGGTGTACAACTTCCATTAGCCCTACATAACACAGACAAAGATGATGTATTATGGGACCTGGAGGAACAGTTGTTCACCACTATTTTCCACTGCAGGTGGTTGTAGATAGACAGCACTTAACACTACTAGTCAAAACTAGTTCAGCTATTCCCCTTGTTCCTCCTTAATAGATTTTTGGTATGATGGTGAAAAAAAAAATAGAAGAAACAGTGAGGATTACAAAAGGATTACAAGTGGGAAGATGACTTCTTCCTTGCACAAAGAGGTAGGGATGGAGCAATTCTTCAAATGAAGCAAGACAATTGTACAATAAAAGCCTCTGCTTAGAAGCACCTATCACAGCTATGTTGATTATGAGAGTCATAATCAAACACATCTACAGGGCATCAGGCTGGAGAAGGCTGTGCTATGGGATCTTTAGTCAGTGAAGTAAGAACACCAACTAATTTATTTCAGTTATACTTTAAAGTGCTCTCTTAAAAAAAAAAAAAAAGCAGTTGTAATAGTGTGCCACAACCCGCAAGCCACATAAATCTCTGCATTTCAATAGACCCTTTCTGTGACTGCCATAGGTTTGGGGGCATTGAGTGTGCATTGATTAGCTGCATTATACTTTTAACGAGGTTTAATTGACATCTACAACTATATGAAGGCCTTTTTTAAAAAACAGATACACATACAAATGAACCTAGTTTGCACTCACATGTTTCTGTACGTGTGCGTGTCAGAACATTTAAGTATCTTCTAACAACATTCTGTTACACAGTTTATTTGATTCACCAGATATCTGCTATATTCTTCTGTTGCTATCTCCAAGGTTCTTTCAGACTTTCCACCTCCACTGGAGACACACAGCTCTCTTACTTAAACTACTCTGGAGTCAATGTGCCGTCTCAAGACTAAGGCCATTTCCACACTAGCCTGTTATAGTGCTATTATTCTACTTTCAGCATCCTATGGAATCATGTGGTTTGCAGTTTAGGGAGGGGCCAAGGCCCCTCCTGCAAACTCCAGGATTCCATAGGATATTGAAAGTGGAATAATAACACTATAACAGGCTAGTGCAGAAACAGCAGAAACAGCCTGAGGCCATTTCCGCACTACGCTGTTATAGCGCTATGATTCCACTTTCAACATCCTACGGAATCCTGGGGTTTGCAGTTCGCAATCCTGGGGTTTGCATCCTATGGAATCCTGGGGTTCGGCCCCTCCCGAAACTGCAAACCCCAGGATTCCAAAGGATGTTGAAAGTGGAATCATAGTGCTATAACAGCTTAGTGCAGAAACGACCTAAGTGATTTACTGTTGAGGTGACACGTTGACTTCAGAACAGTTTAAGAGAGCTGTGTTTCAGAGGCATGTAAGCAAGCCTCACAGCCTGCAGAACTAAGTGCAGGTGTAGATACTTAATTTATTTACACAGTGTCTCAGATAATGGCATTAGCAATAAAAAGAAAAAGAAAGAAAAAGAAAGCTCAAGCAGATATCATTATCTGGCCCAACTATAAGAATTTCCTAACAACGTACAATTGTTAAGTTTGCTTTCTGTGTTAACCCTTGTTCCAGTGGCTATGGAAGATGCCAGCAGTACAGATATGCTTTTATTCAGTTTCCCAAGGAAACCTCTGGGCATGAACCACCAGAAGCAGCTTTCTGCCTGGAACAACTTGCGAAACAGCTTCCCTTTAGCAACTCAGGAGCAGAGATTCCATTAAATATCCCTCTCTTTATCCAGCTCTGTTGCCTTGATGTAAATCACCCTGAAGAGTGGTTGGGAAGTTTGTTTCTTTCACTTCTCAAGCACTGGTGAGTACATCTAAAGTTTCATTTGCAAAGCACAGCGCCTTTTCTTTTTTCTTTTTTCTTTTTTTTTGCTTGAGGGACAGTCCAAGGAGCACCCTGATGCTCTCATCCAATACCTGTTCTGAAGTCAATCTCATCTAGTGCTACAGATTCTTATTCCTTGCTGTTGTTATGTGCCTTCAAGGTGACCACAAGAGCCAACCTGGTGTAGTGGTTTGAGCATTGGGCTATGACCCTGGAGAACAGGGTTTGATTCCCTGCTTGTTCATGGAAACCCTATGGATGACTCTCAGTCCCAGAAAACTGCGAGCTAGGGTCACCTTAGGATCACCAAAAGTCAAAATCCGAAGAGATTTGATATTCCTTTTGAGAGAGTGCGTCTTATTCAAGGTTACCCAATGGATTTCCACAGACAAGCAGGGATTGGAGACTGGGTCTCCCAGAGGCCTGGTCCACTCCTCAAACCATTGTACCATCCTTCTTCTTCTCCCCACCTCCCAAAAAAACCCTGTGCCCATGATGTCAGCCTTTCCTTTCTTAGGACCTGCGGAACTTCGTGTGGCTTACAACCAAGTAAGCCGCTTGAAGGATTGGGCTGTGCCACACTTTTTAATCAAATGTCCCTTGTTCATCTCATGCTCCCTTAGGTGAAGGACCTGCGTTTGAGGCCACTCCCTGCCCAAGCTGGGATTCTTGAATTCAAATGAGACCTCTACAAGCGATCCCTCTCTACAAGACACAGTGTACAGATAGTCAATAAAGCGAAGCCCGGCTTGGAAGCGATTCAGCTGCGATTCCCAATCAGCCCGCCCTGAAATCTACTTTTCACAAAAGCCACTTTGGGCATCTCTGCCCTGGTTCGGTTGCTCAGCTCCCTTTCAGAGTTCGTACTTACTCGAACCTTAATAAGCAAGAAACTTTTTCCACTTCTCTTTTGTCAGGAAGAAGGCAGGGGAGGAAAAACCAGACAAGATGAAGTTTCTTTTTCTCTCTTTTTTTAATGCATAGGATGGTTTTTATTGTTGGGCAGATACCCTGTCGGTTCTTTTCAGGTCTGCAAACCCTAAACCATACACCCTCCCCAGGGAAGTGGGAATCCTAGCTCAGCCCTTGCCTCCAGAGACCACTGGAACAGGTTCGCTTTACGCACGCCTGGAGTAAGGAGGAAACTCTGAGAAGGAGTCGAGGTCCCGGGGCGACCACAACGCAAAGAACGAACGAAAAGACACGGACAGTCAGGCTTCCCAAAGGACGTCCTACCTTCCTGAGCCGGCTCGCTTTGTGCGGAAGAGGAGTTGCAGTTCAATAAGAAAACGGGGGGAAAGAGAGAAAGGCAGAGCAAGGCTATGGTCTCAAAGGGCCGGTCCGGGAGCTTCGGGTCTGCTTTTAGCACAATCCTCAAGGGGTGAGAAAGGGGACCCGCTCTCTTTTCCGCAAAGAAAGGGGCCCCGCGGAAATGAGGCAGACTGCCAAGGAGGGTTCCAGGTCCTACCAATCGGTCTGAGAAGCGGAAGAAGGTCCGCAAAACCATCTCTAGGGTAGGAGCAGCAGATTCGGAGCAAGGTTCGTGAAGGCAGAGACGATGAAGGAACCCCCTTCCTGCCAGGCCCCTCTGCCAGCCCTCCAGCCCTTCTTTCTCTGCCTTCCCTTCCCCCAAAGGGGCAGAGGGGACTGTTCCTTCTTCTTCGCCTCCCTCTCTTGTCCTTTCCCGCCCCGTCCAAGAAGTCTCACTGCGTGCAACACTTGCACTTGATGATCTTCTTAAAAGCACTTTGGAAATCTTTGTTGAAATAGGCGTAGATGACCGGGTTGAGGAGGGAGTTGGAGTAGCCCAGCCAGTTGATGACGGCGCCCAGCCAGGCCGGCATGTAGCAGCCCGGGCAGAGGGGCAAGACCAAGGCCACGATGAAGAAGGGCAGCCAGCAGAGGATGAAGGTGCCCATGATGATGCCCAGCGTCTTGACCGTCTTCCGCTCACGGGCCAGGGCCATCTTGCGCTTGGCCTCGGCCGTCCGGGCCTCGTTCTTCCGCTCGGGGCCCGGCGTGGCGGCGGCGGGCTGGGACTGGTGGTGGTGGTTGGGCAAAGGCAGGTGGTTCTTGGTAGAGTTGGACGGCGGCGTCACTTCCAGGATCTCCAAGGCCGCCGGCGCCCCCGGGCCGCCGCCGTCCTCTCCCAGCCGGACGGTGCCGTTGATGCAAGCCACACCGAGGCCCCCGACGCCCGGCGCTTTGGGATCGCCGCCGCCGCCGCCTTCGCTTTTCCAGCTTTTGGCTTGCTGGTTGGGTCCGCCGTTGCTGCTGCTCCTCTTGGGCTGGGCGGCGGGCGAGACGGAGAGGCAGGTGTCGGCCACCCTCTTGTCGTCCGCGTCGGGCTGCCGCCGCTGCTCATGCTTGGGCGGCTCCGACGGGGCGGTCGCGGTCGCGTCCGCGGGCTTCTTCTTCGCCTTCGTCCGGTCGGCTTTCTTGACGGTCTTGCGGATGCGGAAGCGGGCCGCCTTGAAGATGCGCCCATAGAGGACCAGCATGAGGAGCAGCGGGATGTAGAAAGCGCCGAAGGTGGAGTAGATGGTGTAGCCGGGGTCCTTGCTGATGGTGCAGGCGTTGGGGTCGGAGCGGTCCTCGGGGGTCCGCCAGCCCAGCATGGGCGGGATAGAGACGAGGAAGCCCACCAGCCAAGTGAGGCTGATGAGGACGGCGGCCCGCCGGGGCGTCCGCTTGTTGACGTAGTCGATGGGGTCGGTGATGGCCCAGTAGCGGTCCAGGGCGATGGCGCACAGGTGGAGGATGGACGAGGTGCAGCATAGCACGTCGAGCGAGATGAAGATGTCGCACGTCACCTGGCCCAGCGTCCATTTGCCCAGCACCTGGTAGAGGGCGGCCATAGGCAGCACCAGCACCGACACCATCAGGTCCGTGACGGCCAGCGAGCCGATCAGGTAGTTGGCCACCGTCTGCAGGGAGCGCTCCAGGGCGATGGCCGCGATCACGCACGCGTTGCCCAGCACGGCGAAGAGGATCAGCGCGCCCAGCGCCACCGACGTGCCCAACTGGTAGCCCAGGCTGGCCGCTGCCGGCGCCGTCGGACTCGCCTGCTGGCTGCTGTTGGCCGCCGCCGCCGCTGCCGTCGCCGTCGCGGTGCTGTTGGGCAGCTCCATGGCGGGAGGGAGGGCGGGCAGAAAGGGAGGAGGAGGAGGAGGGAGGAGGAGGAGTGGGTGGGTGGGTGCGGGAACGAGGAGGCAGCGCCTTCACTCTGGAGTTGGGGGGAACGCTTCCTGAGGGTCACCATGGCCCCCCGACGGACAGAGGAAGAAAGCGGTTGCTGAACCCCACGCCCGTCAGTGGGCTAGAACCGGGCAGCGGCGGCGGCGGCGGCGCTCAAGCCCGGCTCTCCTTCGGGCCAGTGCCAGTCCCGGTCCCAGCAAGTCGGATGCATCTCCTCCCCGGCTGGGCATCACCGGGAGCGGCCACGCCGGGCACCTCCTCTCCTTTGGATGCCGCCCCCTCGCCCTCCACCTTCGCGCAGGTCCTGAGCCCTCGCCTCCGCCGACACCTACTCGCGTCTCTCGCTCGCCTCCCTTCCTTCCTCCCTAACTCTCTCGTCGCTCCGTCCTGCCGCTCTCTTACCCTCCCCTCCTCATCCCCGTCACTCCCTGGCTTCCTTCAGCATCCCCCCCGCGTCCCTCTTTCCTGTCCTCTCTGGCTCACTTTAGTGTCGTCCCTCCCGTGCGGCCGCCTCTTCGCTCCCCTCGGCTTCTTTCCTCACTTCTTTTGCTCAGCCTTGGTATTCATTTATTTGATCTCTCTCTCTCTCCTCTCTTCTTTCTCTCTCCTTTCCTGCCCCCTCCCACCGCCCTCTCCCTCCTCCTCCTGGCTTCTTCTGCTCCCTGTCTCTGGCGCTCGCAGTCTTTCCCCCGTCTCTTCCCCTACAGCTGTTCCCCCACCTCGCCCCTTTTGTAGCGCTCGCTGGCGGCTCCCTGCTCTCGCTCTCTGTCGCTCGCTCTCCCCCCCCGCGCCCGCCGACGCTCTTTTCCTCTGCTCTGATTTCCTCTTCCCCGTCACTCCGTTGGGTTTCTTTGCTCCTCTCTTTCTGCCTTCGCTCCTCTGGCTTCCCCTCCTTCCCTCCCTCCGTCCCTCCCTCCTGTTTCTCACTTCTCTGTCCCTTAAGTCGCGCCCATTGCTCCTGCTTACAGTATTTGGGGTGCCCTCCCCCCACCGCCTCCTTCTCTTCATTTTCAGTTTACTTCCTCCCTCGCCCCTCCCCTTCTCTCCCCCCCCCCCGCCACTAGTCTCCCCACCCTACAAGATACACACCTTGGGCTTCCGGAGCGGATGTTTTCTCGCCCGGTTGTGTTCGCCTGCGGGAATGCCTCCTTTCCCTCCATGGACTCCGGAGCAGTGCTCCTAATTCAAGAGAAATGAGGAAGCCAGGAGGGTTGAAGAGTAACAACCGGCACCCGTAACTATACTGTCTCCCCCACCCCGACACACACACACCGCTGGTTCCTGGCGTAGGAAACTGACCAAGTCGGTGAAGGAAAAGGAACCTCCAACACATCAACTCTGCCTCCTCCCAGCGCCATACACACGTACCAAGCGCGCGCCGAATCCCACATCTCCTATTTGCCCTGCAGTGTTAGCGAGGGGAAATTGGAGCAAAAGTTAATTTAGCGGGAACATGAAGCGGGGAAAACTACCCTGCTGCCTCAGCTTTTCCCAAAGAAATAAGCCGGTGGCCCCCTTTCCACTGGCTGGCAACTATTTGGCAAAACCTGCCCTTCTTGGGAAGAAAAAACTAGTTTGGAGTACAGTTTTAAACTGGGTTGGAGGTGAGCTAAGCCTTAGCCAGAGGCCACGCCGATGGAGGCACCGAGAAGCCCTGAGCCTGCATCACAAAGAAAGGAGGGAGGAGGAGGAGGAGGAGGAGGAGAAGGACCGAATGTATGGTGTTTCTCCTTTCCTTGTTTCAATGGACGTTCCGGCAGTGCGTGGGGAAGGTAGTAACTCTGCGCACTTGAGGCTGCAAGAAAATCTGGAGAAGGGATTTCACTCAGCCTTCCTTGACCCCAGCTGGAATTCGGCACTTGGCGAAGCGGGGAACCGAGGAGTTCCCATCCCTTCCCGTCCCCCGCCTCGGCCGCCTCCACAGCCCTGCCGCCGCGGCCGCGGCCGCTTTCCCGGACAGAGATCTCGGCCGGGTCGGTTATGTTTCTGCTCCCGCTGGCTCCCAAGCGCTTGAGCTGCCTCAGCACCACGGACAGCGCTAAGCTTCAAGGGCGTTTGTCGCCCCCTGCAGGCGCGCTGCTCGGCGCTGCCGGAGCGTGTCAGGGCGGGCGGCTGGCGCGCCTGCGGGCGGGGCTCTTCTCTGCTGCCGCACAGCCTTCCGCCAGGTTTCTCGCTCGCTCTTTCTCACACGCCCGTTTGGAATGCGAGAAAATGGCGACGTCTTGGCACAGGCTGCTGTTACCAGAGCGAATGCTTGGGCTCTTTTAAAACTCACTGCCGGTGTGTCCAATGTGGCTGCTGGAAAATCTCCTTTAAGTTCCCTATGGATTTTCACTCCCACCAGCCAGGATTAAAGGGCAGCGCGAGAGAGGAGAATGGGGACAGGGATCGAGGGGATGTACTTCCCCTGCATTCTTGTAAAATCTTTCTCTACCTTTCTCTCCTCCTACCGGTATTCTTGAATATGTTTTGCTGCCATTTCACAAGCAGGTAGATCATCCAGCTATGACCCTGAGAGGAAGCTGCAGTGTTTCAGTGTTGTCTTGGATGAAACAGTTAGTGCTTTTCTTTTGCCTGTCTTGATAAACCTTGATTAAGCATCAAAAGTGAAAAGTTATTTGGCAGAACCAGGAAAAGGCACTTTTTGAAGTAATAAAACTCCCAAAATCCTCTACCTGGCACAGTTAGTGATAGTCCAAAGAGTAATTTTTGTGAAGCGTTTCTTGGATTGTTTCAGGGGAGTCCATTGAATATTCCTCTGGTTTTCCAAAATAAAAGAAGCTGAGGCGCAAGGCACAGCAAATACAAACCAGCAAAAACACACATCCTAGTTCACACATGCTGAGAGATGTATCCTTAGGTACAACTGCAGTCACTTCTTAGTGGAGAAAAATCTGGGAATGAATCAAAGTTCACATCCAAATTTTACATTATAATTCTGTGGGAAAGCATAGCAGATTACCTTTAGATGATGCTTGTTAGGTTTTTCAGTTAATTTGAATAACTTCAGTTAACTTCTTAAGTGGTAAAAGAAATCCCAATAAAGAACTGTAGGTTGTGCATATCCTGAAAGATTTGTTTTTATTTTTGTGTGAGCATCTACACCAATGGGTTGTTGTTCATATTACTCATTTGTAAAACATGGAGAATTGTGCATTTCATTTTCTAATTTCTCCCACAAGGATAAAGGGATGATTCTATCACAGAATTTTTGAACAGAGTGAGTAGAGGAATGGAATGATCAATAGAGCAACCGCTGGTAGGGCAGAGACAGGTTGCTACAGTGTAATGTCTCTTAAGATGGATTTGTTTACATGGTGTCTACTCAAATCATTTCAAAGTACTGCAGCAGACAGTCAATTAGGAAATTCCATACTGGTACATGTCAATTTCGACAAGGAGACTCTAGAAACTGATTGAAGAGTGGTTGTTCTCTTGTGCTTAAATCTGCCCTCAAGTTATCACCTCTTCCCCACCCCTTTGCCTTATTCTTGCTCTCTCTGCGTCACAGCCACAAAATTAAGGATCTACATTTCTTGTTTCTCTCTCTCTGAAAGAAAAGTTCCATTGCAGGAAATTACAATGCAACCAACTATTGAAATTGTTGATCTCCAGAAGATAAAGAGTGTTACAGCTTCACTTGATAGAAAGAGGGGGGGAAAGAGGGGAGAATCTGAAACAGAGAGAGAGCAAAATGAGAACAGTATCTCTGGGAACAATCTGAAATGAGCATCAGATTGGCACATCGTAAATAAATGTGTTGCTAGCCAGTAAACATTTCCAAAGAGTTCGGAGAGTTGGTATCTAATGAAAAATTTTTCTGACAATTTTATTTTGTTGACAATTTTATTTTCAGTGGAGGAAGAAGTTCAACATCTAGAGCAAAGTAATATTTCTATCTTGGTGAGAGTCTCACTGTTTTTACACAAAGTACTTTGAGAAGGCAGTTATTTTTTAAAGGAGGGTTTTTTCCTGCCCAGTTTGCCCCCATATAATAAACATTCCACCATTTTTAGAATAAACTTTATATTATCTCTACTTTCCTTGTTTAAAGTTATTTTTAAAAAGCAGTGGATTGGGTTCAGAAGTTTGGCTTGCTCAAGTGGGTCGGTGGTGTTGGAAAAATTCCAGAATTTCCTCTCTCCCCCTCCCTCTTGTTTTAGGGCAAGTGGGACTTAGATAGCATAGAGTTTGTTTCTCCTTTGCATGCCAAAGGCTTCTCCCTTCTTATCTAAAGCCTCACCATTTGCTCTTGTGTCATTTAAATACATGGTTATAAATACCTTCGGTGTCCAGATGACCAAATCATATGACTCAGGATAGTTCTTGGGGTCATGGGTCTGAGAAGACTTGCCCCCCTTCTCAGACCTTTAATCTTCTCCATTTTTGCTTCTTCTTCCTTCTCTCCAAACCATGCTTTGCATCTCTATCATGAAGATTGTGAGTTAATAACAAAGCTACTATCTAACCTGATCTATACATTAGCTAGTTAGGATGTGGGCTCCTCAATGCATATGTAAATGTAAAAGCCATTAGTAAACTTTTCTAAGTTTGTAACCTGAAACTGCCTGCCTTGTTTTGCTTTCTTAGTTTCAGTTCAGGAAAACCACACAGAAGTTGGGGCATGTTTTTTTCTGCTACTCTGCTAAAAGAAAACTGATTCCTGACAGTTTTAGATTTCATAGAATTTGAATAAAAAGGACTAACACTCTGGGAAACTCTATTTCAAACAGGTGGGAATAGACTTTCTTGTCTCTGCACTCTCCCATCCACAGCAGCCCCTTAAACCTGCTGAAATTTCTACATGGAGAGTGCTAGAAATCTGGGTGAATGATGTAGAATAGGATAAAAGAGAAGAAAAGAATAACTGAAAATCACCTGCAAGGATCCTGCCTTCCTCCCCACATGACTACCTACTCCATTCATGTGGTTTCCCAACCTACAATCTAGCATGGATTGGGGGAACTAGGTAAGAGGAGGCAAGGAATTCTTACCAATGGGCCATTTGCACATGTCAAACCAATATGGATCCAGTTCAACATGAATCCAATCAAATGCATTCAATTTTACTTCTTGGATCAAACCAAAAGTCCATCTAGTCTAGAATTCTGTTTCCATTAACTGCCAGATACAGGCTGCCTTAAATCTCACTCGCAAAGGTACAGCTTTGAATAATTTTTTGGACCAGTGGCCATGCTGGCTGAAAGACTGTGAGAGTTGTCCAAAAAAGTAAGTTTTTCAAACTTTGAGTAAGGACATGGATGGCAAGATCCCCACCAAAAAAAGGAGGGTCAAGGAAACATCCATAAAGCCAAAAATTAGAACAAAGAGGACAGTTTTGTAAGTTAGAGCAGACATCCTGTTGGTGAATTCTCTGCATATAAATGCAAGTTATGCACACTTAAAATCCTCCTGTGGATGGCATGCAGAAGGCTATTCTCTTGCTGTTGTACTAGCTCCCAAAATTTGCCATGCCCACTAGCTATTGAGCCCTCAAAGAGACTGATGCTGCTCCTTCTTACCAGAGGGGAGGGGAGAGAGGCAAGTTGATTCAGACCATGAAGATTCAGCTGCTCTCAGCTCCTTCGGGTGGTGGTGGGGAGAAAAGGCAGATATAGTCTTCATTTCTTCCACCACCCCCTACTACTGAGCTGAGACCAGCTGTATGGTCTGGATAGACTTCCCTCTTCCTTTCTTCCCCGTTAGTAAGTGACAGCAGCTGAGGGCCAAGACACAGAATCACACATGTGGAGCTATGTGCATGTGTAGGACCTTGGCAAGAGAGTGTTCCCATAGTGTTTCAAGTTGTTTCTCTTTATGGACACAAATGCTTCACTTACTTGAAAAAAAAACCTTAATAGCCTTACATTCCGCAAAAACTTAGTGGATACCAGTGGATAAAAGCAGTAAATATTCAAAGGAGGGGGGATCTGTCATTGCTAGCACCACTAACATAAAAAGAGGGCTCCAAAAACAATGACAACATTTATTTTCACTCTTCTCTTTCTGCACTCAGCTTCAGAACCACAATTTGTCTTTGCAGAAAGTCCAGTTCAGCACTACATTATGAAATTTGTTAAATTTTTTCTTCTCCCTCTTAATAAAATTTAGGAATCGATTCTTCCCATTCCACTCCTATAGAACACTTGATTGAGAAGCTATAGTTAGTGCAAAATGCAATAGCAAAATGGCTGACTAGAGCACTGTATAACATCCGCTTTAAAGCTGGCTACTGTAACAAGCAAAGGAGTACTGTGTATAGTAGATTCACAGTATCTCTGTTTTCACTTTCTTCAAGTTAAACCAAATTATCACCTACTTATAAATAGGAATAAATAGTAACTGAATTACCACCTACTTACAGAATAGTACACAGGGCGGGGGAATGAAAAACCTTTTTTCTGTGAAGGGCCATTGACCCCCATGAAACGTAACTTGGAGTTCACAGTCAAAGGTGGTCCCAAAACATTCTGTTGTCTGATACAGAGTAACAAATGCTACTCTGCCCTTAAAACAAGATGCCTAATACACAGATCCAGCCAAGTTATTTGGGTATCCAAAGCAGGAAATCCAACAAGCACCTCTCCTCCCAACTGGCAAGAGAAAAACAATAATAACAGATGAAGCTTTTGTTAATTTCCTGCTTTTTCATTATATTCATCTTCAGCGCCCTTCTTTGGACCTGCTCCAACTCGTCTATATTCTTGAAATGAGGCACCAAGAACTGACTGCAGTGCTCCATAGAATCATCAGTCTGATTCTACCACCTGCTTTGAGCTGATGCTGGAACACATTAGCTAACGGCTTTCTTCTGCAGTAGACCACCTGCTTTATCATTTTATCCTGTAGCAGTGATGTGTGTACCTTTTGATACTAAATGAAGTCTCAGAAAAGCCTGGAATTGCAGACAATTCCAGCTCATAAATAGTGGATCAAAAGGGAACTGAAGTCTTGTGTGGAGAGGGCACAGTAGAAAAACAATACTAGCTGACAACTTTTTTCTTTCAGCCTATGCTGAAGCATTCCCCTCCCCACCCCAGACTTGTGAACCAAGGAAACAAAGAAGTGCCAACACATTTACCCATAACAAAGCATTTCATTTCTTCAGCAGGGCTAGGCAACCGGTCATCCTCTACATCAGTGGTTCTCAACCTGTGGGTCCCCAGATGTTTCTAGACTTCAGCTCCCAAAAGCCCTGAGCATTGACCATAGTGGCTGGGGCTTCTGGGAGCTGAAGTCCACAAACATCTGGGGACCCACAGGTTGAGAACCACTGCTCTACATGTTGTTACATTCCCATTTCTACCAGGGCTCATAGATTCCCTACTGTGTCCCAGGTTAAGTGAGCATTGCAAATTTCCCCAAAATTCTGAGTCAAGGAAATATAAAAGAATCAACAAATTTCTCCATGATGAAATATTTCATTTCTTGTGCAGAGCTCTGACTTACTGTTTTAGTGTCTGTCTAAACAACAAACTGAGCCCTTGGGGGCAAAATATCAATTCAAATGTCTTGATTTCCAATAAATCTTCACCTGTCACTCCTAGAGAGACAGAAAAGAACATTTTGGAGAGAAAACCATATTTGAGTGTTCCAAAAACAAGCCTCACCTCTTGTTCTTCTAACTTAGAAGCAACCTTGGAGCAGAAGAGTGGCAGAAGGAACACTGGCATTTTTTTCTGCTTAAAAATGGCTCCCTAAGAAATTTCTCTTTCCCTAAAAGGAAAATGCAGACAGGGATATTTTGAGGAAAGAAAAAAAAAACAGATGGCAAATACGGGATACACACTCCGTTATCTTATCCAGGTTTTACTGCTCCCATTGCACCATTTCAATACTGTTGTGTTACCAGGCCCCACACATAGTCAGGAAATCACCAGGTAACTCCAGAGATAATAGGTTTGTAGACAGCCTTAATGACTTTGCCTCTTGGACAATAGTAACCAGGAGATTCCCACCAAACTGCTGATTGTCTTAACTCCTCTCCCTTCAATCTGCAAACTTCTTTATTATCCTCAGGCCTATCCCACAAACACCAAGCTATCCGGGTGACCATTAGCCCTTTATCACCTAATGCTAAGGCTATTAGCCTGTTCCCAACCCTACTGTTCACTCTGCAAACTCCATGGTTTACTCAGCCAGAAAGCCGTTCACACCCCAGCCCTCCAGGCAGAAATTGTGTATAAAAATCCCTAATTTTGGCCAGTCAACTCACAGTACATCGATTGCTGGTTGCCACTCTGCTGCTCCAATTTCTGATTGTGTACTGTCTTTAGACATGTCACTGCTTCTTTGCTACTCTTCAAGACCAGTAAATATCACCTACTACACCCTGAAATCTCACTATCTAAAACTGCCCCCCTTTTCCTTCAGTTAACCTGTGATTGCATGACTGTTTGGATCTTGTGTGTGTGATTTTCCCCCCAATAAAACAAAATTAAGCTAACTTTTACATCTCTGGCTGGCTCTACCTTGCATAAATACTGGTAAACATAGGTGGAAAGATCTTGCTAGGCTACCCCTCGCCTTGCAAGCTTCCTAATATCGAGCTAATAATTCCCCACCTTGCATGGAGATTTTGGCATCACAGGTAGACCTCACAGTCACCCACATTTTGCAGTAACAGCTGGTTGTCTTGCTTATCATTCAGTAGATGTAAACATTATTCTCCTCTTTTGCTCAGTTAAGGTCTTTGCGTGCCATCCATTCTAAAGTTAACCAACACTGTATTCAGGACAAAATGCAGCAACACACAAACAGACTTATGCTTACAATGCAGGATTTCCCCTTATTCCTCCCCTCCCCTCTCTCTCTCACACACACACACACAGTCTGCTCTGGATGGCAGCCCAACTCTACAAAACAGATTTAGAGGGTACAGAGAACTTTAGGGGATCTGCCTATTCCACTGATGGGATCTATTCTGTTGGTAGAGAGTTTTTTTATTATTATACTTAAACCTCAAAAGACTCATTCAGAATAGATGTCCCAAGTAAACATTGGAATAGTTCTGATCCTGAGTCAGCTCTGCCTTTGGGCAAAATGAGGCAGACACCTAGGACTGCTGGGGGACAAAATGAAGGTATAGCCCCCAAATAAGAATTCTGTCCCTTCAATGAAATTTCTCCCCAGTCCCTACATTTCTAGCATTGCAGAGAGCAAGACATTGATAATTGCAAATATTTAGAATTCTGCCTTGCTGTCTTCATATTCCCTTGGTAACTGCCTCCCTCTTTGGATGCTTAAACTGTTTTTCTAAATGCTTCCAAAAGTTGAGGCTGGCAGCCTGTTCAGCAGTTATGAGATCAAAAGCTGGACTTAGAAGTTCATAATTGCTGCTGCAGAGCCATTTTTATGGTCATGGACACTCAAAACCCAACCTTCGCAGCCTAGCAGCACACTGATTGAAGCATTTTTGAAGCACTGTAGATGGGCCCACCAGAAATGATTCTTGTAGCACTCTCCCAATAGTAGGGCACACTGAAACAAGCAGTTGTGGCAGGACCCCAAACGGTTTCTCCAGCACCTGTTCTCAGCATGCACTGTGACCAGGAGAGTGCTATTGCACACATCATTTCCCAGTGCCCTTATCTGCAGTGCACTGGAAATGCTTTGGTTGGGGTACTGCCAAACTGTAAGGTAACACTATCAGATGTAACCACAAGAACAAGTCTCTCTTGTTGTAGTTATATTGACAATGTAGGATCTTGGCCTTAAGTTTTAAGTTACCACAATGGTAGAAATTTGGAGACTAACGAAAATTTAATGGTGGGAGAAGAATGAGACAGAATTCTTATTTGGGGGGAAATGTCTTCATCCCCCACCCCCAAAACTGCATCCCTGCAGCAGATCTGGACTGCTGTGAAAGGACAGCTAATTGTAAATTATTTTAATTGTTATTATTGTATTTTTACTGATGAGAGATGCTTCAAAGATATATTTTCCTTTGTGCCAAAATACATTGTTTTAGCATATTATGCCATTTGACTTGGGATGGAATGGGCAATTTGTTACTCCAGGGCAGTGAAGTATCTTCAGCAAACCTTGTCCTGATCATTAATCCAAATGGAAGACCACAACAAGCCTTCACAAGATCTGGATATGAAATACACAGTCATAAAAAGACAAAAGTCTAATTGGCAGTTGCTAAGTTAGCACTTTGAGCCAGACCAGATTTCAGTATTATCTGTTTTTTATCAGACTACATTTGAAACAAGAGCAATGCCGTCTGTTTTGTGTTCAATGCCCTAGAAATAGAAACAGCCAAGAAACACTCGGTCTTTGGCTTATTATATTGCTTATTAACTAAAATGACACCAAGTACCACAGCATGTGCAAAAAGAATATTCTTCATTACCCATCTATTTAAACCACTACACCCCCCTGCTGTGTTTTGTCTTTTCATTCTTCAAGATGAGTCATAGATATGCAACAACTGTAAATAAGATGACTCCACTCAAGCACTGAGAAAACACATTTTTCCATTTGCAAATTACTTCCTTGTAGAGTTTTATGTCTTAGTATTTACAAGGATACATTCAGACTCCTTTTATTACTATTATGATTAGTTTATTATTAGTTACTTATATCCTATCTTACCTCCAATTATCTTCATCATCCTCATCTGTTCACATCTCACCTATTTCCAAGTTCAGGACTCCATAGCAGGGAAAAATCAGGGGACCACCTACCAACCTGGCCCAACTTCTCCCCAGTTTCATTGCTATCCCAATTCAGGGATTAAACCAGATGTTTTAAAAAACCAGTTCTTCCCTAAAACAGCAGAGTAAACTGCAGAGTTTTTTAAACACCTTAAAGCCCTTAAGTATCAAAAAGAAGTGTTTTCACATTAGAAGGAGAAGAATATCCTGTGTTCCAAAAGGACTGGGATTGAGCTAAAGATGCATTATTTAGCCTGTTGATTCAGCCTAAGGCCGTTTCCACACTACACTCTTCTAGTGCTATTATTCCACTTTCAAAATCCTACAGAATCCTGAGGTTTGCCGTTTAGGGAGGGGCATTTAGAATTCTCAGCCAGAGAGCTTTTCGGCCTCAGCAAAGTACAAACCCCAGAATTCTGCAGGATGTTGAAAGTGGAATAATAGCATTATAATAGTGTAGTGCAGAAATGGCCTAAGTCTAAGAAGATCTGACCACTCAAACAATGAGCTCAAGGCAGCAAACCTGAGCCATTTCCATGCTATGATTCCACTTGAAACACCCTATGGAATCCTGGGGTTTGCAGTTTCGCAAGGAGCTGGCCGGCCCCTCCCAAAACTGCAAACCCCAGGATTCCATAGGGTGTTTCTAGTGGAATCATAACGCTATAAAAGTCTAGCGCAGAAATGACCATAGTTCTTTTCCTCCTCAGTTTATTTGCACAACAACCCTGGGATTGTAGGTCAGGCTGACAGATGTGGTCACCTAGTGACTTCACCTTTCAGTTGTAATCTCTCTGCTTTAACTCTGTATCTGCTATCAATTTTACCTCTTGTTCTTATATTTATGCTCTATGTATCCTGTATGTATTTAAATTGTTTCTGTCACTATTTATTCTAAGACACTAAAAGAACCTTATGTTATTGGGTAGCATACAAATGTCATTATTAGTTGTGAAATCATAATAAATGATGATACATTTATCTCAGCCCTTCTGAAAAGATGCTCTTCATTGTAAATGTTCAGATTTAAAACACTGATCTATAGAGCTCTAACGATGTGCCAGGCATACAGCTTTAGAAATAAGCTTGCTTATTTGGAACTGAAAGGATCTTTGAATCAATTGTCATCTGCATAAGATTATGCCGTACAATAAGCAAAACCAAATGAGTGGCCATTTCAGTCAGCAGTACAAATGCATCATCACAGTTAGACAGTATAAACCAAGTAATGGAATTATTTGGGGGAATGGTAGAAGAAAATGAGAGAGTGCTGATTGTTCTCCCGGGTAGGATTTTTATTGAGCTGGGCCTCAGAGAGGCAATAAAACAGTAAAATAATTTTCTCTCACATCCCTTCTCTCCTTATGATTGTGCAAAGGCCCACAGATTTGGTTCAGATCTCAAACTAGTGCCTCCAAAAGTGGCCTACCAGCCTGGAATGATTCAAAGCTTCAATCTCAGTCCCCAACTGAAGATCAGATTTGGAAATATAAGATGTTTGTGCCTCCCACTAAATATCAAGAGAAACATAGAAATGGCTATAACGTTTCTTCTTTGTCAGAACTGGATGAAATTGGATGGGCTCAGTTAGCCTGTTAAGAGGAAATTATGACTGAGACATTACAAGCAAATAGCTACAGAGAGTTTTGTGCTACACACCTTCAAAAGTTTTTTTTGATAAAAATAGAAATGCCAATAAATTTATAAAAATTATTGGCAGAATTGGAGGGCATCTGCAGACTTAGATGCCTCATAGATGAGGATTATATCTGCTCAGTTGCCACAGCTTTGAAATAATGCTTTAAAAGTAATGTAATTCCCTGTGACTAGTTACTTTTTTGAACAATAAGGATATGACTAATTAATACTTCAAAAGTAATGAAATAAATAAGAGTTGAAATTACATTCTGGTATAATTAATAACCATTTCTAGTTACTTTCAAATATTATTTTTAAGGACATTTTTAGAAATATTTTGATAGCACTTTATGCTGTTCTCTTATTACTTAAGCTTTAACAGAAACATAAATTTGACAGGTTATAGGAAAGTAATAGAAAAGTAATAAATGGAACAACAAGCCACTCATCGTGTTATTTTTTCAGCATTGTAACAAGTCACGGCAATGGGTTGTTTTTCAAACACTGCAGCAAGTAACAGGATTTTAAAAGTAATTTCTCAAACTCTGCATATTGTTATGAAAATGACAAACAGGACAGGGATAGTCCTAAGTAACAAATCTGCACAGGTTCAGGAGAAGAGCTACAATGGTTGTGTGGAAGGGGAATCCTAAAATCTTTCAGGGAGAATGAACAAAGTCAGTCACATCCCTCGCCTAAAGCACAATGGTTGGAGAGCTTCTCATAAAATGTGCCCAAGGACTTAAAAGTGGACCTTTTAATCACTCAGCTTTATTCCTTTTTTCTCCTTTTTCACCCACATTGTTTCCCACATAGATATTATGTTTGGCACCAGACGGTGTGATTTTCCAAAGCCAAAATGGCAATTGCTGCTTTAGCTGGGTCAAAGTTCAGTTCCATCGGCTTCAGGAAAAGGCCTGCTTCACCTCAGAAAGTGCAGAAATTCAAGGGCTTGCTTCTTGTTGGAGTCAGTGGCGGAGCTTGGAGTGGGGGGGCGGAAGGGGGGCGTGGCCACTGTGTGCGGGGGTGTGACTGTGGTACGTGGGGATGTGACCAGGGTGCGCAGGGGCATGGCTATGGGCTGGGATGCCCCAAGCACATTGCTGCCCAGGGCAAATTGCCCCACCCCACCCCCATGTCCCTACGCGACTAGTTGGACTTCAGACATTAGAGGACAAAACTAGTGGAAGACACAATTGTGTATGCCATATGACCTGATCTGTCTCCCTCAAGTGGGATGAAATAAACAAACACACAAACAAATAAAACACTGTACTGTCACCAATAGTAAAGCAAAATGAACTGCCAGTCTTGTCCCCTTGTTTTACTGAGGCATCTGTTTATGGAACAGAAAAGTGTCACCATTTTGACCTTTGCCTTAGATTGCAAAATGTATTAAACAAGTCTTGAAGATAAGCGGAGTGAGGGCAGCTAAGAGTATTTAACAAGGCCAAAATACTTAAACTACATTTTGTTCATCTCTCATTCCAGAAACAAATAGATTTTGTCAAAAGAAATTTTCTGCATATGTAGCAAAATCAAATCACCAGCCAAACGCTAATCATGTATTCTCAGTCCCACTTTCTTCAATGGAATATTTATTCCAAGGCCATTTCCGCACTACATTGTTATAGTGCTATTATTCCACTTTCAACATGCTATAGAATCCTGGGGTTTGCAGTTTAGCCAAAGAGTAAACCACAGTAAACCACAAACCCCAGAATTCTACAGAATGTTGAAAGTGGAATAATAGCACTATAACAGCATAGTGTGAAAATGGCCCAAGTTAGCTGAATGAATTAGCACAAAGTGTTAGTTTGACAATTATCTGCTTTTGCACCTCTTGGCTTGGTAAAGTTAATTTTGTAGACTACAACTCCCAGAATCTCCTAACCAGCAAGGCCACTGACCACATTGGTTGTGAAGTCTGGGAGTTGTAGTCCAAACAATAAACTTCTTGCACTCCATAAAATGATCTACATTTTCCAGACAAAATCACTTTCTCTTTCCTGTCAGCTTTCCTGACATTTTGCCGTCCAGATTTGCAAAAGTACATTGTGAGGAGAGTGGATTGATTTAAAGACACGTGGCTTCATTACATTACATTTGCCATCTTTTCTTTTGATACTGATTGGGTTAAATAAGGTTTGCTTTATTTGACCTAATCTATTTAAATTGTCTTGGCCTGGAAATGAAGTAAGAGGTAGGGAACAATGTGATGTGGGTCCAGCTGTGGTCTAAGAGTCAACCCTGTGACCACCTCCTCAGATTTCCCTCGGGCGAAACACCTGAGCTCCAAGAGCAATCCAAAATTACTTTTGGTTGCTCCCTTGCCAGCTGTAATTGGAAGGTAATCCAGGGGACTCCCACCCAAGCCCCAGAACCCAGATCCCAGGTTAACCTCAAGGATAGACTCCTTCCCCATCCCCCAGGCCTCAGAAGCTTATAAAAGGGGGTTTCAGAGTCCTACCCTACACCAAAAGGGTGCCAAAAGTGACCACCTAAGACTTATATTCTCCTCCTGCTACCTGCCACAGACAAGGGACAAGTGTCCACTTAGTCCCTTTCCCCCACCAGAGTGGCCAACACAGCCCTCACCCCCTGTTGCAACTGCTCCAGGAACAACATAATCCTCTCTTCTCACAAAGAAATGCCATTAGCGTGTAGCACTCTGGCCATCATAAGGCTCAATTAGGAAGGCAGACCAAAGTGCCCTTCTCCAACAACTTAAAGCCTAACAAAAGAAACATAATTGTGGCCCTAATACAATATGGTCACCACTTTGGGGGCACAATTCAAGCATAGCTGGTCAATGGCCAGAGCAATTGGCAAGCAGACTAATGGGGAAAGCAATAGGACAAGAATTAGAAGAGATACAGAGCTTCTAGAGATAAAAATTGCAAAATAGAGAAGCTAGCTTGCTAAAGCTTTGGAAAAACAGGAAATTAGTTGGTAAGAAGCAACGGCAAATAAGAAAAAATAGAACATCAGGTGTGAGGAACTGTCTGAATATGGTTAGCTCTGTAGTCTGCAGTGTCTGGAGCACCTCAAACTAGGCCAAGGAAACAGGGAGCAACCACACGAGCTGAACTTAAAGTCACCTACACCTCAAAAGAGTCACCGTAATATTCATTTACACACCTGAAAGGTGGGATCTGGTATTATAATCTGGTATTATAATTTGGGACCACCTATATGCACATATACAATGCTTGAATGCTGACATAATAATGTATTCATGACATAATTTCCTATACTTATGGGTTTGGATTAGCCAATTAACCTACATTTTTGCTTCTGTAATCATGCTTAGCAGGGTATATAGCTGCCTGCGTGCAGCCATTTCTTTGGAGTGGCTTGTCTTGATTGCATGGGCATAGCCATTCCCCATTTGTGCAAATGAAATAGAGAAAAACCCTTTTCTTACTATCCAGGTGTCATTGATTAACCTTAATAAAGTTAAGTGCAGTCACACCAGCAAGGAAGGCCACCCCTGTTAGAAATAACTGCCACAAAATGGCCACTGCCAGGCATGAAAGCTGCCAACAACCAAGACATCAGATCAAATCGCACCTAGACAAACCACAAAGGAAGTGGAGGGGTACCTGCCACCTACTCACAACACCTCTAAAACCTCCCACACACACACACACGCCAAACTCATACCAAGCACAGAAATGTTGTGCAACAAAACTGGGTTTGCAGAGGCCTTCAGTGACAAATGCCTGCCTCTGTTAAATACACACAGAAAGAGACTCAGATAGACCCAAACAGATGCAAATAAACTATCCAAAGGCACCAGGAAAACAGACACGAGGGAAGCAGAGACAATTCACCAGAAAAAGACAAAGGGAAAGCTTCTACATGCATACACCCTTGGACAGACCCAAACAGACCACAGGTATAACACTGGGAAAAAGGGAAACCCAATGTGTCTACCAAGTATAAATATGGGGAAAGAGTAAGACAAATCAAATCCATAGAAAACCCCAAGCCCGATGGGGCTATCAAGTCAAAATTGACCCCTTGGTTAAGATAACCCCTTTAGGAGAGCCCAGAAATAATAAGCCCAGTAAATATAGAAAACCAAAAGAGAAGTAAATAATTAAGCCAGGTAACCAAACCCCTGCCCCCATCCAACCAGACAAGGAGTAGCAGATACAGTGTATGCTAATTGAACCCCAACCCTGATCATGAGCATGCTGCCAGCAGCCTCCTGCATTGAGAAGAGCCAAAGAGGCATGCAATGGAGTGGATTGACCTTAAATAACCTCTGTCTCCACCCCTGTCACATGCTGTGTTCTGGCACCCTCTGTGAGACGCCAGTCACACATCATCTTCTCCATGAGGCTATCAAAAACCTACCCTCCCTTGCAGGACAATTTGCTGTGCAAGTCCAGGTAGGTGTCATTATGTATCATTGAAGTATCATTATAGTTAATCCACTATTCTTTCAGGTAGCTCAGAATGGCTTTACAACAGTACTGGACAGTCTAGGGGCTTATATCCATTGCATTTTCAGCCTTACCCCTCAACTGAGTTCTTTGCCTCACTTTCCCAACCTAGAAGTGACTAGGAGACAGTCAGGTGAAGGATTGATTTTAGACCCACAAAATATGCAAAACCCCCTCCAAATCCTTTAAAATTGAGAATCATGCTCCTGAAGGAGGGTGAGATTTTCCATTTGGATGAACATTTGTTTTCTTCAATGGGGGTCTCAGGAAATTCTGGAGAACCCTGGGACTGCAGTAGGAGTCCCATTGCAATCTGTGGGCTGGAACCTGTGAGTCACACAGTTCCAACCCCTGACTTACAGAGAACCCCTGGACAGTCTCTCACCTGACCAAGGAAATGCCCATTGTTGGGGATGGTAATGTAAATGTATTACTATGTAATTTTAAAAATCACAAATAAATTTCTTGATTTAAGTGACCAATCCAGGTCCCTTGCGTATGATTCCCCCCATCTTCAGTTTTTCTGTCAAGACTGCAGTGCAGAAGTTGAAAGATGAGCTATCTAGGCTGTCTTCCCTTGTAATCAATAAAGATGCCTGTTCCAACATTTTAATGGCATTGCTTATAACAGAAAAGAGATGACATTATTCAGCATGACACACGAGGATTTTTTCCAAATAAATATCCAAAGGCTCCACTTTTGCTGAGACTGTTTTTCATGGAGAACTGGTACAATTAGTGAATAAAAAAATTAGCTTTGCACATTTGAGACATGAGTTCAAGTAGAAATTGTTGTTGCTGTTGTTTTTCAAGCAGTTGTTGCTTCTGTTGCTCACTGGTGTGCAGGACTCTTATATAAGAGAAAGGTGCTTGCATAGGGGATGTACAGTGTACCCTGATGTTGAACCTTAGCATCGTAAACTGTTGAGCCTAAGTGATTAAATTGATTGATAGATTATCTGAAGAAAAGGTAAAAGTATTCATCATAATAAGGAAATTTTTCAATTATACAGTTCTCCCTCTACATTCGCAGGTTAGACCTTTGCAAATTTAATTATTCATGAGGTGCACACATGTCTCCCCCACCACCACTCATTCCCTTGAGTTTTGCTGGGCAAAGAGAAGGAAGGCAAGCACCTGGGCAAAAGGCAAGGGAATGAGTGGGGAGGCTTGTGCAAGCCTTCCCTCTCCCATGTGGAGCTCCCCATTCCCATTCCCTTGCCTTTGGCCCAGGTACTGAGAACTTGTATCCAGGCAAAAGGCAAGGAAAGGTGGGGGAGGCTTGCCCAATTCTTCCTTCTCTGCTCCAGTGCTCCTCAGTCACATTCCCTTGCTTCTGGCCCTGGCCTTCCACCGAGGCAAAAGGCAAGGGAATGGGGGAAGATTCATGCAAGCCTTCCCTCTCTGCTCTGGAGCACCCCCTTCCCAATCGCTTGTCTTTGGGCCCAGCATGCAAAAGGCAAGGGAATGGGAGGGGGAGCCCTGGAAGAAAATAGGAGAAGGATTGGGGGGGGAGTGAGTGAGTCACAGTTTTTCTACTTTCACGAGGGTTCTGCACCCTGAACCCTCACAAAAGTAGAGGTGTCACTATAATTCCCAGAGACCCCAGTGTCCACACTGGGTAGACATGGTAGCATGAAGACTGGCTACTATAACAAGCACAGGAGTACTGAGTAGGCAGTCATCTTACAGCTTCTCTGTTTTCACTTTCTTCAAGCTAAACCAGATTATCACCTGGTTACAAATAGGAATAAATAGTTGCTGAATTGCCACTTACCTGCAAAATAGTAAACAGAGAGAAAAATGAGAAACTTTTTTTCCTGTGAGGGGCCATTGACACCCCCCCCCCAGAAAAAGTCAATTGGAGGTCATAGTCAACAGTGGTCCCAAAACGTTGTATTGTCTGATACAGAGCAACAAAGGCTACTCTGCCCTTAAAACAAGATCTCTAGTATACAAATCCAGCCAAATTATTTGGGTACCCAAAGCAGGAAATCCCACTTGCATGTCTCTTCCCAACTGTCAATAAAAAAAAAATCAATAATAACAAATGAAGCCTTTGTTAATTTTCTGCCTTTTCATTGTACTCCCAGTCACCTCATTCTGCCTAACTGTAGGGTAGGGTAGGCCTGTAACAAAGGCCACAACCAGCAAGTTTTCAGGACTGGATAACTCTTTCCAGCTGTGTGCCATCCGTCCCTTCTTCATCATCAGCACACATGCATATAGCATGCAGAAGAGAAACCAATTCCCGAAGGAGTGGGTCAAAGTGTAAGGCCCTTTTTGCACAGCATTTGCCATGTGAAAGGGCCCGTCGAGCATCACGTGAATGTGAGGAGCGGTCCACACGACGCACTCACAATCACATGACGTTCCAGGGTCTGGCAGGCGCCATTCATGCACTTTTTTAATTTCAGTTTTGAGCCAAAAGTGGTGTGCGATCACGTATTGCTCCAGGGCCCCGCGTGCACTTGCTGTGCGTGCGGAGCTCCAAAGTTGTGGCGCTCGCGCTTCCTGCCCCAGCTCAGCCTGGGAAAATCCCAGGCTGCACTGCAGAAGGAAGAGGTGGGGCTCTCGCGTGAGCAGGCAGCAGCTGCAGAGCTGAAGGAACCAGGACACAAGAGCCTCTTGCTGGAAGCTGCTCGCGCGATTCCCGCACCCCAGCTCCATGAAAAGGTGCATTGCAGAAAGGGCCTAAGAGGCGGACTGCAATGATCATAGAGCCAGATAATACCAGGTCCACATGAAATTCAACCAAGGATTACAGGTTCCCCAAATCAGCCTTCAAGTTAACAATAGCCTTCCCTGAGCTGATATCCTCAATATGTTCTGGACTCCCAGCCAGCAAATTCAATGGTCAGCAATGCTGAGATATGAGCAAGCAGGCTTCGGGTCTGGGTATTCCTCTCTTGACCAGGGGTTAGTATTACAGCATTTATTAGAAAAGTATTCCTTCTCAACTGGGGGGCACTTTATTCAGCCTTTATAGACTTTAAGTCTGCTTTTGACACGATTTCAAGAGACAGACTATGGCGTAAGCTTGAGGCTACCAATGTGGATAGGCGTTTATTGATTCTTATTCGCAGTCTTTACGATAAAACATATCTGCGAGTAAGATGTAATCAGGAAGGACATTTGTCCAGTTTAATACCAACACACATTGGAGTAAAACAGGGCTGCATTCTTGCCCCCACCTTGTTTAATGTTTATATAAATTCCCTGGTCAAAATATTATTTGAAACAAATTCCCACCCACCTAAATTGGCAGGGAGACCTGTGAGCATTTTATTGTATGCAGATGACGCCGTACTTCTCTCACTGTCATGTGTAGGTTTGAGAAGGCTTCTAAGAGCGTTAGATGCCTATTGTAGTACTGAAGAGTTGGAAATTAATTATGACAAAACCAAAGTTTTAGTTTTCACTCGGAAACGGTGTAAACACCGTTGGCAACTAAACGGCCATTCAATTGAACAGGTAAATTTTTATAAGTATTTGGGAGTAATGTTTCAATCTACCGGCTCTTGGAAAGCCCAAGTGTCTTATGCAATTGCAAATGTACAACGGAGTTATAATTCATTGATTTCATTTTTTTACTCCAAGGGAGGACAGTTTGTACCGGCAGCAATACAGGTGTTCAACAATAAGATCTTACCACAAATGCTTTACGGAGCACAATTGTGCACGTTCAGCAATACTGCGGTTTTAGAATCGGTTCAAACAAAATTTTTGAGAACTATTCTCGGTCTCCCTAGCTGTGTGCCAAATGTTTTCACACGGCTAGAGACGGGTCAACTTACCATTACATCCCAGATATGGATTTATAAGTTAAATTATTGGTTAAAATTGTTATTTATGCCCAAAGGCCTGGCTCCTCTGACGCTAATTGATTCTTTCCACTCAAGGTGGAAAAAAACAGTTGGAGAGAAAGTGTTAAGGCTAGGATTTTCACAAGGTGTTATTCTTGCCATGGGTTATGCAAAAGCAAAAGAAACTGTGTGTCAGCGTATTCGGGATATTGAGTTGCAGGATTATGTAAGTGCAGTCTCCATCTATCCAGTTTTCAAAGATAGAGGGCAGGCTCTCCGCCCTGCTGCTTATTTGAAAAACTTAATTATACCTAAACATAGGAGAGCCTTTTCCCAGGCTAAGTTTAATGTGCTTCCATCCGCACTACTGAAGGGTAGATATAACAATGTACCATACTGTGATCGTCTCTGCTCTTGTGAGGAGGAGAAGATAGAAACGGTGGGACATGTCTTATTGTATTGTCCCTTTTATCGAGATCTTCGATGTCGTTTTATTACTCCTATTTTACAAGGTATACCTGGGAGATCAGATGCATTTTATATTGATTATCTTTTGGCAGATCAGTCCCCTGGAATCACAGCTAAGGTAGCGACCTTTTGTTCGGCAGCCATTACCTGTTGGCGTAGGATGTTGCCTTAGCACAAATGGGATTACGATATTATGTTTTGTTTTTATTACACTAATTTGATTCATATATTTTATATTTAAGATGTAAAATATTTTACATTCATGTTTTAAATTTTTTTTATTCTGGTATTTTTCCAAATCTGTCTCTTCCAGGGTTTTTATTATGGTATTGTATTTTATTATTGTATTTCATTATTGTATTCCAGGGTTTTTATTATGGTATTGTATTTTATTATTGTATTTTGCTTTTAGATTAATTATTCGCTATGTCGGATTAAAATAAATGTACATAAGTATATATACATATGTACATATACAATTTTAAATGTTATAAACTTAGAAATTATGTTTTCAATTTCATTTTAGGTTGAAATGTTATGGTCTTGCCATATTTTATGTTTGATGTCTGCAGGAGATTTTAACAAAATTAATTATTGTTCCATTTATATTGTTTTAAATTTTGTTCAAATTTGCTGGCTGTTTGCCGTAATAAATTTTGATGATGAAATGCTGAGATATGTCATTCAAAACATGGAAAGGGCACCAGGGTAAGGAAATGTGGTGTATAAAATACTATGAGTGCATCACTGTCTGGTTTCTGAATTGGGAAAAACTCCTCTACAGTGTTTGCTTTCTCCTTAGGATCTAAGGCAAAGCCTCACTGAATCAGGGGAGGGAGAAAGGATCTAATCTCTCCAACTACTGATTGGAAGTTAGGTTAGAACGTTGCTGGACATACATAGACTGTATTAGGGCCACAGGCTGGGGGTTCCTCATACCTGCTTTAGGCTGAATAGAGAAAACAGATTTTATAGCAGTTTTATGTTGATTTGATCCTTTAACTTTCTTCTCTACAATAGCACCAATGCCCCCAAATTGGCAAGTACAGTCCCAATTAATTTTGTGTCTTACCACATTTTTTTCAGATGCCTTTAAAATGTCCCAGTTTCCCAGTCCTCCTCCCCCTTTCCCCCTTTGTTCTCAGTTTACTTCAGTTGTTTCAAACTGATCTCAAAGTGCAAAGATAGTTTGCACTCAGTTAACTTGGGGTGGTGGTGGTCTCACCCTTCCCAACAGGCTCAGGCAAAAGAAAACTCCTGCAGTCTCTCCTAGCTTGTGCATTCTTCTTCATTAATAACTTTTGCGATCTGGGCCACACTCTGTTATTGCTTGGCTACACATTCTCCGGTTTTCATCTGTGAAACGTTGGAGAGTGTATGCCTATGAAACTTGTTACTAGCATTAACAGTGAGTTCAATTAATATATGAACCTCCTCTCACATCCTTGTTAAGCATGATGGCCCTTTTTCTACTGTCCAGCAACAGTTTATTGTTTCCAGGGCCTCTTTATAATGGTGGCTTTCTTTCTTCCACAAAAATCCAGCTTTGCATTTTGATGCTTTTGTAAACAGACTGGCTTGCTTGTACAGTTTTATTTTCTATAATGGATCTTCTTTCACAATTTGTGAGGCAACGGCAGCAGCACAGACATCTAAGAAGTGAGCAGGGAGTAGGGAAAAGAATTAAGTTAATCTTTTATAGGTATAACCATGCACAAATGTCTGTCCCTCTTCCTTCCCCTCTTTTATGTTAGCAATACTGCTCTCCTGGGTATAAATTAAGGTTCATCACATAATTACACAACAGCAAGAGAATCTAGGGTCCTGACGGACAATATTTCTCATTATTTGTATAGTTGCTGCAAGATTAAACAGAGCGAGGAAAATTTTCTGACTCCCAAGCATCATAATATAGGATGAGGCAACTAAGGCCTTTCTGCACTTTGTTTTTAGAACGGTGCAGAGGATCCTCCAGCGAGGACTTTTGCACGTGGGAGAGGACTGGGTCTGGACTACTTTGTGTAGTTCCGGACTTCAGCCCGCTCCGGAATGACCAAAAGTGGTCGTTCTCCGTGCTATTGAAAGACCACTTAAAACAGGTCTTTCAACAGCACGGATTGTGCCACTCTGTGGCCACGCTCTGTTGCAGATTTGCAGGCTCGCACCAGTGCGAGCCTACAAATCTTCCAAGGGCGGGCTTTAGGCTGGCGAGCTTCACCGGTTGGTGAAACCAACTGGTAGCTGCCATTTTTGTCCCCGGAGCAGAGTGTAGCATGGCCATACACAGCTCTGGACCAGCCTGGATCCGCCAAGGGAGCACTCCAGTCCGGTGAGTACCAGAACGGGGCAATTTCTTTGCCAAATGCAAAAAAGGCCTATGAAAGAGTAACCTCTAGCCTATGGATTTGTGACCCACATGGTCTCACAATCAAGCCCACCCTCCCTTCTGGTCCCCACCCCTATGTCAAGCTGCGTTCAGACATTTCTTGTTCTTTTTTAGGGCAAGTAAATGCCTTTGGCAGTGATTACCTTGATAACAAAATAGTCTTTTTTCCATCTACGACTCCCTGAGACCCTCAGTCACCTTAGGATTCTGAGTGTTCTGAGTGTTGATGAGGCCAGACTGTCAATGTTGCAACTGGAGCAAGCACTCCAGCACTCTCTGTGGCAAGGGGACCTCAGGCTGATGATCATGTTGCACAGGCATGAACACTTCTCGTACTGTGATACTGTTGATGCCACAGCACTATCAAGAAACAAATGCACTTGGGGAGAGGGGCTGTAGATCCCTCTCCCCCACCCTCTCCAAGGTCTCAGATTCCATCTGATCTTGGAAGCTAAGCAGATTCAGTCCTGGTTAGTACTTGAATGGTAGACCACCAATGAATACCAGGTGCTGTAGGCTATGTTTCAGAAGAGGGAACTGGCAAAGCCACCTCTGAGTATTCCTTGCTTAAGAAAACACTATGAAATTTATGGGGCTGCCATAAGTCAACAGATGACTTGAAAACATGCACACGTGTGCGCACACACACACACAAACACACACACAATTTTGTGGGGAGCGGGCATTTCTGAAGAATTAGAGCTACCTCTATATAAAATTCTAGTCACAGGTGAGCAAAATGCAGCCCACAGGTGGCCCTTTAGGACTGTTTTTGTATCCCCCAGGGTCCCAAGTCCAAGGGGATGTGGGGACATTTTTGCTATGCTTTTGGCCTTCCTGGCCATTCCACATCCAGGGGAATTCTTTTTCTAAATTAGGATGTGACTGTTGGAATTGAACAGGAAGTGACTTTTGGTCACTGCCAGTTGCTACAAAAGACCCTCTACTGTATCCAAAATTGTCCAAGTAGTAGAAATCGCAAAAAATATCCTCATCTTGCTTAGAAACAGTATGTCTCCAAGGTCTCCTGGGAAATTAATATGCCCCCAGCCTCCCACAGTTATTTATTTCTGCTCTAAGTCTTAGATTTTGACATCTCAAAGGTTAAACAAAGTTGCTCCATTGCCAGCTATAAGTGGCTTTCTAAGTGGCTTTTAAATTCTTTGTATTTCAGTTAAATTTAAATGAGACTGATAGAGGATTCACAGATTTTTTTTCCTGTAAAGGAACGTAAGGGTTGTTATTTCAAGGAAGTAAATTTCTCTTCCCCGGACTTTCCACAGGCCACATTATTTCCAAAAAATGTGTTTTATTCCTGTGTTTTTTCTTCAAAACTATAAAATGGTCCAGAGAAGCCCCTTCCTCAGACACATACACACACACTTTAATGCTGGTAATGCTGGAGCTGGGAAGTTGTAGGCGGAGGGCTGCATACTCATCTCAAGGTCTTTTCATGGTCTCTTAGGCTTCCTTTAGAGCCCTCAAATTTGCCCACACCATGCACACCACAAAATTTAAATTAGCCAAAGTGCCAGAAAATTGTATTCACACATCACAACAGCCCTCAAACCACCACCACCGCTTTCAGCAACAGACACAGAAAACCAGCCTTACTGGAAACCAGAAGTTGCAATTGGAATAGACTTTTGGTCATAGTTATTGGCCACTGCTGAAAAGGCAAAACTTGGCACAGTTGCCCACTTCTCTTCTAAAATGAAGACCTGTGCCTTGAATAAGTGCTCCTGGAACGTGTGGGCTGTTTTACACCCTGCTCTTAAAACTCTATCTTTTCTTGCAAGACGGCAACTGTACCCACTTGTTATTATGTGCCTTCAAATTGACTCCAACTTATGGCAACTCAGTCACAGCTTTTTCATGATAAGATTTATCCCGAGGAAGTTTGTTACTGCCTTCCTCTTAGGCTAAGAGAATATGACTTTCTCAAAGTCGTCCTGTGGCTTTCTATAATTAAGCAGGTATTCAAATCCTGGTCTCCAACAGCCCTACTTCAACATTTAAGCCACCACAACACACTTACTCCCTTATGAACACTTACTAAGAAGTAAATCCCATTAGAACTCAATTTCTATCTAGATGCACATGGGCTTGTCCTATAAAGATATACATCACGTGGCAGAGATTGACCAGTTAGGACTGCCCAAAGTAGAACATTCTTTGGGAGAACTCATAGCCACTTTAAAGCATGAACCCCAGAACCATTTTTTTTTTTCAGTCAAGCTCTTGAGCTGCTAAGAGAATAATGGATAAGAGATACAGTTCTCTTCATTAAAAATTGTGAGGAAGAAAAACTGGGCAACAGTCCACACCTGGTACAGCACATCCTGAGTAACCAAACTCAAATGTAAATATTCAGGCTGGGAACGCTAGTCCAGTTATTCTACCCTGCTGCATGGACATATTTATCATGCCAACACACATTCATGCCTTACTTATAAGGAACAGAAACATAAGTTACACGCTTCTTATTATAGCTAGGTATTGAAAAGTGGGCTTTGGGAACTATCAAGGACAAGTATTCGTAGCTTTGAAGTCTGTTAAGGCATTCACGTATCTGGTGGCATCCTTACATACAAGCCCAACCAGAACACACAGGGCAACTTTTCCTTGGTGAAAAATCTGTCACTAGCCTGGTGTACAGATCTGGTTGGTATACTGCCTGAGAACTATAACTTTGCTTCACTTATATTTTGCTACAGCTTGCACAAGAAATATAACTGCTATACTTGTATTTTGTTATATGAGCATAAAAGATATACTTGCATAATCTTTGTGTACTGATAGGAATACTGATGCTTAATGGTGCCACTTACAATTTTGCATTTCTCTTTTCACAATTGATTTTAAATGCCAAAGCTTTTATAAACAAAGAAACTATATACCTTGGTTGTGAAGGTCTATGCTATTTTAAAATTGTGTGTCTATATCTGGGCAATCACAGCATTTTCCAGGAGTGATTTTTGGTAGGAAGGGGAGATCTAGCTTGACATAGTAAAGGCTCAGTTAATAAATTGACAGTGTGCTGTGAGCAACTTTTCAGAGAACCCTGCACTGAGGCAAAATCTTCACAGTCAGGAACTACGAACTTGTGACCCACTAGACATCATTGAAGTGCAACTCCTCCGCATTCCATTTCCATTGGCTCTCTTAGATACACATATAAGGGATCAGATACCAACCATCACTGGACTGCATATAGGCTGTGATCCTATAGATACTTACCTAAGTTTTAGTCCCTGAACTGAACTGAGAATTGCCATGTACATGACAGCACTGTTACTATAAATTACTTTCTACTCTGCCATACTCTCCAGCTGTCCCAATTTGCCAAGGACTATCCCAATTAAGACTCACCCCACTTTTGAGCTGCTTTTGAAATATCTAAGTTTATTTGTCCTCCTCCCACTTTCTCTCTTTGCCCTCAGCTTACTTCAGTTGCTACAACCGAGATTCGAAGTGCAAAAGTAGTTTACACTCAATTAACTCAGCAGGGGGGAAGGAGAGTTAGGAGCAGACTCTTGCCTTTCCCTGTAAGCTCAGGCAAGAGCAGACTGCTGCAGCCTCTCGTAGCTGGTGTGTTCTTCTTCAATAATAATATTTGCTATCTTGACCACACTCTGATCTTGCTTGGGGACATGTGTCTTTTGTCAAAAGTTGTGGTCATAGCCATCACCCTTCCAGATCTCTGCTGTACTTTTTGTATGTCTCGGAAGGCAATGGCTTTTTCCTTGCTACCCATCTGCAGCCAGAAGGTGATGCTCAGATGAGTCCCCTGCCGCCAGCCACTGATTGGTCATGACGATGCACCCCAATGGCATATGTTGCTTAGCCAAGGAAAGGGGAAGGACAGCACAAATATACTGGTGGAGCTTTGTGCTTCACCAGAGGTATAGCTGGATCTTGACCAGTCTTGTAGATATTAAAAACTAAAACAAAACAAAAACGGTTTGCAGTGTTTCAGTTTTGTGTCTAGAGCTCACATCATCAGATCCAGAAGAGTTTGTTACATCAAAGTTTTTAAAAAATAGCGTGTCTTTGAAATTAATTATTCTGGAAAGAGCATAGTCATAACTGGCACATTTCCTGCTTGTGTTTTAACAAAGAAAAAAGGGTTCTTAATTTTTTTAAAAAAAAATAAATTGTCACATTGTCTGAATTTCAGTTTGACATTTTAATCAAAATGAATCAGATTCTGTGAGTCGTTGAGTCTGGCGCAGGTTTTCATGAATGATTAGAACATCAGACTTCACTGCCTTATAATAACTAGTAATGTAGTTGTCAGCGCAAAGCTCCATTAAATGTCAGAAGTTCAGACAAAGTAGCATCCTCTAATTTTAATAACTTTTAACATTCAGGCACTTGAGGGCTTCTATTAAACTCTCCCCTTTTTTGATTCCATTTGATAACACCTGCAGAAAATTATTCATGTAAATTACATATTATTCATGGTGGAACAAAATGATGATCTTGGACTTTGGCTTTTGTTACTGGCATTATCTTCATTGCCTCACTATCATCCTTCTCACTACAGCCTTAACACAGCAGCTTTACCTTCTAGATGTGCTTTACTCACCTTGAAGAATCTGTCTGCATTTTTAACAAGGACAAATAACAATGCTATACACCTCAATATTCCAGGTATTTTTCCAGCACTAGATCAGCATCAGACCCTCACACAGAGCAGGGTTGGGGGAATCTTTGGCCCTCAAGGTCTTTTGGATTCCAGCCCCCACAGTCTATTGCCATTGGCCATGCTAACTGAATGGAGAAGATTATGGAAGCTGTAGGTAAATTGATTGAAGGACCAGTGATTCCTCACATAACAAATAAGAACTTTATGGGAACAAACCAAGACCCAAGTTGTGTTACCAACTGTATTATGTGAACCAGTTGTGAATGGAAATGGAAATAAAGAGATGGTGCAGGGGAATATCATTTGAACTAGGGATACAATTATTAAGCTTTATACAGGAGTTGCAAATGTATCTGCAGTGTAAAAATACAACACTTTGTGAATTCTCATAGGGAGCCCACCCTGGTCGTTGAGAGGAACAGTTAGTTACCTCCTTTCCTCAGAGCCACACCTTTTCAGGTGAATAGGAATTCCTTCCTGTATCACCATCACTCTTGAGTGGATGACCCAGTGATACACATCCTGCCCAGTCATATTACTTACAGTCATAAGTAATATATATTATATCCATGGGTCTCACAGTCATAAGTGGAAAGATTTGAAAATCATCCACCATCAATCACCCTGTAACACACAAACCTGCCAAGATGTGACCACATTTTCAATTGTACAAAGGTACCAAGCAGCCACTAAAATGCTGGGTTCCCAGTCATCAGTGCAGAAAATCTTGCCAGGAAAATCAGGTTGGCAGCCAGTTTTAAAAAGTCTAATAGGAACTTGATGCTGTTGGTTTGCTGTATCTCAAAAACAGCTTTGGGGATCACATGTAGCCATTATATACCTGGTATACAATTTCATGGAGTATATAATTTATATGTTAAGGTCTTAATGTGCTACAAGTCTCTTTTGGTGTTCATTTTCAAAAACATCTGAGGCTATCCTTCACCAACCCAGTGAGATCTCCAGATGTTCTGGGCTACAACTTCAATCTTCCTCAACCAGTACTGCCATTGGCCATGACTCATTATGGTGTAGTAGTTAGAATACCAGACTGGGACTTGTAACATGCATGTTCTAGTCCCCACTGCCCCATGAATTTCATTGGGTGATCTTTGGACAGTTGAGCTCATTGGAGGAAATGGAGAATATAAAGATGGCTGAAAATAAATACTTAATCCATATGTATATACAGGTGGAGAACACGAGGCTAGATAAGACAGTCTGCCTCCAGAAAATGTTGAAATTCAAGCTTTAGAACACTTCTAGGAGAAAGTTATCCTTTGAACAAACAACCTCTGAAAATTCCTGTCTACATGGTAACAGTTACACCTGGTGAATATAAGGGATCACTATAGCAAAGACAGCAATCATTGTGGGATTTGATTGTTTGTTTGTCATAGTAGTTGGAGAAAAAGCAATAATTTTAAGTTAAAAGAAGTTAGACATTTTGCACATCAAAAGTTACAGAAAATATTTAACTGTTCAGCAATAGAATAAAATTAAAGAGATGGAAACTCTCTTTCTCTGGCCTCACAACCACTGTCCTACAATAGTCCGAGACTGAAGAAGTTCCTTTTTCTGGCTGTAATTCCCAGAATCCTCTAGCCACCATAGTAACTGCATGGATCCTGGGCGTTGTAGTCTCAAGCTTTGAACAGCAGATGATGAATTCATTGGAAACTTCAGTATTGCTATTGTAAAATGAATGGTTGTGTCAGAAAATAATGGCTACATAAATTTCATTCCAATTAAGCAGTTTCTCATTTATCTTCTGTTTTTTGTTTTTCCCATTGACAATATCTGTTGTGAGCAGAAAGCCTGATGTAGGGGAATAGTCACCCTTTTAAAAACCATAGGTCATTTGTGTATGTGCTCTGAATCTGTTGTAGTTGTATAGCATAGTGCAAGGTCAGAAAGAATTGAGGACAGATTTTTTTTCAAGCAATATTTTCAATCCTTGTCTCTGTGTTTAGAATTGCATTTTGGACATGCCTGTGCAATAACTTTCTTCCTCTATGCTTTGTTTTCTTCCTTCGTTTTCATTCACACAATGCTATCTTGTTTGTGCCATTATTGTTTCATTCACCCTGCTCTTTTTATGTTTTGAGCTGCTTAGCAATTTCATCAATTAAAGACAGGAAAATTTCAGGACTATACATCCTTTTAAAAAAAAATAAACAGCTGGGCAAGCTTTGCAAGAAGAGAATAAGATCTTTTCATTGCAGCTTGGGACATGATCATGGATAACTGTCAGCAGGATTCCTGTGCTAGTCTGAATTTTGCTGAACAACAAAATGTTTTGTAGCTTTTGTCAGTTGTAGCAAAACCAATAAACTGACTAGTGACACCTTGCAGGGTGTAGAAAGTACCACAAAACAAGCAAATTCAGTATGAGAGAAGCATTCATGGATTTTCTGAAAAGGAAATTCACTTCATCAGATGTATGGAAAGATTATCTTCACTTGGCAAGAACAAGGAAGTGGGGTATTGTAAACAACAATACCAGAAGGAACTGAAATGGAGAAAGTTTAGACAGTGATGATTACCTTAACAGTGACCATTAACAAAACAGTAATAGCATAGTAATAGAGACTTCTTTGCATCAACGAGTTAATTAACATACCTAGTGTGATACAAATCCTTTGTCTATATTCAAGCCATAGCAAGCAGAACAGAGTTTCTTGATGAATTCATCTTTTTCATGTTGAAATCAATATGTTGTTCAAGAATGGCCACCTTGAAATCATTGAGAGTTTCCTGGGAAACTGAAGTGTTCCTTTACCGGATTCGAATACAGTACTGCCATTTCTTAGTCCATATGTTCTTTTAAATCTAGGCTAGCTGACTTCTCCTATGAAAAAATGATTGCAGGCATTTGATGGCAGATAACACATTAGAAGAAGAGCAGATGTTGTCAATGACAGTATTTGCTCTTGTAATACTGTTTCTAGAGTGGATGTGAGGTTAGTACTGGATATGCCACTGAGTCTTGGTTCCTGGGTCTCTGTCGCAGCTATGTAGTCTGTTGTAAAGGCAATTTGACCTAGCTTCAATAGCAAAAATCTCTCTAGACCTAAAATTATGTTTGCTTCAGCAGAAATTTCCATAATGTATGTATGACTTTTAGGGAGACTGCACAGGTTGAATCTCTATCCCCTCATCAGTCTTCCAACTGACCAGGAGCACCTCTTGTCTGGATTAAGTTTCAATTTATTCACCCTCACCTATTCCATTACTGACAGCAGATACTCATTTAGTACAGAAACAGCTTCCTTGAAACTGGATGGAAAGAAGAAATAGAGTTGTGTGTTATCAGCATATTGAAAACACTGAACCATAAAGCTCCAGATGATCTCTCCCAGTAGATGTTACATAGTATGGAGGACACCACAGAGCTACTGTAGAACAGTGCCTCTAAGCTCCATCCCAGAGAGGCAACCCAGAAAGATACCATGGTCAATGGTATCGAAAGCCACTGGGAAGTCCAGAAGAACCCACAGGGGCACAGTCACCCTGTCCAGTCCCTGCATAGATCACCTACCAGGGCAACCAAAGCTGCATCTGTTCCATAGCCTGGCCTGAAGCCAGATTGAAATGAATCTAAATAATCCATTTCATCCAGGAATGCCTAGAGCTGAAGGCCACCACATCTTCCAATATCTTGCCTGAAAAGGGGATATTGAAGGCTGGTCAATATTTCTGCAGCATGGTGGGACCCAGGGAGGACTTTTTCGATACTGGGCCAGGAAAGAAACGAAGACCACGTTTCCAGGGAAAAATCAAAAAGCCATTTTATTGTTTAACAATCACTTGCGCAAGGACAACAGTTATCCCAGAACTGTTGTGTCAATTAATTGAGGTAGCATCACTATATACCTTTTGCCTTCTATGTCAGCAATCAATCATTTATTTAGCCCGCCCATCACTGGAGAAAAAGATCCTTAGTTAACTTTTCCATTACATCATTGACTGGCACAGAGGAGAACAAAGAGTTAGTTAGAAAATGATACAAAATGATGCATGTAGCCAAAATGAGGGAGTATGCTTACTCGCTTTCTGTTCCCAGACCCTGAATGTTGCAAGGCCATTCCTAAAATTTGAGATAAGACAAAGACATCTGCAATTTACTCAGAGACACAATTCAATTCGCTTATTTTTCCTATTCAAGTGGCATTGGATTTAACCCCTTCTTTCCCCCCCTTCATGAAATTAAAATTTGCAATTTCACGCATGTACTATTTCCAACTTCGTTATAGCACAAGTAATATATAACAGCAAACTACATAGCAGCATTAGGATTCACTAACACCTTCACACTGTTCCCAATAACGGAGGGGGTCTGATTTGTGCATAGAGAGGTTAGCTTCCTGGTGTAACCCCAGCAGAAATCTGCCCCAATCTTCTTTTTCTCAGCAGTTGCTGGATCTGACATGCGTGCCTGGCAGCCCTGGAGTGCCAGTTGCATTGTCTAGCCCAAATTTTCTGCCCCCCCCTTTTCTGAACCACCATTAGGAAAAAATAGTTTTCTTTCCCATTACTTAGCATTATAATTTGGGAAACTTAACATGTGAGTAAAGCAAATTTAAAACCATTACTTAGTGAAAGTCTTCTGCATACATGCTTTTACTCATACTTATTAGGGAACCCAATAATCATGTCCACATGCCTGCAGACCACTAGAATGTTCTTCTAATATTGTATACTTCAAAATGCTTTTCCCCCCTTTTTTTTTGCATTCAACTCATTTACATAATGACAACTGGTTGTATTTTACCAAAATACTGAGTACCCCTTCACAACTGAAGAGATAGTCTAAACCTATTTCATGCTAGGCTGACAGCCAACAACACATCTGCCTTACATGAAAACCAATTCCCTCCATGGGGATCATGTGTTGTCATGTACCTGTTGCTTTTATTGTGAATCCTTTTCATTTTTGGCCAGCCAGACTATATAATTTTGCACCGAGTAAAAGTGCCCCCCAGTGGCCAAATCATTTCATCCCAGAAGATGATCCATATACCTATTTGCCATTGTAAAAACTGGTTGCTTTCCAGAATTGACTATGGAGGACCAACCCCCCTTTCTCACACAACTCAGTAAAACCTATGCTGTAACTGGAAAGAAGTTAACATTGGGACATTTCCCTGGGATGCCTATTTGCCATATAAACATACCTTCCAATCCCTAGTGATAAAATAGGCAAACCAGACTTCCTGCCCTTCCTACACCTACCTCAACCCATATATTTTTCCCATATTCAAAACCTATATGATAGAATGATGCATGAGTCCCGAGTTTAGCATCCGGGCCCACCTTTACCACAGTGGGGGTTGTCACTACTACCTGATAGGTCTCCTCCATCCATGTCCAGGTTCCCCCAATCCTTCACCCATGTCTCCTGGTTTGAGGGGTGTGCCTGTGCTTGTAGGGAAAGAACCCCCTATTTTAACATTTTCTCCCTTGTCGTACTCAGAGTTTTCCCTAACACACTAACTTTTTCCCTTTAGAGTTATGCCCCTTAATCCATCCAAAAGGGCTTTTGCTGAAAGGTGACAACTTTATGACTCTATGAAGTGTGTACTGCATCTTCTTCCCCATCATGATGGGGCTCTGGGGAAAAAAAAAACACTCCTGGTTTCTCTTGTTGTGGGCTGCACATGGAATGAGAGTGAGAGGTTTCTATAAAATGGGCTAAGATGAAAGTGGTATCATGCCACTTGCCCTGTGCTGGCACCAGTCCAAAAAACATAGCCAGGGCTGTTATCTGGGCCATACACGTTGAACTACTATGTCTTAGGATTTTTTTTTCATCTTCTCCAGTTTCCTTAAATTCTGAGATCTGCAGGTACAATGTGACTCCTGGGGTGATTCCTAGAACAGGGTTTAATCTTTGATGATCTTGTGGACAAATGCAGGTCTGTTGTTTAGCCTGTATGATGTGTGGGCTTTTTCAGGGCTGTTGTCAGTCTGTTAGCTGTCTACAGCTTGCATCTCTTTTCCTTCTCTGCCTTCTTCAGCCAGAGTCCCTTAACTGCAATTCCACTTCCAAACTGGAGAGGCACTCATCGCCTCTCAGAAATGCCCCCTTTTTTTCCCCTCCCAACTCAGAGGTGCTCCGTCACCTCTTCTCCCAGCTTGCTCATAGGGGTGTCCATCACCTACTCCATTCTGCTGGGACTGCACCGGGGAGCCTTTAGTTTCCACCTTATCGGGAACTGGTGAGGGGGCGCTATTTTGCAGTTCTATTTGGCCCTTTCCCGTATTCTCCATACTTCTGCTGAAAAGTTTCTCACCAGAATGGCACAACTCCGAGCCCTTGCCCTTTGCAGTTTATGGGGTGAGGAACAAAACTTTTCCTCTTAACTGCTGACCACTGATATTATTCATGGAGTTCTGCTATCGTCTTCCACAAAAGGATTCTCACCATACATCACCTCTCACTTGACCCCTGCGTATCCAGTTGGACCATCTATTCCCTGCCTCTTCCACATCCACCACATATCCACATCCATATCCACATCCTTCTCTGACTGTCTTCACCATCTTCCAGATTTTCTCGCCTATTCCTCTTCTCCCACACTGGGCACATTGGCACACCCCCAGAGACCCTCTTCCTCTTCTGGGGGCTCTTACCACCTTCTCACCTTCTACCTCTCCTTTTTTGGATTTTACAAAAAATTACAGCTCCCCTATTCACAGGCGGTCTCCCATTTCCCAAATACCAACCAGGCCCGACCCTGCTTAGCTTCCAAAATCAGACGGGTGGGCGTTTAGGGTGGTATGGCCGTAGGCTGCTGAGCCACTCCTTTTTGCCCTCCAGCCCCTTGCAGCTCCTGAATTTTGGCTGCCCTGCTAGCTTTTTGTGTCAGCCCTTGGCTCTGCTGCATTTTATTTCCTTTTTCGCCTGGTTCTAAAATTTCCCAAAAATAGACGAACTAAGAAGGGAGGGGGTGAAATGGTGCTCATCCTTCCAGTCTTCGCCGCTCATGGGGGAAAGTTCACCCCTGGACACCCCCCAACCTTCTCCCCCCCCCCTCCCTGCCTGGCCTCCTTGGCCGGCGCCTCAGCTGGGGGGGGGGGCTGCTTAGCCATCGCTTCTCCTCCAGGAAGCCTCTTGATGCTGGCAGCGGCTCTACTCCTAATTGCTGGTATTATTGCTCCCCTCCCCATCTGTCTCCTCAGGGGAAGGACAGGCAATCAGGCATGCAGACACCTGAGAAAAAGACCGGTGGGGGTGAAGCGTGGCTGTCTCCTAAAGAGCTGCCGCTGCAGCTTCAAAGCCTCTGTGGGGGGTCACTTCTCTGTTCTTTTTTGGAATTCCCAAGGGTCCTTGGGGGAAATTTATTCAGGTACTACAATTCCCATGTGTTCAAGATTCCTATGTCAACTGCTTCTCCAAAAACTCATTGTCAGATAGAGTTTTGCAGCTTTTAAGTCCATCATTCCTGAACTTCCCCCTTTTCCTCCTTTCTATCTATTTACTTAGAAAGGACTGGCCTTTTCCTGCTTCAAATTCACACTGATTTCTTCCCAATCTAGGCCTCTGTCTTTCTTCTCTCCACTTGCCTCTTCTTCCTGCCTGCTTGGATCTCAACAGCTCTCTTCATCCCTTCTATCACTGCTTCCACTAAAGGGGCTTGATAATCAGTGAGCATTTTCTGGTCAAGATTATTTGGATCCCACCCTGGATCAGCTAGGGGGAAATCTGCCCCTCCTCTGGTGCCCTCCTGGCTGGCTCGCCGTTCCTCATGTTGAATTTATTTCCCCCACTCCTCAGTGGTAACAAGTGGTGAACAAGGTCAAAAACAACTATTGACAATCCTGCCAGTTAGAGACATGTGAGGTCATGATTCTGGAGCAAAGTTCTATTATTTCTTGTGGCTTTTCCATATAAGTTGCACAGTGTGTCTTCCAATTTAGTAGGTCTGATGTGATGAAGGGCGTATATTTAAAAACTCTGAACCTGCTGGTAGCCCCCTGACTGCTGAGCATCAACTACCAGCTGATCTGTCTGAGTGGGGCCCCCCTCTTTTTTCTTGATCCTTTGGGGAACCTGCATATTTACTCCGAAGGGGAGGAAGTCGGGGGGGGGTTGGTTTCCACAGACTGTCGATTGATGGGGGGTTTGTTGGCTTCCCCGTAATATCTTTCCCCTTGTGTCATTAGTGTTGGCTGGTTGCATTGGTGGAGGTCCAGCACTTGGACTTCTGCTGCTGCTGCCAGTCTGGGCATTAAAAAGCAAAATCAGGCTCCTCACTTCAAGAGGTGGCCAAACGGGCTGTCAGGTTTTCTTTTTTTTCCTCTTTAAAAGGGGGGGGCGAGGGGGAATTCCTAGTGGTAGGTTCCTCTTTTTTTCTTCCTTTTCAGATGCAGTCACCATTTATAAGAGCTAGCCTTTCCTCGCTCTTCCTTGAAACCCTTTAACTGCTAATTGCCGGCCCATTAAATCTCCATTAAAGAGGTCAGACTTGGTCCTAGAAAACGCCTTACTTTTTCAGGCTGAGAGTTGCTCCACGCCTTTAGCATGGGGCAAAGGGATTCCTTTTTAGTTAATTATAGCATTTGACATAGTAATAGCTCTCTGAAGCCCTTTGGATTGAAACTCAAAACTCCCACTGCCTGAATTGTAACATCAGGCTTTTTCCTTACACTTAGAGAAAACAATGAGATTCTGCATTGCTTCCTCACTATTTCTCATTAACTCCTGAGGTTTTTGCACTGACTTAATTTCTGCCCTTTCCCAGCCTCTGGCTGAGTTAACTTCTGGCTTAAAACAACAAGAGCCCAAGGAATGGGCTTCAGGAAATGGCTTAAACACCAAGAAACAACTAGAGAGGAAACAAACCATTTTTTTTCCCACACTACAGCAGCAATAGTAAAGTTTCCACTAAATTCCCCTTTTAAAATTTTTTAACATACAGCCCAGAGGCTCTGCTGGTTCTCTCCCCCACCCATTTCCTCCCAAGTTCCAGACAAGACACAATGGGGATGGGTTGATAGGGGGAAGGGGGTCCCTGCGCCCACACAAAGGGGTTTTACTCCAGTCACTCCAGTATTTACCTAGCCATCTGGACGTTCCAACAGCATGGACGTAGGAAATGCAATACTCACGCAACTGATACACGCATCTTTCATTCAGACAAACAAACCCCCCATCAGGCCCATTGAACCACAACTGAGACGTCTCATTTATTATTCCGCCATACCCAAAAGGTTTTGGGGGTTTTTCTCTCCACTGCTGAGAGGTACTCGGCCAAACTGGGGAGTGATAGTTCCCCCTTCTCCCTCCCAAACATGAGGGGGGTCTACTCACCAGAGGGCCATGGGAGGCTTGGTTTCCAGCTGTAACCCGAGGTCCATTGACTGGATCGCTGTCACCAGGGATGCCACCACTCCCCCAACCAAACCTCTTCGACAAAAGGTCGAGGGTGCCCTGGGTTTTGTCAAGGGGGGGCCGCAATCCCCGACGTCCAAACGTCCGTCAAGGGGGACAGAATAGCCCCTTCCCCGTTTCCCGGCCAACGCACCAGAAATGTTGTGGCCAGGAAAGAGACGAAGACCACGTTTCCAGGGAAAAATCAAAAAGCCATTTTATTGTTTAACAATCACTTGTGCAAGGACAACAGTTATCCCAGAACTGTTGTGTCAATTAATTGAGGTAGCATCACTATATACCTTTTGCCTTCTATGTCAGCAATCAATCATTTATTTAGCCCGCCCATCACTGGAGAAAAAGATCTTTAGTTAACTTTTCCATTACATCATTGACTGGCACAGAGGAGAACAAAGAGTTAGAAAATGATACAAAATGATTCATGTAGCCAAAATGAGGGAGTATGCTTACTCCCTTTCTGTTCCCAGACCCTGAACGTTGCAAGGCCATTCCTAAAATTTGAGATAAGTTTAGGCATTTAGAATTCTCAGCCAGAGAGCTCTTTGGCCTCAGTAAACCACAAACCCCAGAATTCCACAGGATGTTCAAAATGGAATAACAGTGCAGGGGGAAATGGCCTCAGCATTACAAAAATGTTGCTTTTCTACTGTTCAGCATGGAATAATATTTGCAATTTTGTTTCATTACCACAAGACTTCAGGGAGGCTGCTGTTACAGGAGAGTATGCTTCTTGTTATGCTTTCTCCATTGGAGGGCATGACACAGCCGTATAGATAAAGATTTAAACTCTGTTTTCCCTGCTCCCAGGGTCACACAAGCTCTTACCCATATACTTCTTCTGCAGGTGCTTCTCAGAACCATTTTGGCAACCTGTTTTGTGAATGCACATGTTTACAGTTTTTCAACTAGTACAATGACAAAACTTAAGGTACTGTTTTTTCAAAGGGTACCTGCAGCACGGAGAAATGGGACTATTCCTAAGTCTGATTAAGCAGGTGTTAAGAGATCTGATTTTATGTGGAGTCCTTTCATGCCATAGAATTATAGTACTGCCATGACTGCATTCTATGGAATCCTGTGGTTTGTAGTATGAGAAAGCACTGGAGCTCTCTACTGAGAACACGAAAAACTTCATAAGGATTCATAGGACTCAGCCATGTCAGTTCAAGTGGTATCAAAGAGCTGTACCTGTGTACTGCAAAAGGGCCCTAGGCTGCAAATCCCTTCAGTTTCAGCTGAGAATGTCTGATCTAGTCAGCTTCATGACTGGATCCAGAAATGAATGAGAATTTCATTTCAGTTAGCTTTTATTACAATTCTGAACATAGGAGAAAGGGAAAAAAATCTTACAGATTTACCTGACCTCTAGGGATACATGTAAATTTTGTTTCAGTTAATCCTTTATTTAAATTTATCACCATTTCCAGGATCTGCATGTGAGAGAAAGTGAAGGTAATTTGTCTGTCTTTGGCCCTTTTCTCACGTGAGGGAGCCGAAACGGGGCAGTGCACGCAGGGGCGGAGCTTACGTCCTTGCGTTTTGCTCCATCCCTGCTCCGTCCCTGTGGGGAACGCAGTTCCGCCGCTTCACACGCCGCCGAATTTCAGCGGCGCTCGGTGGCGTTCGCTGGCGTTCAGCGGCGCCCAAAATGGTGGCCGGCAGCTTCCAGCGGCACTCCGCCAATCAGGGCAGCACACCAGCCAGAAGCCCGCCCCTGGGCAGATCTGCAGAGACGCGCTACCACGTCTCTGCAGATTCTCACCGGGAGCTGCCACGGATTAGTGCGGGCGAGTTTGATAAAAACCACCTGGGAAGGTGGTTTTTAAAAAACTCGCAGCGCCACCCCTGCGGCTTGGCTAGAGCAGTTGGAGGTGTGGCGCCTCACCTTTTCCAACCGTGCTAGCTCATCCTGCGATGTGAACAACCTCCGTCTCCAGTCATCGTACTGCAGGGTTTTACCCCCATGTGAAAATGGCCTCTAACTGAATCGAATCAGATGATTAGATCCAGAAAACTGGGCAGCTTGATTTTTCCAGTTTCTCAGTTGTGCCGGGCTCAGATGTTTGAATATGACTTTATTAGGATGCTTGCTAGATTTAGCAAAACTGCCTCTTTTCCTTTGAATTACTATATCAGAATGGTCTTTCATCTGTTTGATTGTTCATTCAACCATTAAAAAAAAACCTGCTTGCATTATTTCCACAGATACACGTGCTTCTAGGGCTACTTCTGCAGATTTTAAATTAATTGCTTTTATGGGCAATGACTTATGCGAAGGCTGCTGAGCACAGCTCGTGAAGAACAAAAAAAGAAATTTCTGCCATAATATTTTGTTTTCTTTTTCCAGCACTACACTTAAAGATATCTTTAGCTCTCTGCATAGCTCATTAGCCTCAATGTAGCTCTTTAGAGAGCCAGCGTGGTATAGTGGTCTCAGCATTGGACTATGACTCTGGAGACCAGGGTTTGATTCTTCACTTGCCATGGGCACCCACTGGGTGATCTTGGGCACATCACACACTCTCAGCCCCCAAAAAACCCCTGATAGGTTCACCTTAGGGTCACCATAAATTGAAAATGACTTGAAGTCACAGAACAACAATAGCTCTTTGTCCCCATCAGGCCTCAGGCTTCATCAAAGCAATTTGGCCTTGAATAAAGACCTCATTTGTATAAATGAGATCTTTTTTCCCCTACGACAGGAGAGATGTGCAATCTGGTGGCCACTAGATGTTTTTGATTTCAGGTCCCATAATCCTGAGCCATTGACCATACTGGTTGGAGATTATTAGGGTTGTAGCTTAAAACATCTGGAAAGCAACAAGTTACATTCCCCTGCATTTAGCAGAGCAATGAAAGAGAATACAAGGCATGGATTCCCCACTCCTGCATAACAACATAGACTGTAAAGACACACACACACACACACACACACACAATCACCAGCCTTTGCAAATCCCTTTGCTCATTCTTTTGCCATGTCTTTGTTTCAAAGTTTCTCCTCCCAGTTGCTAACATTTGAGTAATCACTTGGAAATATGCCACTGCAGTCATTGGCCAGCATCCTGTTAGTGACGTATGAAGTTGTGCTACACATGCAGAACAAATTTTGTGGACAAATCAGTGCAGTGGTCAAATCCAGCTGATGGCAGCATAAGGGGAATCTTGCATGCAGAGCTGTTGCCCATGTGACAGAACAATAAAGTACAAAAAGTCACTTGTGGGTGCACATTGCACAATGCAGTTGAGCAACAGGATGTCAGCCATGTGCATTAACCATTTAGCCAGATACACTGTGTTGCACTGGTATTCCATGTGGGGCCTGCATAATGCAACCGTAACATAGTTCCATCGGCAGCTATTTACACTATGCTGAAGCAATAAAGGCTCTTAGTCCACTGAGTAATAAAATGGGGCTTTATCTCCCTCTTTTTAATCACCACCACCCCCTGCAGTTCTAACAGCAGGGAGGGTCACCTTATCCTGCAGTGATAGGAAAAGAGGGGCTTTCTTGTAGACTTCCAGTACCCACAATACAGTATTTTCACTACATGCCTTTAGCCATATGGCCAACAGCATTGGAATCATTACCTATAGATGTGTCCTTAACAGAAACATGACCTATAGCAATGAGTAGGTAATCATTTTTTTCCCTCCATTCATTCGTCTGCTGGCCTCTGCAGACAGGACTACTGTTGAAAACACAGGAGCATCAGTTGGCTGCCATAGGAACTTGTGGGCATTAAAGGACGAGAAGATGAATCTACAGTGTTCAGATGGGCCTTGCCTGTGTGTTTTTGACATCATGAATCAGAAAAGAATAATCACTGTGTATGACCATAAAGCCTGACACAGAGCTTCATGGGGGAAGGGGTAGTATGTATACCAGCCTTCCCAAATCTCTCATACTTCAGAGAGATTAGAACACAACTCCCATCCTCTCCAATGGCCATGCTGATAGAGTCCAATGGAGGAAGTAGCCTAACAGAGGACTACATATATCAGATACATACACATGCACACCCAAAAGTGGGACATACGGGAGTTTGATTTTCATCCTCTGGATATCTGATTCAAAGGTGTCTGCTGCCAGGAGCTTACGTTAGCATCTCAGTCCAATAGACAGGAGAACTGAATGACTGTGCTCATCTCACTGGAAACACAATCAACAATTTGCTAAGAACCTCCTAAGGGCCTCTTATCCATGTTTATAGCTTGTGGATTCATAGACTTTCATTCCTAACTCTCTAGATCAGCCTTCAATGCAAGCCTGGCATGTAAGCACTAACATCAAGATGTATTTTCAGTTCTGCTCCAGGATAAAAGCCACATAAACTTAGCTCTATCTGGATTTTTTAAACACTACTACCCTACCATAAAGAAGTACCCTAGGTCCTGTTACCTCTATGGGGAATATCATAGGAAGATGAAGAAGATGGAATAGTTACTGTTTTGGACTATAGCAGTAGGCATGTTGGCTGAGGGATTCTGGAAGTTACAGCTCAAAAAAGTAATGTTGCCAAGCCCTGCAAAATGAAAGCTGCATAAAAACTGCAAAGAGAGTTTGCAAGGTTACTTTTAAGGTACTTTCCAGAGGAAGTGATTGTCACATAAGGAAAAGGATGCCAATCAAAATCACATCAAAATACTCATTAAAAAAAAAGAATGGTATTTCTAAGCAAATTGTTTTTCTTTTCCCAGCTGTGCAGCACTGCCTGAAAGCCAAATGCTTTCAATTTCTGCTGAGGCATGAAAAAGTACTGAATTTCCTCAATGAATTTGCTTGACTCTGCTGCATTTTTCAATCACCTGACACAAGCCTTTTCTGTAGCAAGGGATTAGGGTCCTTAATAGATCCAAAATAAAAACACACAGCCTGCTCCATCTTCCTGCAGTTGCTAATAGGAAAGCTTAGAAAGCTACTTTTCAGATGAATAAATGTAACAGTAGGTTGAAACTGTCCACAATTGAGCAGTGGTAGGGAGAAGTTCTGGGATCCAGAACATTATCAACCATGGCTAAGTTATGAATGGCTTCAGCATGTCATTATATTCATTTTTCTTTAGAGTAACTTTCAAAGCTCTGTCTGTAGTTTTTGCACAGCCTTCATCTCTATTTTATTTTATTTATTTGTTATGCAAATATTCTACCTTCTCTCCAGTGAGCACAAGATGTTGTCCTTCCCATTATATCCTCAAACAACCCTGTCAGGTTGATCATGGTTAGCGAATGATTGGACCAAGGTCACCCAATTAGGTTCATTATTCAGAATAACTAGAATCCATGTCCTCCAAGTTTCAGTCCAACCTCTAAACCAGTGGTTCTCAACCTGTGGGTCCCCAGATGTTCGTGGACTTCAGCTCCCAGAAGCCCTGAGCATTGACCATAGTGGCTAGGGCTTCTGGGAGCTGAAGTCCACGAACATCTGGGGACCCACAGGTTGAGAACCACTGCTCTAAACCATACTGATGGCTGTCTTCCATACCTTCCAGAAATATTGAACCCTATGCAAAATTCAACAGAAAAACTCACCAGAAGCTACCAGATCAACTCTAAAGGTCCACTTCAGTATCTGCTTATGTACCTTCCCATGTGCTAGAATTTTGAGATTTGCCAACCTTAGAGGCTCTGGGACCATTTATGGGCATCAGTAGTCTCCAATGAAGCTGTGTGTAGTCATGGATCATACAGTGCAGGAAATGTCTGAATGCCATATGTCTGGAAATATGTTGGCCCTGCTGAGAGGAAAGCTTGTCTCATTCTTGTTTTGTAAAGATACTGCAGTATTATTATCACGATAAACAACAGTACTTATATCCTCTCCAATAATGGAATTCAAGGTGGCTTAACAAATTAATAAAAACAGTACAACTTAAAAACTGTGCAAAAATATAAATAGGAAAATATATATAGAAAGTTTATTTTAAAAAATAGTCTGTAGAGTTTAAACAATTTAAAATTCATTAAAAGACAGGATCCTGTATGGGAAATATGTAAGCACCATAGTTACAGTGCTGTGCAGTGAATCCTGGACCAACCCCACCCCTGCCAGTCCCGACAAACAGAGTACCTGTTCCCCTGCTGCTGGTTAGCCGTTGACTGCCATTTCCATCCCCTCCAGTGAGCGATTTCCATTGCAACAGGATGCCTGTTGCAATTCCCTCTTAAATGGTGTGGGGATATAATTCAGCTGCTTCCTGATTGACAGGAGAATAGATCCCCATTGACTGCAGTGGCTGCTGCCCAGTAAGTAAAGACTGGAGGGCTTTTATGGTTTAGGGGCTACATAGGGATTGTGAACACGTAACAGTCATAAGTGTGTAACTCTAAATTATGCATTCATAGCTGCCACAGAGGATTACACCCAGTATTAAAACAAGAACAGAAAAGCACAGCACTCCATTAAAACCCCATCATGGTCAGTTTCTAAAAGCCTAGTGGAATAGGAATATTTTTACTTGCTGGGAGAAGGAAAGTAAGGCGAAAGCCCTCCTGGTCTCCCTAGAGAGGAAATTCCAAAGTCTGGGAGGAGCCACTGAGAAGGCCCTTTCTTTTCTTCTCACCAAATGAGCCTAAGAAGATAATGTGAGAAAGGGAACTATACCAGTAGTATAGAAAGAATCCTGGGGAAAGCCACACACTAGTTTGTCCCAGAAGTGCAGTATGCGCCCACATCCCATATAAGAATCCCACTGTAAAGACAGCACAGCTCACCAAAAAGAGATTTGTGAGCCATGTGCTCCTGGAATGAATCAGTCTGCAAAGAACCAGCCTTACAGGTGTCAGAACAATATGAACTGGAAATGCTAAACTGATAGATCTGAACCTCTAAATTAAAAATATCTGATAGCAATGTAGTACGTTAGTGAAACATGATGCCCCTTTTGCATATGTTCAATTGCAGAGGAGAAATAAGAACAGAACTATCAGCAGTTTTGGTTAGGAAAATATTTGGCTCCTTCTCCTCATGAGAGAGAGAGTTTTAAGCCATTTCCTCACAATATCGCTATAACACTATAGCAGCGGGTTTTTACTGGTCCAGGAACCATGCTTCTACATGCTGCTATCCTGTCGCCCAGTGTTACCAAATCACTATATTCTATTTCCAGAAAAAATCTGTTAAGATAAGAGCCTCCTGTAGCACTTCAATTCCATCAGCCGTTGTGGTGCGGCACGATTATAATGATTGATAGCACTTCCTGTTATGGCAGATCCAGCAGTGGGCAGGCTGTGGGCATACCCAGCTCACCCTTCCCTCAGTGACTCCCATGGTGTGGTAACTTCCTATCACCTCTCCCTGTTTATTTTAAATGTCTCCTTTGAGTCAAAACTTGTTATTTTTTAATACATTTTTAAACAGTATAGGGCAAAATCACAATAGAGCACCAGCATGTCATGCTGTTACAACATTGCTGTGTTAGTACAGCTTCCAAAAAAAAAAAATCACCACCCAATCAGGGGTGGTGGAGCAGGGTGAAGGCAGGGCATGGGAGTGGCCAAGGATGCTGTAATGCGCACGAAACACCAGTGGCAATACTGTTACCCAGCCTCTTAAGGGGGAAGGAAGTGGACAAGAGTGTCCCTAACTTGACTGCATAGTGTAAATGGCGATGCCACCATTATAGCATGTGCATATGGCAATAGCATGTGTATTTCTACACCGCTTATCAGATAAGTGCTCTCAGTCTAAGTGATTTACAATGTGTTAGCTAATTGCCCCCAATAAGCTGGGTACTCATTTTACCAACCTGCTGAAGGATGGAAGGTTGAGTCAACCTGGAGCCCAGTAGGATCGAACTCACAACCTCGTGGCTGCAGTACTGGCATTTAACCACTGTGCCACCAGAGCTCCCATTATAACCATTGTAACAATATAAAGTGCTAATGGCCTTTAGTGCAGAAACATGTAGTTTTGACCTTCATTCCACATCAGGACAACTTACATTTTAGTCATACAACACCATGTTAACCATACAACAGCAGTCCGTTGAACGACTATTGTAGATTCAGAAAATGCAGTTCAGAAAATGCAATGGCAGAAGTATTAAGGCTTATTTAAATACTGAATATATTTTGTTCTAATATATGTATTTATGTATTTCTGGCAGATGATTCTGTCCAGCTCTTTGGTCAAATGGCTTTGAGAGAGGCTGAAACCACTGGATGATTTATGACACTGAGTCACTGAAACTTTCCATCTGGGAAGAATCATGGCAAGAGTTCAGTAGTTTAATCAGATCCCAAGAGATAGATATTTCATTTTGTAAGTTCATAGATTTCTTCAGAGGAAGGAACATACTAGGAAACTCTCAAAAAGGTGCAAAGACTTGGGATCCAGTGATTAATTTTCTCAGAAACAATTATTCTGAAATAACAGTAGTTGGTTTCTCTGATTAAAAATTATATCTATATCTCTAATACACACACACACACACACACACATATAATGAGAAAATTAGATTTATGATAGAATTAGATAAGAATTATGAAAATGTTCAAGGATCTTTAATTATATAGCTTAAGAAATAACCAAAGACACTCAGGGGGAAGTTTTGTCATTGTTGTTGTATTTGTATAAGTTTACTCATTTTGGTCTTTTTTTTCTTTTCTTTTCTTTGTCCTTCTAATTTTTATAAACTAAGTTTTATTATTGGTAATCTTTCTCAAGTAAAAATAGATAATAAATAAATAAATAGGAGTGTATCATCAACAAATAAAAAAAGGAGCAAAAACTAGATACAGTGAACAGTTGTTGCCATGTGCTCATTAGAGAGAAGGGGCAATATTTCAGGCGTAAGTACTTTGTGAGTCATCTTTTTCTCAGCAGGGTCACTATGGCCTCAGGACACATCAAGAGAAGTGCAAAGGAAAAAAAATCCTTTTTCATAACTTCATTCATATTAAACATGAACTCATTCATTCCAATTAGTCCATTAAAAATCAAGTTTATTTTGTTATCTGTTAGCAGCTATTACATGTCTTTTGGTAATTTGTTGTTGTGTGCTTTCACAATTTGTTGTTGTGCGCCTTCACAACTTATTGTGACCCTAAGGTGAACTATCTTGGGGTTTTCTTGGCAAGATTTGTTCAGAGGAAGTTTGCCTTCACCTTCCTCTGAAGCTGAGAGATGTGATTTGTCCAATGTCACCCAATGGGTTTCCATAATTGAGTGGGAATTCAACCCCTGGTCTCAAGAGTCATAGTCCACTGCTCAAACCACTACACCATATTGGCTCTCTTTGGTAACTTACAATCATTTTTATTCTTTTTTGTCTTTTATTTGGGACAAGCTTTTTGTCACTGTCTAAGGCAGAAGCAGGAGTTACCACAGGTTATTCCCTTCTTCTGCTCAGAAGGTGTATCTTTCTAAAGTCCAGAAATTCTGGAGGAAAAAGAGGAAACTTACAGTCCAGTTGCAAACTCAGGGCTACTAGACTCCTGCAAAATAAAGTAAACCTTTCCATTGTGAAAAAGGTACAAATAGCTATGGACAGAAGTCTCATTCTTTCCAGTTTACTTTCTTCTGGATTTATTTTTGTAATAAAGAAACTGAATGAAATGGGTTACATTCAAATCAGTTTTGTCATCTCTGAAATAAATGCACACTCTTTAACTCATGTCAGAGCACAGAAAGGTTACTTATTTGGATTGTTATTCCGAGAATCCCCACCCAACATGGCCACTGATAATTCTGGTTGTTGGGGAAGCTACCTGGAGGTTTCTGGGAGTTTCAGTAACTTCCTTCCATAGCACTTTTCAGGAATTTATTTTTAATACTGTTACAGAGTTAGTTGGCATTCAGAATGATTTCATAAGATGTACATCATATTTTGGATTATTAAATATATCTATATACATTAAAAACAAATGAAACCTATGGATGGATAATTTATTCTGCCTTTTATTCACCATTTGGAAATGCCATTTAGCAAATTTAGTGCTACTGTAGTCTTATTTTAGTGCTGAAATGAAAATGCAAAGAATTTGCATAGTGCACTGCCACTTGGAAATAATGCATTTTTCATCAAAAGTCTTCTAAAGATTATGAAAGCATGTTATATTCTTTGATATTTCACTTCATTTATATGTATTTCATGCTTGGCAGTCATGAGGTCATATTCATTAACTTTTCCAATAACATCCCTTTGAACTTTTGTTTCACTTCAATCAAAAACTGCAATCTACGGATAGCAGACTGTTATTGTACTCAACAGATCTTAGTGTGATTGCAGGCAAAAATATTGTCACATAGAACCAAATTTTAAGCAAGTCAACTCTTCCTTTAAAAAAGTTCTGGTTTGCAATGCTCTGGAAAACCCTCCAAATCCTATTCCCACAGTCTACATACAAATTGGGTGAACTGGATCATTCTGTTCAAGCAACAGAAATTGTAAAATCATTATATTTGGATCCCCCCGATATTAACTAACTTGTTTCCAAGGCCCTGTAAAATTGCGTTCTAATAGTTTTGACAAGTGGTCCTCAAAGTCATTCTAAAGGAGCTTTCTAAACTTATCAAACTAAGAGAAAGAGTTATATCATAGAAGCTTTCCTAAACAGGGTTGTATTGGGACTATTTTTGGTCAGGGACAGACAGACTTCAGACTTTGGGCATCCACTTTGTATTTTTACTACTGAAATCCACCTAGCAGAGCCTGATGCAAAAGAAGTACACTTAGAAAGAAACAATACTGAGCCCAGGAATTTGTGGCGATCCCCAGAAATTAAAAGTGGTTGCATATCCTCCAGTTTCATAGATGAAAACCAGGACACCCGTGGCAACATCAGAGTGTGGTCAAGGGACAAAAGTTTTAGCAAGGAAAAACAAGAAAGCTAGGAGAGGCTGCAGCAGTTTCCTTTTCCCTGAGCCTACTGAAAAGGGCAAGATTCTGCTCACGCCTCTTCTCTCCCCGCTTGCTGAGTTAATGGAGTGCAAACTAGTTTTACACACTGAACTCAATTTACAGCCACTGAAGTAAGCTTAAGACAAAGAGGGAAAATGGGAGGAGGGGAAAGAAACTGGGACATTGTAAAAACAGCTGAAAAAGTTGGAGTTGGGTTAATTAGGACAGTCTTTGCCAAATCAAAACGGTTGCATGGTATGAATGCTTGCAGTCCTTCCACAGGCAAATCTACTTCTGTTTTCTACATTTCAAGAATATAAATTGAACTGGAAGGATTTATTTTGTTGCTGGTGTTATTAAACAGCAGGGAATAAGAGAAATCCTTGCTGCTGTACCACGAATGGAGCAGCAGACCCAAATCTAAGTTCCATCCACCCTTCTCAGTACAATCATTATAACAATGTTCCACAGTATACGAACAGCTACAGTGGAATAGTAGTTTACATTTGACAATAAGAATTGGAAGATGCTGAGTCATATTTCTATTTAGCCATGATGCTCACTGACAGCCAATGTCTACTGGTTTGAGCATTGGACTAGGACTCTGAAGACCAGGATATGAATCCCTGTTCAATCATGGAAACTTACTCAGTGACGTTGGGCAAATCACACTTTCTCAGTCTCCAGGGATGGCACAGGCAAACCACTTCTCAACAAATCTTGCCAAGAAAACTCCATGATAAGTTCACCTTAGGGTCACCGTAAATCAAAAATGTCTTGAAGGCACACAACTACAACGATAACAACGATGATGCTCACTCAGTGACTGACTAGGGCCAATCCAAGATATTTTGCTGCCTGAGGCAAAGGACAAGGTGGCAACTCCAAACACTCCATGCAGACTTGATTGGTATTCTGTTTCATCAGGGCCTGGATCCCACAAAATAAGAGAGAGAATGAGTCAAGCAGATTCCAGGCAAAGTAAGTGAACATCTAATCTCTTTTTGCAGTCCCTAAAATCATGTTTTCATAAGCTCTAAAATTTTCACAGGGCCTAGGCATTGTGCCTAAACTGCCTAATGGAAAAAAGCAGCCATGCTCAGAGTGCTGCCTTTTGCCCACCATGTTGAACAGTTAACATGATGCTTGAAGAGTTAAATACTGGTATGCCTCAATTAACAAAGCCAATATCTTCCTTGATATTTCTTCTTTAACAGAAAATTCGGTACCAGAGGCAGAAATAACATGGAAACAATTGGGAAAGATTCCTACATCACAAAACAGAAGGGACTAGTTGAACTTGTTTCAAGAAACATTTAGTTTAAAACTAACAAATGCACAGATGAAATGAAACAACCATGTCAGGTAAGCCTTGCTTAAGTAAACAAAAATATTTTGAAACTTCTAGAGACCACTGCTTGAGCCTTCTTCTAAAATGCATCCAAGGATGGCTTTTTCTTTCACTAGCCTCCACTTTTCTTAGGATTTCCTTTTTGGTGGCCAGACTCATAGACCTATGCTCTTTTAAAATGATGGAGATACCCAATGAGGCAGGTTTGTCTGCTCTCTCCCTTTCTCTCTGCTTTGGTATTCATGCACACTCAGTGAAAGGAAAGGAAAGGAAAGGAAAGGAAAGGAAAGGAAAGGAAAGGAAAGGAAAGGAAAGGAAAGGAAAGGAAAATCCAATTGCATTTGACTATTTTCTTCTAATCATCTTTATACAGCAAATGGTTAAAAAGTTTTCCTCTGATTGTCCAAGAGGAAAGAAAATCTAAAGGTCTCAGCCTAGACTGGAAGGAGGAACACTCAAAGAAACATTACTAAGCACACTATCAAGTGGATATTCCCCGTCACTACTGTTTCCTAAATTTGTAGTATGGATAAGTTCTTGTGCTTGGAAACTAAAAATGATATACCAAATCCAACATCAAAGCAAGCTCATAAACAAAACAAAAATACACTCATTCTTGCTATTTATATTACAGTTATAAATGTAAACTGTACGTAGCCTAGTATGTCTATTAATACACTCTCTGCATGGAAGCAAAACATTTTCTTTCTCTTTCCTTTCTCTTCTCTTGGCCTGGCCACACTATGTCCTCACAATTCATGGGGCAGGGGGCAACATTGGCTGGCACTATGTAATGCCAGGATGCCCTCTCTAGAAATATGGCTGCCCACCTAACATGGAAATATGACTCTAGGGTGGAGGAGACATGACACATTGACAATATTACTCTTTATAATTACAGCAAGGCCAGTGCACCTCAGAACATAGCTCAGAACCCGCTCCCCTACCCTGCAGATTCCAAGACAGACAGGTAGGTCTTCTGCAGCTAGCTCATATGAAGAAAACTGTCCAAAGGAACAAGGTTTGGGGTGGAGGGAGGAGCAGGGAGGGGAGGGGAAACCATGGAGATAAATAGGTTGAAGTCAGTTGACATCTAAAAAGAATAACAGGAAGGTATTATAAGCCAAAGTAAATGCACAGTACTTTTCCATTTGGGGAGTAAGGGTAAGCCATCTCAGGAAGAAAGCAGGGGCCTTACACAGAGTCAGACCAGCAGTTCTCCAGAATTTAAGGCATAACTTTTTTTTAGTCCTATTTGACAATGAATGTGGGACCTTCTGCAAGCAAATAATATGGTATAACTCTGATCTATAGTCCTTCCACATCTACAATGGCCTTTTATGCAGTATGAAGGAGGAGAAACTGAGATGCTTCAGCACATAGGTGGAAGAGCTTGGAGGTGTATGAATCTAAACCTAAAGAATCTAAAGAATAAGTTGAGGAGATAGACAGACAGACAGATACTGTGGTACAAAGTGGTATCAAATCATAGATAACAAAACAAAAAATATATTTGAGAAGAAAACATGTTTAACTAGCAATATATACCCCATTAATATTTTTGAAGTAATCAGCTCTTGAGACCAGGACAAGGAGCAACGGATGCAAGCTGCAGGAGGGGAGATTCCGCCTGAACCTGAGGAGGAATTTCCTGACGGTCAGGGCTGTCCGGCAGTGGAATGTGCTGCCACGGAGTGTGGTGGAGTCTCCTTCGTTGGAGGTTTTTAAGCGGAGGCTGGATGGCCACTTGTTGGGAGTGCTTTGAGGGTTTTCCTGCATGGCAGGGGGTTGGACTGGATGGCCCTTGTGGTCTCTTCCAACTCTACATTTCTATGATTCTATGATTCTATGATTCTATGATTCTATTAAACATTAGGAATGCTAAAAATGTTACCAATCACTGCAATTTTACATGAAGATTTTATATAAAAATTAGGTTGTTATGGGCTTATTACTCTATGAAGTAACATTACAGATAACATTAGAATTTGTAACTCCTACTGCTAAGCTCTGCTTGACAGAAATTAGACCCAGCAATAACATGCTCTTTTACAAAGCTAAGCAGGGTCAGCTCTGGTTAGCACTTGGATGAGAGACTGCCAATGAATACCTGATGCTGTAGGCTGTATTTCAGAGCAAGGAGCTGGCAAAATCACTTCTGAGTGTTCCTTGCCTTAAAAAACCCTATGAAGTTCAAGGGGTTACCATAAGTCAACAAGCAACTTGAAGACACATACACTTGTTACCTCAAAACATGGATGACTCAGGGGTCCACCCACGGTACCAGTACCTCCATGTGACAATGGGAAACTAATTAGCTCAAAATTAGGAAGCCTGCAAGAGAGGGGTAACTTAACCAGAACTTTCCACCCATTTTTATAGAATCACGTAGGAAAGAACCAGCCAGGGAGTTCAAAATGTGAATAAACTGAAAATGTGTTTTATTGAAAGAATCACACACACACACAAAAGATCCAAACACTCATGCACTCACCCAAAGATTAACTAAAGGTGAAGTGAGGAAAGTGTGGATAGAGAACTTTTAGGGTTCAAGTGATAATTGTCAGTCTGGAGTGAAGTGAAGAAAAGCTGCAACGTGGCTTAGATAGGCCTAAGGACATTTCTTGTTTGGGAATCAAACAGAGAGTGTGGTGTTCAGGAAGTCAAGAGTCTGCACTGAACTGCTCAAAACCTAGGGTTCTTATAACTGAAAATCACCCCATGGACATGGGCATGAATTGTTTTCTTAGCCAAGCAGACAATGGAAGTTGCAATACAAATAATGAAATCCAAACAGAGTTAATGGTCTTAGTGTTTTGGCAACAAAAGGGTAATGGCTGTCATAATAGCCCTGTTGTAGAGAGGTTGGGAAGACAAAGCAGGGAAACATCCAGGTGTAAAGGATCAGAGTTAAAACAATCACAATTTGGTAGGCATTTCCCCTTTCTGCTCCAAGATGTCCAACTCTTAGCGTAAGCCTTAGCATAAGTCTCTAGAGTTGCCATGCAAACTGCCTGACAATGACTTCAGTTTTCGCCTAGGAAAGGGTGTGGCTGAGATGCCTTGCTATCTCACGTTTACAGTCAGTAATTTGCCTCTTTCCAGCTTGACCTGCCAGTCACCTCGAGTTTCCATATCAATGCCAATTAAGATAGTGCAAATTAAAAAATAATGACAATCTTATATACAGTGCTTGAATCAGGTTCCAGTATCTCAGAAGCTTTTTAAGAAAGGGCAACTGAATGCAAAAGAAAGAGAAATGAAGCAGGGAAATAAAAAAAAAATTGAAAAGATCAAAAGCGCTGATTTGAGTGATAGCTCTAAAGAGAGTATTTTTATCAAAACATATCAAACGGAACTGAGTGGGAAATTAAAAGAGGGGGAAGCACACGGCAAAAAAACAAAATCTCTTTGTGACAAGTTAGAGCTGAATGGATGACATGACAACTGTACTTCATCACAGCTTAGTCATTTTAGTGAAGGTGACAGTTTTAATGACTTTTGTTCTCCCCTTGGATTTTATGTCACAGAAATACCAGACATTATTATTTATCAATATTTCAAGTGCTGGTAGAATTTTTTCAAATCCTCTGGAATTTGTCACATGCTTTCTCATGTGACATAACATTTGACAGATGGTCTCAGATACTTCATACAGCACACATACAGCCTGTTCACTGAATATGTCAGAAAGAACTGCATCTGCCAGTTACTTCCTGCAGTACCTACTGCCTCACAATTTAAGAATAGCTACATTCTGCTGTCCGTCTACATCCTAGTATCTGTCTGCAGCTGGATTGACTCCACTACATCAGATCTGGTCCCTGTCCCACATCACTACCTACTAGTGGCAAGTGGGTACCATGTCAGTGGTGAACCCACTCTGTATTTTAGTCTGACTTTTACAAGAGTTATGCAAGATGCAGAATCCATCCCTACATAGGTTCAAAACCTTGGATAGTTCCTGTAAAGTCCATACTAAAACCCATAGAGGTTTGGTACTTATTTGACACAACCTATATCCTAAGTTTTATCCTCTCCTCACCAATGTCCCAAAGCGCTTGCACTGTTTATTTATCCCTCAGTTTCCAATTCTCTCAACAATCTAAAGCAAATGGCTGCCATTCTCATTCAAGTGCTGCACACGTACGTATATTCATAGCTCCATAAAAAGGCACATCTGGACCGTGATATTTAAGATAACAATTTAAAATGGTCTAATCAGTTCAGTCTTCTGCTTTTAAGGAAAACCCCTGGAATGGAACATGATGTGTTTTGCTTAGAGGGAAGTAAGATAAGTATGACTATTGTCCAGGACAGCTGGTATACTTCAGGCCTGTAACAATTCCAGGGCCCTGATCCATTCAGTTCTAGGCCAATGGAGACTTGAAAATCTGTCAAACCAAACAATGTTTTATTGATTACATGAAGGTATCAAGTGGGTTACAACAGTAAAACCTAGAGGCAAAGGCAAAGTTAGCTCACATCCCTTCAGCTGGTCAAAGCAGTATTCTGTCACAGCTGCTGTTCACTGTAGTCCCCATGATGAACTAGACACCATCTGCACTGGGCTGAACTACAACTGATGATGCATCCCGCCACAATCTGATTTTCCCTGAGCTCTAAATGTCCCTTTTTTTCTTTATTATGAAAAGTGGGAGAAATGAGAGATCACCCCTCCTAACAAAGGAACAGTGTCCCAAGGCATGCTGAAATGGAAACAGTCCTATCTATCGCTAAAATGTGACCTGACATTGTGCAGCCTGCTATTAAAAAAAGACTGCAATTACTGGAAAAAGTATTGCTGTTGTTTACTATAGGCCTACTTGATGAATAAATGCTGAGTTACTATGGTCATTTCCACACTACACTATTATAGTGCTATTATTGCACTTTCAACATTCTGTGGAATTCTGGGGTTTGTAGTTTACTGAGGCCAAAAAGTTCTCTGGTTGAGAATTGTAAATGGTCCTACCTAAACTGCAAACCCCAGGATTCCATAGGATGTTGAAAGTGGAATAATACCACTATAACAGTGTAGTGCAGAAATGGCCTATATTGTGCACCCATTAAACATCTAAAACATGTTTATAGGGTGAATGTGAGAGCTTATGCTCACTCCTTGCTACCTCCTTCAGAAATCCCAGGCCATTTCTACACTACACTGTTTCTGTGCTATTATTCCACTTTCAACATCCTGAGGTTTGTTACTTGTTGAGGCCAAAGATCTCTCTGGCTGAGAATTGTAAATGCCCCTCTCTACACTGCAAACCCCAGGATTCCATAGGATATTGAAAGTGGAATAATAGCACAGGAACAGTGTAGTGCAGAAATGGCCCTAGACTCCTACAAGGCTTAAGAAGGAATGTCAATAGCTTTCCATAGAAGAAGGTTATGCAGTGTATCGCTTTCTCCTCTGAAAAGTCATCTACCATTCCTGCTAGCCCTGAAGCAGTCTAATAATCTTGGTTCTTTTTATATATGCATTTAGAGAAACTAAACATATTTCTAACCATACTGTCTTCCCACTGGAAACTGAACTGAACTGAGTTCATCATGAGCCCATTTGTCAATAATGTCAATATTAGTACAGTTGGTAGCAAGATATTCCTCACGGAGGAAAAATGCATTTTTCTCAATATAAACTTTCTGTTAGCTGCTCCTTATTTTGCATTCTTCCTCCTCCTCTAAAGATAAATATTTTGCATTGTAGCAATACAGCATTTTGATGTGGGTTGGGGCATCCAAACCTGAAAGTAAAGAAGGAGCTTTTCTTACACCTCCCCTCGTCGTCATACACGCACTGCTATCCGTTTTACGTGTATGTCCTCCAACTAGAAATGGAGCAGCACTTGCAAAAATACTTTCAAAATGGGAACTCGGACAACTCTTTGTGATTCTCATGAATTACTGCAAGAAAGAAAAGAGGTCATGGGACTGGCCATGATTGTAAGCAATAAATCTTCCAAAGGTCTTCTTTTCTTCATTTTGTTATGTTTTAGTCTGCAACTTATTTTTTTATTTTTTTTTTACTATCTTTCAGGGGCTCTGTTAGGCAAGTAATCTAGTTGCAGATCAAGAGTGTAATATAAAGGAAGATACATTCTTATTTTCAGAACATGGCCTCACTGGCACATTTTCTCTGCAACTCTTTATGATTTACTCTCCCTGCAGTGGCTGGAAAGCCACTTTGTCTTCCCCTGATGTGGTAACTGTCCATGGGCCAATTCATTTGGAATGTCTCCTGGCATATTCTTAGTCCAAGTGTGGGGGAATGTGCTTTTTCTCCTTTCATATTCATATCACTGTGCAACAAAAAAAATGCAATGATAATCTTGCCATTATTGATATATGCAATGCAGCAGCCCCATAGGCTTAGAGCAATTACATTTTCGAGATCGTACATGCATAGCTACACGGAGAGAGAAAATGATTTAATTTTTTTACAGACTTACAAATCATCAGTTGTACATAAGAGGATAGCTCAAAAAATAAGATGAAGATCATGGAATGTGTTATCTTTTATTATTAAGATAAACTGTTGTTGTTGTGTGCTTCAAGTCATTTCTGACTTACAGCAACTCTAAAGGAAACCCATCAGGTGGTTTTCTGGGGCTGAGAGTGTGTGACACACCCAAGGTCACCCAGTGGTTTTCCATGGCTGAGTGGGGAACTGGACCCTGGCCTCGAGGATCCATAGTTTAACACTCAAACCACTACACCACACTGGCTCTAAGATAAACCGTAGTTCTGCAGAAAAACCACGCATTTCCATTTGAGTTCACAGTCCTTGCCCATTGATATAATAACCAGCTATACCTTTCTTTAATCCATCTTTGAATGCCATCTAAACTACTATCACACACACTTCATTGGTTAGCCAAAGGCCATCAGTTTAGCAAAATAGAATTGTGTACAAAATACAATGACATAAACAACTTACAACCACAAAAGGCTAAATACAAAAACAAAAACAAAAGATATTTAGCCAACATCAACTCCATTGACATACCCATAATAGAGATAGGGATCCATATCATCACAACTAGGGTTGCCAGGTCAGGAAAATCACAGGCACTGAGATTTCGGGGCCAAAATGTCAGACCTGGGTTGTCCTGCAGTGAAATCAAGGTGGGAGGGTGATGTTATTAAGCATGATACATAAAGCATCCCCACAGCTGCGCAGAGCATGTCATTTGAATGCTATTCAAACACCAAGTCTAACAGAAATAAGAAAACATTTGTCTGGTTGTAAATTCAATTTTCTAAGATCTGAATCAAACAGAAACAGACACACACACACACACAAATCTTTTTCCAGCTCAGTCTCTAAAACCTTTTCAAGTCCTGCTTTTAAGAACATGTGGAAGTTGTAATCCAACCTAAGAATATTTTCCAAGTTCTGCTTTGAAGAGAAAGCACTCTGTAATTGCCATGGGCGGCAGTATATGTGTAATAGCCTGAATCCTAATGGTTATTCCCAGCTAGAGTAGACCTGTTTGAATCAATTGTTTAATAGCGAGTCAGCACATAGGTACATTCCATTTCCAATGAATCCACTGTAGTTGGGGCTACCAATAGGAGTCAGCCCAATATGTATCTTTCAAAGCAATACCCTTGACCTGAGATCCCTTCCCCTTGCCCTAAAGACTAGAGAAAAGGAGCCAGGCCATGAGATCTGGGAACTCTAATCTGTAACAGTGAATCCCATGGTTTCACTATGCATTGCTTACAGAAATGTTTCTTTTTCTGTTTCTTTCGTCTGTTCTCCATGCTACCACAGGGAAAATGCCCCACTTATCTTTTGCATGCCTAGTGGGAGTGTGGTCAAAAAAGAGAGAACTCCTCAGGGCTGAACCTACATGGTTAGCTCCACAGAATGATGCTCTAACCACTCAGGCAAAACTGGGTCAGTCAAGAGGAGCAGTGCATGACGCGATAGCCTGGTTCCTATATAGGCTATTCAGCCTTATGGACCAACTGTTTCTTCCAGGCGAGAAATGTGACCAATCTCTTCTACTATTTTTCCCCAAATACTAGCCCTACCATGTAGCAACCCAACAGGCGCTGTCCTGTGCTTCCCACCATCACCACCTGATTGTCCCATATCCAAAAGGCAACAGCATCCATCCCAGTTATGTACCTGGACAGACCTGCATCCTCACCACCCAGTGGAAACAATGGAGAGGTAACTGCCTTCCAAATCCTCCCCCCAGTCCCTCAGGATACTATCTCAATCCCAGGTATACCGAGGGTGGGGAAAAACACACCTATCCACCCAGAAGCATATCTAGGGTAGGGCAAGTAGGATACATGTCCCAGATGCCAATGTCAGGGGCTATCCAGATTTGGTCTGGGCTGGCAGCCAGGAGAAGCTGATAACAAACACAGGTCAGAAACTCAGCAGTAACTTAAGTGGCCAGTTTACTGAAGAAAGGAAACAGCTTTGCAAATGAGAAGCAATAAGGGTCCCAACGATGTCCATAAATCAGAAGTAGGCAAAAAAAAACACAAGTCAAAGGCAGAAACACAGGCAATGGCTGTGAACTGAAGCCCGCACAGAAGAAATGATCAATTGATTGCTGATAAAGGCTAGAGAGGAAAGGCTCAGTTCTTATAGGCTCCAGGGTCAGCACAGCTGGTGCCTGATTAATTGGTGCTTGGCATAAATTCGCTGGGAGCGATGCAGGGAGACCTTTTTGGTGTCTACGCTGGGCAAAGGTAGATACGGCTAGATCATTCTCTGTGTCAGAGTGAGCTGGGCTTCCTGCGGGGGCTGACACTTCTGTCCCTGGGGTGGGTGGTGCTACTGTCTGCTCTGCAGGTTCTGCTGCAGCAGTCTCTGTGTCAGGGCTCAGAGCAGGTTCTGCTGCTCTGAGTCTGAGTCTAGGTCCTGGAAGCCCATGACACCAGCTGTAAAAAAGGGGTGCATGTAGAGGTGGGGAGTGGGGGTAGGGGTAAAAACGTAGGGGGCAACTTCCATGCTTGCCGTAGGTGCTGTTTACGCTAGATAATGCCACTGTATCCACCAGGCCTAGAAACAAGAAACTGTTGGAAGTGACAGAGATGCAGCTCAGCTTATACTGGAGACACATATGCTTTCATTGTCTTTATGCCATAGACAGACAGCAAGGGCATGCATAGAAATAACATGTTTTCTGTGCACGAAACTTGTTTTCTGTGCAGAAATGTTATTTTCTATACAGAAATATTGTTCTCTTGGCAGTAATGTTGTTTTCAGTGCAAAAAAAAACACCTACTCCATGTGTGAGTGCATTCAGAATTGTTGTTGTTGTTTGTTATTATTTTGTTACCTGCCTCTTCTCAGGGCTCAAGCTGGGATACAACAGAGGTTAAAATACAATTAAAAACACAGCATGATTAAAATACACTAAAGTACACTAAAAACATAAAACTGTTCAAAATACAAATATATCATAATTAAATATAATTAAACATACATCATAATTAAAAATATTAAAATTAAAAATGATTAAAAATAGGTTTCAAACTGCAAAGATTTCCACCTGTCTAGGATTCTTGTCATGAGGTTTTTCCAACACTTGAGGAAACCTGTTTTTCCAGCCATTTGATGAATATTCTTTCCATCCCTGGGAATCACACCAAATCATGTGGCTTGGGTTCTTCAAAACCCCTGGGAATTCCTCCTGCAATCCTAAACCTTACTCAGGCATGTTCTCCAATTGTTTTAGCCTTGGTCTCTACCTCTACTCCACCTCCAGCATCAAAATGAGAGCACAAGTAACAGGAGAGACAGATTTTTTCCTTTTCTTCCCACTGCACACAAAAAGGACACTGAGTTTCCTTCTTTACTGCAGCTGTTGCTTCACAGTCATGAGGACTGAAATCAAAATGTGTTCTCTTGTCTCAAAATAGTCTTGGATGGAAGTGGAGCTCTGGGATGTATTTGTCTCTCAAGGAAAAGAAGGCTGTATGTGGCTAATAATGGAGCCTCATTATGTAGTAAATATTTTAGGGTTTTGCAGCCACTTCTGCCATCAAAGGAAGACATTAAAGTGATAAGCAATACTAATGCTGTTGCTTTAACATCCCCTTTTATAGTAGTCTGAGATTCTAAGGGAATACCCTCTCAGCTTGAGAAAAAGCATTCTGGACTGAATTGCTGACCCATCTAACATGAGACTGATATAGAGAGTGTGTAGAGACTTTTTCTCCTAATTCATATTTCATTTCTATTGTGCCTCTCCCATAGCACAGGACCAAAGCTCACTAAAATGCCCCATTCATATAGGTCATGTAGCAGAAAGTAAACTTCCTGGCATACTCTTTACAATAAACATTGTCCATTGAAACTGTTGGTATGCTAACTAGAAAAAAGGGTTCTCATGGTTTGGACTGTTTCCACAATTAATACGTTTCTCTGTCACCAATGTGGCAGCACCAGACAGCATCAGTTCCTGTACAATAGTATTCACGTTAGCCCTTGGGACACAGATTTCATAGCTGTACCAACTGAAGTGTTTCACAGTTAAGAAGTGTTTTATAACGCTGAGCTCAAATCAGGACAACCTCCCCAATTACAAAATAATGCAATGTACATGCTCAATGTACAGAGTGTGTATGTAAAAGAAAAGATCATCTGTATGGAAATATCACATTGCAAGTAAGGCCATTTCCACACTACACTGTTACAGTGCTGTTATTCTACTTTCAACATCTTGTGAAATTCTGGGATTTGTAGTTTACTGAGGCCAAAGAGCTTTCTGGCTGAGAATTCTAAATGCCCCTCCCTAAACTGCAAACTCCAGGATTCCATAGGATGTTGAAAGTGGAATAATAGCACTGTGACAGTGTAGTGCGGAAATGGCCAAAGGACCAGAGACTATTTCTGAGTAGTCTTCCTAGTCAATGGAAGGACTAGGGATGGGCCAACTGAATCCTCAAATTCTGAGCAAGGATTCAAGATTTGGGGATCTGAATCCCCCCCCTGCCAAAACAGGTGAATCAAATCTCTTGAATCATGTCCCGGTTTCCGGCTGGCCACAGTTGGATCCTGCCTGGGCCAGGTGGGAAAGGGTGGTGGAGAGCACAATTTTGCGCTCCCCGCTGTGCTGCTGCCGGCTGCAGGCCCTATCCTGCCCTGGCTGGGCAAGAAAAGGTGGCAGAGAGTGCAATCTCATGCTCCCCGCTCTGCTGCCACCAGCTGTGGGCCTGTTCCTGCCTGAGCTGGGCGAGAAAACGTGGCGAAGAGTGCGATCTCACACTCCCCGCTCTGCTGCCAGCTGCCATGGGCCCGATCCTGCCCGGGACAGGAGAGAAAACATGGTGGAGAGTGCAATCTCACACTCCCCGCTCTGCTGCCACCTGCCATGGGCCCAATCCTGCCCGGGGCAGGCGAGAAAAGGTGGTATAGAAGTCATTTCTTTCCTTTGCTTTTAAAGCCTTTTTAAGAAAAGCATTCAAAAGATTCGAGATTTGTGGATTCCCAGAAACCTTCTAGGGAATCAGATTCGGATTCAGATTCAGAAAATTCTGGATTCGTTCCATCCCTAGGAAGGACCAATTCTACCATTAAGCAGGGGTAATGCCCAGCTATTCCTTCTTATATCACTCAGTCATTCTTCTCTCTTGGAGGAAAGAGCTATGAGTGCCATACAGCCTGCCCTACATCCTGTAGAATAGCTTCCTCTTCTCAAGCATTGAAAAAAAAAATTAAAATGTCGGCATCTATAGACTGAATTGAGGAAAGACGCTTCATGACATGACACCCAAAGCTTCTGAGAGTGGATTCAGGCTCCAGTGAACTGAGGGAGTGAGCAGGAAGCTAGGGTGGTAGTTTTTTTCAAACAGCCAATACACTGTTCAGACACAAAAGGTGCTGAAAAAGTGGCTGAACATCAGCACAAGACAAAAACAAAAGTGACATCCTGTCACTCCCACTTTCCATTCTGAGTGCAGAAGTGGCCATCTGGAGAGCAAGGGCAATGAAAATTGTCCCTCGCCCTGGCACAATTGCTCACTCTTGCCCTAAGCTGCCAAGAGCAAGTTTTGAGTCTCAGTGGGGGAAAAATGGGGCCTCTCAGCTAGGATTGCCAAGGTTTTCAAACAGCAATACAGGACAACCCTCCCTGTTGTCAGACTAGCCAGTACATATCAAGTAGGGTTGGCCATCTCAAGTCTCACAAGGCAAGGCTTGTTGCAGGAGTCCCAGGCTCCCACAAGATTAGTAATTTCATAGGACTCTGGAACTTCAGGACAGGCCCTCTTCTTGGAAAGCTCCAGAAGGCCTTTATATGGGCTTGCCTAATGAACTGCTTGCCTCAGTTGTCTGAATCTAGATTGCTGAGAAAAGGAAATGTAGGCACCAGCCATGCTTGCAACAGACAGGCCCCTGAAGAATTTTGTATGTGATATGAGGCTTCTTTGCTGTGTATCCAATGCTTGTGGGTTCGTTTATTGTGAGTGTGGCTTGCACCTGCTATCCTGACCAGAGCAAAAATACAGGATTTGGGCTGGTCTGCTTCTAAGCCAAAAACATATATGGAACATTGAGAGATCCAGGACTGTCTTCTGGTCCTTTTATTTTCTCCCTATGGGGAAATTTTCAAAGATGTAGCTGTGCCATGGTTTGCATTTTTCTAGATCCTAGTACATTCTATCCCATTCTCACAACTGTATAAATATGCTTTATAACCTGAGGCTTTAATATCGTTCTGTACTGCATCTGAAGAAGTGGATTGATATGGACAAAAGCTCACACTGAAATAAAAATCAGTTAGTTTGAAAAGTGCTCTTACTGTTTGGAAGTTCTTCCTAACGTCTTGATACCAATGTGGAAGGTATGTAATAAGTCAGAAGAAACAGTAATGCAGGGACACTTGGAACACTGTCTTTTCTTCCTCTCACTCTTTTTGAAAAATGAACACTGGGCTGATGACCAAAATCCACAACTCAGTCCCTGTTTACTCAGAAATAAATCCCACTGAGTCTAACAGGACTTACCTCAAAGTAATTCTGAATCACTAGAACTACTTCTATTAAATTTGGTTGCACATCTTCAATGATTTATTTATATTTGTCTAATTAATTAACTTTCTGGCTGGAGAAAGAAGGAATAAGCCAACTCTTGTCATGGAAATGCTCCTATCTTCTTTAACAGCTTAGATTTTTAAATGATGGTTATGTGGATCAAGCTAATGACTGTGGCACATGGTGCTCTCCCCCCACACACACACCAGTGGAGCAGAAAATACACTCTGTGTTTTAGTAAGAACTGAAGCTATCCCTGTTGCTGAGACTTTTTTGACACAAGAATCATAGAATCATAGAATTGTAGAGTTGGAAGAGACCACATGGGCCATCCAGTTCAACCCCCTGCTATGCAGGAACACCCTCAAAGCATTCCCGACAGATGGCCATCTAGCATCTGCTTAAAAACCTCCAAGGAAGGAGACTCAACTACATTCCGAGGCAGCATGTTCCACTGCCGGACAGCCCTGACGGTCAGGAAGTTCTTCCTGAGGTTCAGGTGGAATCTCCTTTCCTGCAGCTTGAATCCATTGCTCCTTGTCCTGGTCTCTGGAGAAGCAGAAAACAAGCCCTCTCCTTCCTCTACATGGCATCCCTTCAAATATTTAAACATGGCTATCATGTCCCCTCTTAACCTTCTCTTCTGCAGACTAAACATACCCAGCTCTCTAAGTCTATCCTCATAGGGCATGTCTTCCAGGCCTCTCACCATTTTGGTCACCCTTCTATGGACTTGCTCCAGCTTGACCATGTCCTTCTTGAATTGGGGTGCCCAGAACTGGACACAGGATTCAAGATGAGGTCTAACCAAAGCAGAGTAGAGTGGTACCAGTACCTCCCTCGATCTAGACACCATACTCCTGTTGATGCAGCTGAGAATTGCATTGGCTTTCTTGTCTGCCGCATCACACTGCTGAGTCATGTTCAGCTTGTGGTCTATGAAGACTCCTAGATCCCTTTCACATGTACTGCTATCCAACCACTTGTCCCCCACCCTATATTTCTGTATTCCATTTTTTCTACCTAAGTGTAGGACCTTACACTTCTCTCTGTTGAATTTCATTTTGTTAGCCTTGGCCCAGTTCTCCAATCTATCCAGGTCATTTTGAATTTTGATCCTGTCCTCTGGCGTATTAGCAACCCCTCCCAATTTGGTGTCATCTGCAAATTTGATGAGTGTGCCCTCTATTCCTTCATCCAAGTCATTGATGAATATATTGAACAGCACTGGGCCCAGGACAGAACCCTGTGGCACCCCACTAGTCACTTCTCTCCAGGATGAAAAGCAGACATTCGTGATCACTCTTTGGGTTCGGTCGGTCAACCAATTACAAATCCAACTAACAGCAGCCCTGTCCAGCCCACATTTTACTAATTTCTTTGCAAGAATGTCATGGGGAACTTTGTCAAAGGCCTTACTGAAATCGAGATATGCTACATCCGCAGCATTCCCTTCATCTATCAAGCTAGTAACTCTATCATAAAAAGAGATAACATTAGTCTGGCATGACTTATTTTTGAGAAATTCATGTTGACTTCTCTTGATTACCTCCTTGCTTTCTAAGTGATTAGAAACTGACTGCTTAATGATCTGCTCCAGGATCTTTCCGGGTACTGATGTCAGGCTGACTGGGAGATAATTATTTGGGTCCTCTTTTTTTCCCTTCTTGAAGATGGGGACATTTGCCCTCTTCCAGTCTGCTGGAACTTCTCCTGTCCTCCAAGATTTCTCAAAGATTATAGCAAGCGGTTCCGAAATGACCTCTGCCAGCTCTTTTAATATCCTAGGATGCAATTCATCTGGCCCTGGAGACTTGAATTCATCCAGTGTGGACAGGTATTCCTGTACCACCTCTCTATCTATTACGTGCCTCATTTCCCCTGCTTCCTCACCTGCTCCCCAACCGCCAGGTTGAGTGCTTGTATCCTTCTGGGGAAAAACTGAGACAAAGAAGGTGTTAAGTAATTCTGCCTTTTCTCTTCCCCTTGTGAGTAATTCACCATCTTCTCTGCGCAGCGACCCTATCGCCTCCTTCTTTTTCCTTTTGCTGCGGACGTATTTAAAAAAAGCTCTTTTTATTGTTTTTAATGTCTCTGGCTAGCCTAAGTTCGTTCTGTGCTTTAGCCTTTCTGACATCCTCCCTTACATCTCCGGGCCACTTGCTTAAATTCTTCTTTGGACATCACCTAGTCAGATTAGAAATGATTTCTTGATTGTAAGAGACTTGTGACTAACTTGTCACACACACATTTAGTATGAGTACATTCCCATTGCAATTTCCCCTCTCTTCTTACTCTCAAGTTTAAACAATCTGGGACTGGCAACCATCTTATTTCTCCCTCTTGTCTTTTGGATAGTATTGTGAGGAAAGGTTGGACAGAACCTAAGTCCAAATAAAATATACATGATGTACATTAAGGTTGCACCTGGGAAGACAGTGGATGATGCAATCCCATGTAATACCTGCATGAATCATTGGGTTGTATAACCAGGGAAGAAGGTTGCATCATACATGGGATCTAGCAAAGTTGACTAGAGTTGCATCAGAAATGTATGTATATAAGGGGGGAGTCTAGCCAACTGTGCCCTCTTGATGTCTGATAGAGCGGCCAGAGGCTATGTTGGATACATATCTTCGCATGCCATGGAATGTTGAAACTCTGATGGAGGACTGTATATATGTATGTATCATAACTGGAAAGTAAAAGCCTCCTGTTGAAAGATAACATTGCGTGGAAGTATTTTTCCTGGCTTCAAGGCTTTGCTGCGAATGTTTAATACTCTGCTGGGATGCTTCTAAGCTGTGTGAGTAAAACTCTGCTATATGGTGATTTTTCAATCACTTGACTCTGGTGAGCTGTTTTTGCCAGAGCTCAGTGCTGGAGGGAAGTGCTACCAAGGGTTTTTGTGTAGCGCCCATCATCCACCATCCCTCTGACAAGTATTCCATAGGTAAAATTAATTGGCCAGTTTTTTCAATACAGTTCTGTTCACAAATAAACTCGATTTTATCTGAGTTGTTTCCTGAATCTCATAGTGAGTTATCCACAATCCAAACTAAGTGATCTCAAGTTACTTTTGCTTTGCTCCTTATATCTGGAAATTGTTCAAGTTAACAAGTTTCTTGGGCAGCCCTAACAGGCAAACAGAACCCAGTACTTCAATAGAATACAGCCAAGGACTGCAGTGGGAAGCACATCTTCTAGTACCTTTCAGCTAAATTTTTCTGCCCAGGTTCCAGTCATTCATGGTCTGGAAGGTCTTATTCTCTGACTTCATCGTAACAGTCTTAAACCTATTGTAGCAACTCAGAGTTTTTTCATGCTACACAGCTATAGTGTTATGGTTCCATTTTAACTGCCATGGTTCTGTCCTATGGAATCCTCAGGCTTTTAGTTTCATGAGGGGTATTTAGACTTCTCAGACAGAGAGCTCAAGTGCCTTTCCAAACTACAAGCCTCAGGATTCCCCTGCTCTGTAGAGACATCAGTTAAAGTGGAATCATAGCACTGTAGTTGTGTAGTATGGTAATATACAGGGAGAAGAGAACATATTTAAGTCATCTTGCCTCAGTGAGGAACAGTGAATAATCTGAGGAAAATTTCAGATGGCTAAAATGACCATCTTTTGCCTTTAGAAATTCTTTTTTCCACTTTAGGTTTTAGTATGGGGAAATGCATAGAATGCAAAGTGGGGGAATCTTACCGGGAGAAAAATAAGAATTATTACAAGAAGAAAAAAGCACATACGGCTAAGTAATATTCTTACATTCTCTTCTGTTTGCAGAAACAATGCCAAAAAAAGTTTGGTGCAGATTCTGAAGATGCATGGGATGGGGACATGCAGGAGGGATAAAAGTCGTGCCCCTCCTGGTTTCACTGATGGTGACAATTTCACTAGCAGAATGATACTACTGAATCCAAAGATACATCAGGAAGACCTCTGGAATAAAAAAGAAATGTCTTACAAATAAGCACATATAGCAGGTGTGGGAATTCTGCAGATTTCCAGATTTTGTTAGACTGAGATCTCCTGCAGCCCTAGCAAGCATAACTAGTGGTGAAGAATTCTGGGAGATGCAAAAACATCTAGAGGGCACAGGATTCCCATCACTTAACATTGTACTGTTTATCTGTGTCTTCCGGTTACTAAACTTAGGTTCTCAATCAAGCTAAGATTTTTTTAAAAAAATCATTTTTTAAGCCAAGTTCTTCAAATCAAGCAGGGCTTGGTTTCAATCTGTTCAATTAAAGAGTTAATATTATTTCACTAACGATGCTATGCATGCTTACTCAAAAGTAGACTATTCTGAGGTCAGCGGGCCTTTCTTCTATATAAGCGCATACAGGATTGCAGTCTAACAAATAAATACATTGTTTTTCCTTCTGTATGACAGATGAGAAATTTGGGATGCATCCAGTTCATAGTTGTAGACCAATCCTTAATGTTTGAAGAGCAAATATATAGTCACTAGCATATTTACCTGGCGTTGCCCAGGATTTTATTTTCTCATAGGTAACACTTGTTAGAAATACCTTAGGAATTACTTTATTCTTATCTTAGGAGTTAGATGCAGTTAAAATACACAGATTTAAGATCCTGTGTCTCTAATTCCCCAAACTGTGTTGTTCAGTACCTGTAACTTATGCCCATATTCCCCAGTCCAGTCTCTATTCACAGTTGTTAATATACAGAGGTTGGGTTTGTGAGGGGAGTTGCTGCTAGGCCTCATCTCCATAGCAACTGGCCTATTTAGAGCTCTTTGGCTGAGAATTCTGAAGGCGCGTCCCTGAACTGCCAACCTGAGGATTCCATAGAATCTTCACAGCCAGCCAATCATATGAGGTCTTCACCTGCCTGACACAGACAAACAGACAAGATCACTCGCAATCTTTGACTTTTATGCAGTAGAGATAAAGACTTCTTCCATAAGTAGATGTTCTCTTAATACACAAGAGGAATAAGGTCCATCACTATGAATTAAGTGAACCTTGTCCTGCTGAAGGATACATAATGATTATCTAGTACAGGAGTAGGAGTGTGAGGATCTCCAGATGTTGTTGGACTGCAAGTTCTATAGTTAATTTAGTTAGGTTATTTTCATTGCCATCCTGAGAAATTTAATGGCCTTTGCCATCAATGTATGGAATGGCCATTGATTTCATCCTATGTAAATTAAGGCTGATCCAAGGCCTGCAAAGCCATGGTGGTATTCATTTAATATATCTGAATACCAGACCCTGGAGAAGCAAGGAAGGTGGCCTTTCATTTGTATCTGGCTGTGAGCTTCCCAATAGCAGCTGGCCAACCACTCTGGAGAGAATGTTAGACCAGAGAGACTTTGCATCTGATCCAGTATGGCCCTACTTATCTATCAAGCCTTGGCCTTAGAATACCAACAAAGGCATCCACCAAGAAGATGAAACAATTCCCCAGCAGTGTCAAAGTGATCTGGGCTTGTCCTACCATTAAGCAAATTGAGGTGTTCACCTCAAGTGACAGATGCTGGGAAGTAAAAACAAGGTGTTGAAAGAGAGCTATGTGCCCTTGCAGCCTGGCTTCTACCTGCTTAGCTCAGAACTAGGAAGTAACTTGTTCTTCTAGCGGCTGCTTTTTGTAGTAACAAGCCAGAATGTTTTGTTTGTTTGTTTTTGCTTGTAAAGCCATTGCTATAAACTACTTTTCAGTGAAATGGGAACTGCTTGTCTGCCTATTACTCTTTACGGGATGTGTGTACTAACTCAGTCTGAACAGTGGGAGGGGGAGAGTCACATTAGTGGCTGCCTCATGCTGCAGTCAGGTAGGATTACACTTTAATGTTTTTTGCATAGTGTCAAAATGTCCAAGATGCAATATCTGAACTGGCCACTTGGAGGCAGACAAAAGTATTTTGACACATTGTGTAAAGTCAGAACAGTTACAATGGCAGTAACTAGTTGGTAACAAGTAAGTTAATGTGTTACCTTTCTAGACCACTCTAATAGTAAGAAGTAATGCTCAAAATAATTAGTCAATTAATTCATTCTTTTTAAAAAAAGAAATAATAACATTCCTACTTCTGCTACTTTAACATGCAGCAAAAGGTATGTCCTACTGTCACTGCTAGAGAAGGATTAAAGTGATAGTCCAATTACCTTTTGTATGTGGAACGGGCAGGCGTTTCTGTCTTTTTCCTCATGTAGAGCAGCAAAATGCCTTGCCCTGCCAGGGCAGCTTTCATTTATTATGTAACTGGCTGAAAGGGGGAAATGAAAACCCAGGCCAAAAAAGAGCCTCTGAACATCTTTCTGTTTCTTGGTAATAGCACACAATGAAGAAGACAAAAAGGAACAAAGGATCTACAGGAAGAGGATTTAGTTGCTTCATGCAGTGTTAGTTACTACCGAGATTCACGCAGGGATTATACAAACCCAAAGGAGTTTATTTCAATAAATGTGCATTCAGTTCCTAGCTTTCTCTGTCCTTTCTCATCTGCCTCTGTACTGCTGTGTCCAGTCACCTCCAGATAGCTGTTCCCTTAGTCCATGTCTTCTTTTTGGTCACTAAGGCCATTTCCACACTACACCGTTACAGAGCTATTATTCCTCTTTCAACATCCTATGAAATCCTGGGGTTTGCAGTTTAGGGAGGGCCATTTAGAATGCTCAGCCAGAGAGCTCTTTGGCCTTAGAAAACTACAAACCCCAGAATTTCACAGGATGTTGAAAATGAAATAATATCACTGTAACAGTGTAGTGAGGAAATAGCCTAAGTTTCTCTTCCTATCTGATCTCTCAAGCCTTCTACTTAGTTCCGCACACATTAGTTCATTAATTTTTAGCCCTTCCAAATTGTTCTGCAATCCCCATCTCAGCCTTCCTTTTAAATTCTAATGACAGTTATCGCCTGAGGAAAGCCAGATTTCAATGGTGTTTAACATGTGATCATCATCTAGAACCTGTTGTTCTTCATCCACCAACATCTCTCCTAAAACGAGCACCTCTGCAAAGTCCAGATGAAAGCTTTTAAAACATTTTATTTTCCCTGCCATACTGTATTTGGGTATGGCCACTACTCTGCTACCATCTGTCTGTGGATAATCAGGCACAGCGACTGCCAGCATTGACATGGGCTTTGACTCAGTAACTTCTAGTACTGCCAGCTGTCATTAGCAAGCTAGAGGGAGCATTTGTTGGACTTACTGACACCTTGATCATAAGCATATGTAATTGGTGCACCTGCTTTTGCAATTTGATCTTGGACATAACATCACAGCTTCTGAATTGTTACACGGCCTCAGTGGTCAATGCTTTGCATCTCAAGTAAAAGTGATGTTGAAACAAGCAGAGCTTAGGGAAAGAAAATACTTTTTGGACTACATCCCCCAAGATAATCCAGCTAGCATGGCCACAGGCCAGTATTAATATCAGCTGAGGATACGAGGAGTTAGAGTCTATTTTTCCCCCACCAGGTCTGAAACTTAGGCCATTTCCTCACTGCTCTGTTATAATGCTACTATTCCACTTTCAACATCCTGTGGAATTCTGGGGCTTGTAATTTATTGAGGCCAAAGAGCTCTCTGGTTGAGAATTCTAAATGCCCCTCCTTAAACTGCAAACACCAGGATTCCACAGGATGTTGAAAGTGGAATAATAGAACTATAACAGTGTAGTGCAGAAATGGCCTTAAAAATAGTGGTTTTCAGTGACTTTAGCTATACCCTGAATTGTATTTTGTTTGAATTGACTATGATGGTACACAGATGATCCATGATAATGATGAAAATAATTTCTGTAGAATGTTAATTCTACTAGTCCCTTTGGGAAGCGTGGAATTATAGCTCTCCGCATAAATATGAACACTAAATAGCTAAGCTAGAGAAGTTTTATTTCTTTTTAAGAAGCACAGAAAATGAATGTATTATTCCTAGTGACATGGCCTACAGGGGGCAATTGCTGGCAGCCGTATCATTTTATATTGTACCCATTAGAAAATGAAGCCAGTAATAAATGCCCTCTCTTGGGGCCAAATAGAGACACTGGCTAGAGATTTTTGTAGTTAAAAGCACAGGCTACACATTGCCCAAAGGCAAGCTGCCAGCAGAATTTTGTGTTCACATTTAGACAATTAACAGCTCAGTGCAGAGTAGGGGGAAAAAATAGAAGCATAGCTGGAAACGTGATGATGCCTCTAAAATGTTTTTAAGCTTAAAAAAAAGGAAATGCTAAGTTGCAGATATGGCCTCAGCCAAAGCTACTTGAAAGGTTTCAGGATCCACCGTGTTTGTTTGTTCAGGCTGGGAATTTGTTTATAGAATTACAAGAATGTCATTTATTTTCCACAATGGAAGTGGCAGAAAGAGGCCTTTTTACTGAGGAGAAGGACTCCTAGGATGACAGAGCCTTTTTATTATGTTGTAGGAAAGCTTTCCAAAGAAAATGGAAGCCCAGATGTTGGACAATCTGCTGCGTAGGCATAACTGATATTGCAAACTCTCCAGTATTTCAGAGATGAAAACTGGGGCATGTGTGGCCAAGCAACATCAGAGGTGGGTCAAGATGATAAAAGTTATAAATGAAGCAGAACAGACCTGCTGGGAGGCACTGCAGCAGTTTTCTTTTGATGAGCATTCCAGGAAAGACAGCACTCCACCCACACTTCTCTCCCCCCTGCCACTGGTTTTGCACATTGAACTCAATTTGCAGAAACTGAATTAAACTGAGGATGGAGGGGAGAGAAGAATGGAAGGAGGAGAGAGAAATTGGAATGTTTTAAAACCCTTTGAAAAAGTAGAGTTTTATTTATTTATTATTTTATTCATTTATATCCCACCTTTCTCCCAATAATGGAACTCAAGCATGTCGAAAACAGCAGAAATTAAAAACAGTACAAAAGCATTAATGCAAGTATAAATCAATTTTTAAAAAGTCAAATAAAGTTAAAACATTAAACATTAAAAAAATCTTAAAATTCATTAAAAGACTATGGCCTTTTCCGCACGGGGGAATTAAAACAGCACAGTGTGTCCTCTATGGAGGTTGTCTGCACCTTGGAGCGGACTAGGTTCGGACTCTTTACCAGAGATCCGCACCTCAGTCTGCTCTGAAACACCCCCAACTGGTCCTCCAATGCGCTTTTTAAAGACGGAAAAAAAGAGGTTTCTCATTTTTCTGGAGAGCGCCATTGTGTGCCTGCTCCCTTGTGCAGATTCGCAGGCTCGCACCAATGTGAGCCTGTGATCTGTGGAGGGCGGGCTTTAGGCGTGGCAAGCTTCAGAGGTTGGTTGGGGCCCACGACCAACCAGTAGCCACCATTTTGGAAGCCGGAGCAGTGTGGATCTAAGACCTCGCACTGCTCCAATTCACCCTGGACCAGACCGAGGAGCCAGAAGATCCAGTGAGTAATAGCATGGAGCAATTCCCTCGCCTCGTGCAGAAATGGCCAAACCTTAAAGACAGCACCACGCAATGTTAAAAATCCAACCGAGTTCAGTTTGTAAAAGCCTGAGGACACAAACATGCTTTGATCTGCTAACAGAATGAGACCAAGGGAAGGAGTTCCAAGAAAGTCTTCTCCCTTGTTCCTACTACACAAGCTTGAGAAGTTGGTAGGACAGAGTGAAAGATTAGTCCAAATGATATTAGAGCTCTAATCTAATATATAAAAGTCAAAGTTTGTCTGTTTGTCCATGTCAGGCAGAGAAGATCTCATATGATTGACTGTGTCAGGCAAGAAGACCTCATATGATTGGCTACTGGTTTGCAGTTGAGGCCGGGGCCTTTAGAATTCTCAGCCAGAGAGCTCTTGGGCCTGTCTTGAATAGGCTGGTTGCTATGGAGACAAGGCCTAGCAGCAAGGAGGAGGCCAGTGTATTTCCCTCAGGAACCCAACCTCTGTATGTTAATAACTCTGAACACAGATTGGATTGGGGAATATGGGGAAAAGTTACAGGTACTAGGCAAAACGGTTTGGGGAATTAAGAGACACAGGATCTCAAATGTGTGTATTTCAACTGCATTTAATTCCTAAGGTAAGATAAGGTAATTCCTAAGGTATTTCTAACAGATATTACCCATGAGAAAATAAAATCCCTGGCAACCCCAGGCATATACACTAATGGGCTTATAAAAGTAGAAACGGTTCTTCTGATAACCTGGATTCAAGACATATAAGGCTGGCAGAGAATTAAATGGGACCATCCCTGCCAAATCAGGACAATTGGAGGGTATGACATTGCCATTTGGCTCAAAGGACTGAGCAGCAATTAACTGTTACATACCAAATACCAGAGCGTCTTTCTGCTGGGATTGTAGCTGGCATGGCACGGCAATTCCTCCTCTCTGTCCTGGCGGTTTGATGCCAGGCAATAGTGTGACATTCTCATCTCATGATGGCTGGCGTGCCACCACAACATTTTCATGGGGTTTGGGGGTTCCCAGGAGATTTGAAATCTTGCAGGTGGCCTGAGATCTCACAAGAGATGGTCATCTTTGTGAGACTTGAATGAGCATTATATTGGCCTCTATCACATATTCATTCTTGATTTCCAGAAAATTTGGCAACCCCAGGATTAACATGTAATATATCTCCTTCCTTGCTAAATTTATTCATAATCAGTAGACCCTGTAACTACTCTTATAAACTGCAGCTGTTGCAAATAAGAGTAGACATAATGTGCCCATCTAAGCTGAATTGTAACTGAGGAAAAGGGGTCAGATCTACTGTAACTCCTATGAATTATTGGTTTGGACCACTGGGTGAGGAAACCCTAAAGAAGCAGTACCTGCTAGTTCAATTTAGGAAAAAAGAGAGAGAGTGAAATGAAGGAGAGAGAAGCTGTGTTTACTAGGGACAAGAATTAGGCCCTTGTTACTTTGAATTAGGTAATACAATGGAACAGTAAATTCCTTATAGTGGGCTTTGTATTGTGTATTTATATGTATGTTCTTGCACTTTATTTAGTACTTTAAGGTTCTCTGCAATAACTGCTGAGTAGTGAGATTTCTGCAAGCAAGTCTTGTGCTGGTGCATTTTGGGAGACTGTATGTGTGCTGGCATCAGAACAAAATATGCTCCATTGTTGCAGTTTAATTTAAAATTCTATTTAAATTTGCAAACTGTTTCAAACTTTATGATTGCACGTATTTGCAGTGTTCATTTCTAAATGGTCCCATGGAAGCCAAGGAACTGGTACACAGTCCTTGACTGCATCTCTGATCACCTTTAACATTAAACTGCTTTCAATCCATTGTTGCTTTTTCCTTCCTTTGAACCATTAAGGGGATTGGGGGGTTATTTCTCTTTCAAGGGGCTGATCCTGTGTTGCATGCATTAACTGACTTCATAAACTACCATCTCTTCTCTTCTCACTTTAAAATGTGATCATTGCACTAGGCAGAAAATTAATCCCACTTGGCCTGTTTTCAGTCAACCATTCTAAAGCTTAATTTGGGCCATGCAATTACTGCTTCTTCCTTTCCCTGATACACACAGTTCTGTAACTTGCTCAATGATTTGTACAAGAGAAATGCACAAAGAAATTGGCTGCCTGAACTGAAGGCAGTGCTGGACCTCATTCTGGAGGAGAGAGTGTAGTGTTCGTATCAGAATGTCTCTGTCTAGAACAAGAATTATGACTCTGTGATGTTGCTCAGACATTGGCCTTCTGTTGTTTAGATGATAAAACAGGAACAGCAATCCTGTAGTCCTCCACATATTGCTAAACTACAGTTCCCAGCATCCTTCATCACTGGCTATTCTAGCTAGAACTGTTAGGGTTACAACCCAAGAACATCTGTATGGCTGTACTATTTCCACTCCTGTGTTAAACCTTTCAGGTTTTTCCTTTTTTTTTTTTTTGCTATAGACAGAAAAGAATCCAATTAGTTTTGAAAGCCCTGATGAAATTATCCATGACATTCATTGCAAGGCAAAGTATACTTTGTCTCAGAAGCCCACGCATTGGAAGAACATTATATATACCCAATATTTTGTGTACTCTTTTAAAAATGCAATCTGCTAAAGTATCTACAATAAAAAATTGTATAGAAGCATGCTTTTACCTGTGGAGAAAACATGTACAATAATGCATACTTAGTGAAAGTGTGTATATAAATAAATATCTTATGGAAAGTGTATACAAATGCCTATGTGTGAAGGAAAAACAAAGTTTCACAAAGGATAAGAGTTGGATTTTAAGAATGCAACAAAATCAAGACAAGTTTCTAAGGTTTGCACAGATTACTAGTTTTTTTGTCAAAAAAGAGAGGAGAAGAATAGCCAATATTTTTCCTGTGGGAGACTTTGAATCTTTAAATGTTGAATAATGTGCAGGAAGAAACATGTGTAGTTTTCCCAACATGGAGGGGTAGTGATGGAGAAAGTTATACCTATTGAATTTCTAAGTACACTGGGATTTAGTTTGATCTCTAAGGGAGTTATGCAAGGTGTTGGACCCTATCATTTATGTAGGTTCAGCACCTTGGATAGCTCCCTTAAGATCTGAGCTAAAACCTGGTATGGATTTACTGTCCTTCTGACATGGAACCCACCAACTTCCACTGCCACCAAGAAAAAGATGGCAACCTTATGACAGGAGCCATTCATTTTCCACTATTCCTTCTTTTCACAGGTTTTGGTACTCAAAGAACAGAGGTTGTACAGCATTTTTCTTGTTGCTGCTGCTGCCCATTTGTTACATTGGTTCTTCTCCCAATGAATTATTAAGAGATACACAGAGTCCTGGCATTTTCAGACAATTAACTGACCATTCCACAAGCCAATCTGATTGTGTAAATTGTTTGCTGTTCTGTCCCAGTTATTCATGTCCTGTTCCCCCATCCAGTGCCAAAAGAACTCTTTTTAAAAAAAAAAAAAATGTAATGCTCAACAATAAATCTTTTTATAAGAAGACATAGCATTACAGGCTATAATCTAATGAATAGACGTGAAGAATTACATGTTCCAGTGATGAAATAAATTGCCCTATTAACACTTAATCTGATTTCATCAATATTTGATTTGCAGCAATCACTGAGAATAAACGTCCCTGCAGTCCAGTGATTTTAAAATTATATCCATAGCAGTACTTCCACTTTTTCATCAAAATGTCATTATTTCTGCATTGTTGCTACTTACAGTCTCAGACTTCTTATGTCAGTAAGCAGTCTAGTCTGTAAAAGGGAACATTTTTAGCTTTATGTCTGTAAGTATATGTTCGATAACTTAAGCCACTCATATGTCTCATATGTCTGGAAAAATATTCTTAGATGGAATCTTGTATCCTCTGAGTTTGACATCGAAGCGCTGAGAAATCCTAAATGGGGCCCTGAAGGAGCAATAAAACAGATTCACTACCTCATCTGTAGTAGTACCAGACTGAACTGATCAGGGTGGAAAGTTGTTTCTCTAAAAGAACAGGGATCTTAAAGCAAAATACACTGTCCAACTGGATTAAGACAAACTTTAATTCCACAATAGAATGCATGTTTTTGAGTTCTCCAGAACTCTTCAAGTGTTTTTTTTTTCTTTTCTAAAAAAGTGTGTTGTGGAGACCATGGAAGTTCAAAAGAATTGGCTAGATGGTTAAGCTACAAGGTCTGTGGCTAAACTGTGTCCCAAGATGGAGAATGCAGGCCCAATGGGTCAGTGGTAGGTATTACACAGCACCTAGCAGTGTCCTCTGAAATGAAGGTGGAACAGTGGATCCATGTTCTAAAAATACAAGTCTGGAAAGCAGCACAGACACCTGCCTCTTGCCTTAGGCAAAACATACAAGATTTCTGAAGCAGCTGATAGTAGAAGTACCAAGAAACAACACAGGTTATATCTGAGGTAGTGTACTAGACAAAAAGGATAAGTTGAGGTCAAATATAAAGCATTATCTAGTGGTTAACACAGTCCTTTCTTAGGGGACTGGAGAAAATCTTCTTTCTCTAGTAGTGCATCCTCCCCCAAATAGCTAAATGGTTTGTTTCTGAAGTAAATACAATAAGAGAAGTTGTCATGTTACTCCCATTGGTTACAACAGGGTGGATTCCTATAAAAGCTCCAGGCTGGTATAGGCAGAGGACTGGGACTGAGTCCCTCATTAAGAATGGATCTAGAAGGTCCAATAAGCCATAGTAGTACAGTGGTTTAGACCAGAATATGGGAGATCCAGGTTCCCAATGATCTATGAAACACACTAGGTGACTGCAGGCCAATCTCTCTCTGAATCACCTCATGAGATTCATGTGACAATAATTCTGGAAGCAGGACAACCATTTATGCTGTCTTGAGCTCATGGAGGAGAGGTACTATATGAATGTGATTAATAATAAATAGCAAATAAATAAATAAATACCATACCTGCCCATGGAATACTGAGGGCTTTCTGCTTGTGACTGCTACTCGAAGAAGACCTGACCATTACTTTCTGCTGTCCAGGCAGAACCTGCCCACAAACAGATATGCGCACACATGCACCAGTAGAGCTTCTCTTTGCAAGTGGAAGCATTCTCTGATTGAAGCTTGGACTAATTTGTTTGTGGACTGTGACTCCCAGAATCCCCCACCAACATGGTCACTGACCCTGCTGGCTGAGTGATCCTGAGAGTTATGGTCCAAAAAATAATCTTTCCAAGTTTTGTGATACAGTCTGCTTCAGTGCCTTTTGTGTATGTGGTGGGGGTGTGTGAAATTACCTTCTCTTCTTTATGCATGGCCAACTCCCAAAGCAGGGGATACTGAGAGTTGCAATCCAAAAACCCTTCTCCACACTCTGTCTCTAGTTCAACCTAAGCGCCTCTGGGCAGATGCTCCAAGGCGGCGGCAGCAGTCCACGTGATGTTCCTTCCCAGACTGTGACATTTCTCTCCCTCTAAGAACTGGGCTTGGTGTCACATGACCTGTCCTGTTTCCTTAAACAGCCTGTTGCCCACAGGTGTGATGGAGGATGTTCTTTCGTCGCCGATATTCAAACAGCCCTCCTGTCAGCTTTTAAACTTGAATTGGGAAGGCGAGGATGGAAAAGATATTTCACAAATATCCAATAAATCATAATAAATGAGTTTTTCAAGTGTCAGCAAAACCTGACAATGAGAATCATAGATAGGCAATAATAATCTTCACAGTTTAGAACTTGCTCTGTATGAGGAAAGACACATGGGTTTGTGAAGAAAATGGCATTTTCTGCACAGAAATTGCTGTTTTCCACACAGGAGACCTGTTTTCTGGGCAGAAATGTTATTTTCTGTGCACAAAACTTGTTTGCCATTATCTTCACAAATAAACCCATGTGCATCTTTTTCACACAATAAGTCCCGTAGTCTGAATAGTGTTTGAACACTGCAACAATTTCAACAATTCTCTCACAATGAGGAGAAAAATGGTAAAATTATTTATTCTTACCTCTGCAAACAAAATGTACAGACATTTACATCTCTACAGGAAACAAAGGCCATCTTGCTCTTCACTACAGGCAGCAAAATATCTTGAGTCTGACCCTTTTGACTGATAGAAGAGATTCATATGCTTTGCAAAGCAATGCACATTGTGAAGATAAAGGCCACATTGTACCAGGATCTTTTCCACACAAATCACACGAACAATCTTCTGGCAAGCCTCTCATTCATACTGATGGACTTAATACTGAAGAGGTTCCCAGCAGATTGTGCTAAATTGCTTTGTAGTGAGCACAGCAAGGTGACACCAAATGTAAGAATGAAAAAATTAACTGGAGATCTGGGAAGCCTTAGGAAGTGAACAAGTCTTTGCTGACAACAAAAGATAACAACATGGCTTTGAATAAAGCTCTGCTGATGACACAATGCTGCAAATCCTAAGGATATCATTGCTAAGATTTACTCTGTATCATGAATATATGTTTACTTAAGGTTTGTTGTTGCATTGCAATCAGAGGAACCGGAGAAGTCAATATGGAAAGGAGTTTTTTGTTGTTGTTATTTTTAGAACTTATTAAAAGGAGAGCATTTCTGATCAGCAGACTAGAACGAATATGTGAATTTTGCTGTTAAAAATTCAGTACTTGATCTCCAAAGATACAATAAATAAAAAGAGAAGCATAAACACCTCATTTAAATAGAACAGTCTAGCCCAATATGGCATTACTGTTCTTACAGACAGAGGTTTGTCAATATACAAATTCACATTCAACAATTAAACTTCAGGAAGTTAAGCAAAGTTCATGCCCATGATCCTATATAGTACCAAATCCACAGGGAAAACAAGAACTTGTCAGAAACGTACACTGATGCATCTTAGAGGTTGTTTTTTTTTTTAAAAAAAACTCTGTTATAAAGACAATTTCTCCATGCATTAATTTATGCAGAAAGTTGTTGTTATCCTGTGGGTGGAACTCCAATTCTGGCTATGGTTACGGAAGTTCTAATCCAGCTCTTATGGAGGGTCCAAAGCTGGAAGAAACTTCCCCATTGGATGCAACACTGAGGGAACCACAAAGGTTTCTGCTGCATGTTGGTCATGAAGGACTCTCAGGTAGATTGGCAAAGCTGCTTTATGGACCTATATGTAGCACATGTTTCAAAGTAAATGTCAAATTTGCATCTTTTGAACACACATTAGAATTTTTACTTTTATATTTTTTTAAAATAAACCATCCACTTTGTAGAGTGGTGAAACCTCAGTAAAATGCATTTAAATTTGTGTGTTGTGATTTGCTTACAAAAACATTTATGAGTATAATTCTATGCATACTTTGTTGCTGTTGTGTATGTTCAAGTCATTTCCAGCTTACAAGGACCCTAAGCCAAACCTGTCATGAGGTTTTCTTGGCAATATTTGTTCAGAAGGGGGGTTGCCTCTATCTTCCTCAAGGCTGAGGCCATTTCCGCACCAAACTGTTACAGTGCTATTATTCCACTTTCAACATCCTATGGAATCCTGGTGTTTACTCCAAACCCCAGGATTCTATAGGATGTTGAAAGTGGAATAATAGCACTGTAACCGTGTAGTGTGGAAAGGCCCTAAGATAGAAGAACTTGTTCAACCCAGTGGGTTTCCATGGCTGAGCAGGGATTTGAACCCTGCTCTCCAGAGTCATAGTATAACATTCTAGCCACTACACCATGCTGGCTGTGTACACCATGATGTCTCACTTACCTTGGAGTAAAATTCACTGAATTCATTTTCATTTACTTCAGCAGAAACATGCATGGGCTGCACTGTGGAAAGCTGATGAGTTCAAATTTTTGTTGGATTTTGCCTACCTACAGTAGCTGCGATCACTTTCATTGAGCTGCAATGCTTTATGTTCTTCAACTCCCAATTTTCTTTTCATGACCGGAAAGTCACTGCTCAGTAGAGAATCTGACCATGAGAAAGGAAATAATGGGAGCAAAATAGCAGAGGCACTGTGAGAAGACCCTTGCGAAAACCAATATATTCTTAGTAGGCTTAGTGTTGTGTGGGGAGAATATCACAACGTACCAATACGAGGAAGGAAAGGCAGACCAAGGAAGTAGCCTCCCAAGAATTCCTCCACTCTACAACATTTCACAAATCTGGGACACATGTGGCCAAGCAACATCAGACTGTGCCCAAGACAGCAAAAGTTATTAATAAGGAAGAACATGGGTGCTAGAAGAAGATGCAGTCATTTGCTTTTGCCTGAGCCTACTGGGGATGGCAAGATTCTGCCCCTTCTCTCCACTCCCTCCTGCTGTACTATCAGAACACAAACTACTTTTGCACTTTGAGTTCAATCTGCAGCAACTGAAGTAAGGTGAAGACAAAGGGGGGGGGGGGGGAGAAGAAGAAAGAAGCCGGGACATTCGCAAAGCAGCTGACGAGGGGGGGGTAGGGTGATGATGATGATGATGATGATGATGATGATGATGTTTATTGTATCTTGCCTTTTCCCCAAAATTGGTAATCAAGGTTGTGCACAATTAAAAAAAAGGACAACATAAATAAAAACATCCAAAAAGTGAACATTAAAATCGAATTAAACTATAGTATTAAAACAATTCAAATGTACACTTTAAAAATGCAGTTAAAAAGATAAAAAAGCTAATAAAACAGTTCAGTTTAAAACAATACAGCACCTCTTAGCCCATTCTGTTTTAAAAGCCTGACAGAATAAAAAGATTCTCCTGTCACCAGAAGGATAGCAAAGAGGGGGCCCTTTTGGCCTCTCTCAGAAGTGAGTTCCAGAGTCCAAGGGCAGCAACTGGGAAGGCACCATCTTTCATCCCCACCAACTGTGCTTGAGATGGTGGTGGGACTGAGAGCAAGGCCTCTCCTGATGATCTCAGGGCCATAAAAGGAGTTACAGTCTGAGTGATACAGGGCTTTATAGGTCATAACCAGCACTTTGAATTGTGCCTGAAAACTCACCGGCAAACGGTGAAGCAGTTGTAAGAGGCTAGTAGTACAGTTCCTGAACCTGCCCCAGTTAACACTCCAGCTGCAGCTGAGGATCAGTTGGGATTATTTCCACCAAGCTGGGATGGTTGGAGGGTACAGACATTCATGAACTAGTTTCAGCTCAGTTAGTGGGTGTTGTTTGAACATGACAGCTGGAGACAATGCATCTTCAAAAACTGGGAGATGAATTTTTGCCTCAGCATGGCCAACCAAGCCTCTGGGGGCTGCTACTTGCCATTTCTGGGAATCCCTACATCTCTAAGCCTTGTTAGGATGTTTTTCAGAATAGGACATGACTGGATCATAAAACCCAATTGCCCATGTCTTTAAACAAAGGCCAGCACATGCCTTAAAAAGCTGGAAAGGGACTGAAAAATTTGGTGAAATGGTTTATAGCACACAGACATACATGCAAGCTTGGAGGTTATATTAGCTATCTGGGGATAAGTATTATCTCTGAATTTTATGGGATGGTGACATTTGGGGACAATGAGAGTACAGTCCTCTATAGTCCCTTGGAGGGGCAGTTGCCCACTTCTGGCCTGTGTCATCCAGCATTTCATTAACACAGTGACCAATCAGTTGCCTATGGGAACCTGCCAACAAAATAAAGATGCAACTACACCCTCCATCTCATATTCCCCAGCAACTGAAATAAAAGGATATACTGCCTCAGATACTGGTCATGTCAGCCATTCTGATCAGTAGCACTGATGGCCTCATCTACCATACATTTATTAAAGCCCATTTTAAAACCATTCAGGTTAGTAGACATAGCTACATCTTATGGCAATGAATTCCAGAATTTATTCCATAGGTTATTATAGTATTTTGAACAGGTGCTAAAACATGAAGTATTTAGATCACTGACTGATAAATTTTTAAAATCCTATCATTTATAGAATATATGTACATAAGCGCTATCTTCAAAACACTCTTCCTGGGTAGTAAAGAAAATATTATACTACATAAATATAAGAATTTCACTGCATAGACATCCAATTATCATTGTATTTTCCACTGAATCCTTTGAAAATGATTTTTTTTAAACACACACAGCTGCATGTTCTGTAAATATAGTAGTTTGCCAATGCAATTCATATTTGATTTTCTAAATATTTAATCTACAAGAATGCCTTTTTTTAAAAAATGAAACTTAGAAGTTTTCCTTCAAAACACACAAACAATCGATCGCACACTTTGTATTGCATATGAGATGTTTATTACATTTAGGGGCCTCACAAAAATTTTGCATTCCTCAGATACACAAAATCAAATGTGTAAGACACTGATACATGTAACAGCACGAGTTAAAATTTCAATTGGTTTAATTACTCTACAAAATTTGTTTTGAAAGATATGTTTAATTGAATTTCAGTGAAACACTGCTTGAAAATAAGCAGAGGAAAAAAAGAGAGGGAGGCACTAACACACACACACACACACACAATGGAATAGGAGACTCTGTTAGGTGTACAAATGCCAACACTATTTATTCTGAGTCACTGAATCTGAAGACAAAGCTTTTTTATTTTCATTGTTTTGTGCCTTCAAGTAATTTTTGACTAGTGGTGATCCTAAGGTGAACCTATCATGGGGTTTTCCAGTGTTGAGTGTGTGTGACTCATCCAAGGTCACCCAGTGCATTTCCATGGCTGAACAAAGAATCAAGATCTGTTCTCCAGGGTCATAGTCCAATGCTCAGACCACTACCCCACACTGGAATTATTTTAAAAATGGCAAAATTATAAATTATATAAGCTGCAAAAATCATAGCCTCACACACTGAATTATTACTATCATTATCATCCCACCCTTTTCCCACTGTGGGAAAGCAGCTTACACTGCTAAAAAAATTCATCATATAAAACTTAAAAATATAATTACACTATCAATAAAAGCATAACCATTTAAAAAAAAGAACAAATAAAAACTCCACAACAAATGAAAGGCCCTTTTCCCTGAACAGTCAGCCCTCAAAGGTCTGCCAAAAGAAAAAAGTCTCCACCTGCCAACAAAAGTATAGCAAGGAAGGCACCAGCCTAACCTAGAATTATCATATTCTGAAAAGCAAAAAACTGAACACAGTTATTGGTTGACTACTTCAACTCGCTGATGGCTATGATAACTCTCACTTTAAATACCTACTATATAACCTGTGATAATTGATACTAGGAATATTCCTAACCTTCATTGTCTTTAAACAACAATTTTGCCTTCCCTTCCCCATCTCTTCAAAGTCACCTCAATCACTCCACCAAGCCACCTTGTTTCATTGGCCCTGTGTAGCCAGAGGCTCCCTTAGCCTCCTCACTTGGCTTTCCCCCTCTGAATCTGTCTCTCTTTTTCCCTTCCACCACTAATTCATTGTCCTTTTCTTTCTGAGCACTGCACTGGATTGGTCTCCATCTCTTCTCCTAGCAGAGCTCCTGATGAAGCCAGTAAAGCAGCAATAAGAAGGCCACACTAGTGGGCAGAAGGAGAAGCAGCGGCAGAAATTTTAAGAAGCCCTAAACATTTCAGAAACTCACTTGGACAGAAATGTTAGCTCTGAAAAAGAGAGTATGGTTGGGAAAAAGCAGATGTATGGTAACCCTATCTAACCTCTCTAGGAAGGAGGTTCCAGAGCCTGGGAGCAGCCACTTAGGAGGTCTTCTGTGTTCTCACCAAAAGTAATTGTAAGTGGTCTCCTAAATCCCTCTAATCAAATTGTCCAGTGAAAATCCTAAATTTGACCCAGCACCAGATTCCCCACTCAGCACATCACATACTTTCAGCCCAGAAAAATCTGTGATAGGGTTACCTTAGGGCTGCCATAAGTCAGAAAGGACTTGAAGGCACACAGGAGCAAGGAAAATCAGCGTGTCTGAAGTACTGTCAGTTTCAATGAGTATATTGGAACCAATTAAAATCAGAGAGCTCCATCCAACAGATGCACAAAGAAACCCATTTTGCATGCTATCAATGCCTCACACGCATATTTCAGGGTGGGAAAACTCTAGCTAATTCTAATACTACCTCGCTAGTGGTGTCTTGTGGCTTCCATATCAATGGTGTGATGAATCCAGTCTCTCATCAAGCCTGAAAGGAGCTATCCAAGGTGCTGAACCTATTGGAGGAATGTGATTCAGTTCCTTGGGCTGTTCCTTTTGGGTTCAGATTAAAAATTGAGTAGTCTACTACTTCAATAACATGGAAGTCATCAGCCAGAATGGTACCTTTCTCTACCCAGCTTTGGTAAAATTTTCACTGGATTGGGGGAGAACTCCACTCTGTTCACATTTTAATGTTAACTTATGAATTCACATTTTCCAAATGACCAAACTGAAAATTTAGTTATCCTTTTGTATTTGCACCTCTCTAGGTTTTGCATGGAGTTTGCTACTCAAAAAACCTGTACACAGATTAATGCATTAGGAAACAGTAAACAAGGAAATGCATATTTTAATGGAAAATAGTATTCAAAATGAGTGACTAAATACCCTAAAAGCACCAGATCCTGTGTGATCTTAGAAGTTAGGCAGGGTCAACCCTGGTTAGTATTTGGATAAGAGACTACCAATGAATACCAACTGCTGTGGGATACCTTTCAGAGGAAGGAACTAGCAAAGCCACCTCTGAGTACTTCTTGCCAAAGAAAACCCTATGAAATTAATGGGAATGCCATAAAACAAAAACGATCTGAAAATTATTTAAAAGATTCTTCTAAGGCAAACAGTTAAAGAAAGGCTAATATAGATTATAGAGAAAGAGAGAGAAAGAATCATTATGCATACATAGTATATTGGCAAGAGCTGAAATGACTTGCTACAACATTGCTGGTCAATCAGAAATATCAATAAATATACAGATATAGAGAGAGACATTTAAGATGTTATATGCTGTTTTTGTTGTGTACCATCAAATCATTTTTGACTTATAGGAACACTGTGGGAAACCTATCACAGGATTTTCTGGACAACATTTGTTCAAAGGTGGTTTGCCCTTGCCTTTCTCTGAGGCTAAGAGATGGTAGGTTGCCCAATGTCACCAATCAGGCTAAGCAGAGATTTGAACCCTAATCTTCAAGAGTCCTATCCAGCACTCGAACCACTACACCTTCTAGCTCAGATGTTAGGGCTTTCCCAGTTCTTGGAAAGAATTCCATGAAACTGCTATGATCAGACACCAATTCGTACGTACTTGACAGCAAGTCTAGCCCTTCCCTCCACTGTACAAACCATTTTAAAAAGTGCTTCGAATGATATATATTTGCTCTTATTTGAGAATGAAGTAAAAATGCTACTATGGTCTGTTAAGTTTCACCTACTGAGTTCAATGCACATCTTGAATCCAAAAGCTGTGACCTCAGTTAATGGCTGTTTTGAATACATAATTAAAATTGTGTCATACCATCTGCTTCTATACAACATACTTTCATGCTGTGTTATAGAAGTGAGATAATCACATAACGCATACAGTTTGGTGAACCACTTTGTTAAATAATTTAGGTATTAACGTCATGATTTTTATGTCAAGATTTTTATGTCTTGCATCATGCCTTAAGTCGTTTCATTTTCTTTTCTTGTGTTTTAAAACTGAGAAAGAGTCTTGTAATATCAACACCCTTGGAGCACAGTAAGCAGCAGGCTTTCCCTTGTGTGCCTCTAAGGTACTCCTACATTTTTGTGCAGCTTCTTGGAAACAAACCCCTTTGATCCCTCCACTGACAATATTTGTATTGTTCTTTTCTAACCACTCCCTCTAGTGGTAGGAAGGAGTTAAACTCATCTTTTCCAAAGGAGTCATGATGACTCAGGAGTACTTCTCTGTGGCTGCACCAGAGTGAGGTTCCCATTTCAGCATGAAAACTTAGCTTTTGTGGGAAAGCTGTTTAATAATTCACTGAATCCCAAGTGTAATTGTTTCCCATGTATTTTGCAGCAGTTGGTAATTCAGATGTGCTGTTGCTTCTCCTGTTACTCAGCACTATTTTCAATATTTATTTCTTTTTTCATTGCACGATACCAGTCAATCAAGGGTCATAGAGCGAACATGATAATTTCATGCCAGAATATGACACCGCATTTGGCATGATTACAGTCCCCAGGGCAAACAAAGCTCTCCCATTAAGATTCTTAACAAGAGAAGGAAAGAGTCCCCACTGTTCAAACCATGTTTTGGTATGTCCATACAGTGCAGAGTGTAGCGGGAATACTTTTGCCACAATCCAACTTTAATCACTTGTGGTTACAAATCATTAGTTAAAGTGGAATACAGATGTACATTCAGACAGATGTCTAAATACACCTCCCCTTTAAAGCGATTCAATTCCGATGGACATCTGCAACCAGATGTTGAAATATATGTGCTGAAGCTGAGTTAGATCAGATCTGATCAGACAGAGACCTAAATCCAAGTGTTAGTCCCAACTACAGTAAACACATTGAATCAACAAGAGTTTAGCATATCAGCACTTACGCAAATTCCATTCAATAATATTACTCTAGTTGAGACTTAAAATAGAATTCAGCCCAATTTAGCCATCTCAGCCAATATTTTCTACTTTAATTGACAACAGTTGACAACAGCTCCTAAATCAGAGATACTTCCCATCATTTCCTATCAGATTCTTTTAAGCAGGAGGTGTCACGGACTGAGCCTTGGACCTTTACATGTAAGGAATATACTCTGCCTCTTAGCTATGATCCCTCCCTATACAGTTTCACTTCATTCTTTTCTATTGGATGAGCATTCAGATGTGAATCCTTATTTACAATTTGCCTTTACTAGTCAATATTGCCCACTGTTTGTTTCTTTTGCCTTGGCAGTAGGGACATAGTCCTCCTTTTTTTCTTGACACTTCCTTGCAAAGAATGTGGCATTCTTTTGCAAAGGGTGTTTAAAAATATGTCACAAAAGAGATCTATTCTATGGGTTGGGACAAATATTTATTTAAAACTATTCTCATCAAAGTCAGTATTAGAATTCTCTCTCTTAGGTAGCTGAGGACAAGTAAAAGGAGATAGGAAGTTCCAGTGGATATTTTCAAAGCATGCTTATTTTACAATCACGGTCTTCAGAAATCTTGTCTAGTGCTAATATCTCCACCAGCCAAAAATTTGAACTCACAACATGGTACCTTAGAGAAGTGGTGCTCTCAGCCGTTACTCCCTATGTGTGGTGCATTCCAAGTTTCATCTGGCATGATAGAGAATGATAACAGCAATCCATATGGAATATAAATGCATGTTCTAACACTGGAGGGATGTTCTTCTGTACTATTACTGAAATAATAAAATGATTTTTACAAATGCAAAGTACAGTGATATAGAAATTACAAATAATAATCATAAATTAATTTCCATGGGCATTCTGCACCTACAAAAGCATTACTTCTATTATTCTGATTCAGCAGGCAAAAAAGGGTAAGATCTCAAGCATTGTTTAAGAATCACTGGCAGTTCCTGCTCAGATTCTCAAACTCTTCTCTCTGATGTTCATTTTCCAGCATTGCAATATGCAATTCATACTGAAATGTAATGAGACAATAAAAACAATCAGGACTGGGATTGTTTCCATGATTAGCTTCTCTGCTTTTTTCAGACTTCTGTGGTCTATCAGGTATACACTATAAACACAAGCAGATGCTGTACCAAACATTCATGCACACTGCTTAAAGAAAAGGTGTGTTCTTAGCTAGACTTAAAGTTGTGCAAAATGTCAAAAAAGAAAAGGGGGGACTGATCTGAATACAATGCTATCTAAACCATAGTAGAGAACAAGGGTGGGAAATACACAGCCGAGGAGCCACATACAGCTCTTGGACAGTCCCCTATAGTTCTTGTGCAGGTGTGACCCCCATTAACCCTTCCAAAGCCTTTAATTTTTTAAAAAAATGAAAAATGTAATTTGGGGTTGAAAATCCCTCCAGGGGCATAATTCAGGGTTGTAATGCTGCTCCCCCCACATAGTAACATAATAAAAGGTGCCCCCACCAATCTTCCAAAAATGAATTCTAGTTCCCAGAATGTCACTCCTGGAAACCCAGACTGATAGAAATGAAGTCCATGATGCCTCAGAAGGAGACCAGATTGGCCTTCCAAGCTCCAAACATGCTCATCCTTGGGTTAGATCTATGAGAATGAGCTTAGGAGAGAATAGACTTGAGGTTTCCAGATTGCTATTCTCTTCCTCTTCTTGGTATGTTGGCAAGGAAGAGTTGAAAAATAGACACTGCCATGATTGGTTACCAGTTAAGCAGTTTCTTGTGTCATTCAGACCTGACAAACTCTGAGCCTTAATTATGGTTGGTAGAAACAAGCTCAAACTATAGGATACAAAGCCATCCAGTTTCCATTAACCATATTATGACTGACCCCACCTTAGAGTTCAGACAGACAACACATTAAGCTCAAGACTATATTTACTGGGAACCCTTGTTTGCACTTTGCAGAGAGTGGAAGCGGAGAGAAGCATTGTTTTGGGCTCCACAGTAACCAGGCCCAGCATCTGTGCAGCTTCACACTGTGTTAGAAACATTCACCAATCTGCAATGTCCTTCTCTGGTTTGCAAGCTAATGTGCCAGCATCATTCACAGCTGTTAAAAGAGAACTATACAACAATCCACTCCACTGGGATTTTTATCAACTTACCACTTTCTTACACTCCTCAGCAGATAAGCTGGAAAGATCATTAGCTGACAAGAAGGTCACCAGCAGTTCCTGTTACTGAGCTGTAACTGATAAAGTTCTGGTCATGTCCCTATTTCATTACAATAGGCATGTTTTGTGTGTTCCCTTTCCGTTCCTACCACCCCTGTGTCAATAGGTACTAGCTGCCATAAACTGGGAGTGGGCACAGCAAGCTTCCTGTATGACTACTTGAGGAAAAGCCAGCACAGAGGCAAACAGCTGCAGTAAATTCAGAGTAGTCCCAGTTGTTCCTGCTGTGTCATCAGCCTGCACAGAAAAGGAAAAGTAGAGCTCAGGGTTGCTGCTGGAAACAATGTCAGACATCATTCATGGAAGACATCTCCTCCAGCCCTGATACCTTGGCCTTCTGGCCTTCCTGTGATCTCTGGCTAGAGCTTCTCTTGACTATTCTTCATCACATCCTTCCAACAGATTTGTTTCATTCTGACTGACTTTACTGGCTTTTTGACTTCTGGACCTTTTCAATAATGCTGGCTGTATTCCTCACAAAGTTATTTTCTACACAAGCCACAATCAAAAGAGAAAGCTCCTTGTACCTTCAGAGCAACTCCATAGGAAGTGAAGAAAAGAAAGGAGGAATATAAAGGCACACTAAGGTTCATGTCATCATGCTAAGTCAGGGACCAGGAAAATGCTAATAAATGGTGGCGGGGAGGATCCTCCAGGAATGGTTGGACATCTGCTTCTGGTTTTGAAACACAGGTGTTCTTAAAACTATATGTTAAAACTAGGGATGGGACAAATCCAGAATTTTCTGAATCTGAATCCAGATCCGAATCCTTGGAAGGTTCTGGGAATCCACAAATCTCATGAATCTCTAATCTTTCAAATCCTTTTTTAAAAAAGGTTTTAAAAAGTAAGGGAAAGAAAGCACTTCTACTGAAAAGAGTTTTTGAAGCAGAATTTGACATCTTTGTTTAATGAAAACAAATTAAAAAACAGTTTTCAGTCCAGGAAAACATAGCCATACTTCTTATTGAGAAGATACAAATGCAATTGACATGTTCCTCTACTACATGAAGTACGTAAGTCTCAAATCAAAAGTATAGAGATTATTACCTTGCAGAGGAGGCAGCTGAAGGGACTGGCAGCAGGAGCGGACACGGGCAGCAGGAGTGAGCACAGGCAGCAGTTCCAAGCACAGGCAGACTCCGGCGTGTGCACGCGGCTTTAGAGTTTCGCACCAATTTTTAAAAACGTAGGCGAGCTCAGGCCCTGGTGCACACAAGGACGTTGGGATAGCTGGCCTGATCTGGGGCGCTCCGCTCCCTCAGGCCACAGAGAATGCAGGGATGCAGTGACAGCAGGCCTTGCAAGCTCCTGCAGGCTCATTCCATTGTGGTCCGCTCGCTCAGCGCTCGTGCCGGTGGAGGCCGCAGGGCACGCATGGAGCCAGACATCGAAGGGTCTGCAAGCCTCTGCGGGTCTCATCTGGAGCACCCGCACTGGCAGAGGCTCCAGGACATACAGGGAGCCGGCCATTGCTGGGCCTGCACGCCCCTGCAGGCCTCATCCAGAGCACCCGTATCAGTGCATGCCCCGGGATGTGCAGGGAGCCGGCTATTGCTGGGCCTGCATGCCCCGGATTAGAAAGATTCCGTTTGCTTATTTTGGTGCCCAGATTCGGCTCCCTGAATCTTGAATCCTTGCCAAAATGTTCGGTCAGCCCATCCCTAATTAAAACAGTGCAAGATGGCCCTGAAATCTATTTAAAAGATGAATTGATGCTCCTGGGGAATTGCAAGAAATAAAATTCATGGGAGGGAGGAAGAATAGAATGGTTGAAGGCCACAAAAACAGCTCCAGGAGTGCATACAGCTCCAGGGATACATTTGTCTTGCTCCTGTGTTAAATCATGTTGTATTATGCCACGTAGGAGGTGCAGTCTAGCAACAGCAGGATGCCTGCACATTCTTCATCCCTGTGCTCCAAGATGGAAATGTTCCTCTCCCTGCCACAATTCATTTCGCCCACAAAATAAGGCTTTTGGTCTCCACATTATTTTATTTTATTTTTGCTGCAAATGCCTATTGCATCATGTCAGTTACCTTTGTGATGCTGCTGGAGAACCTTTAAGATTCATTTCATCTTTAGCCCATTCTTAAGAAGAGTTTACCCACTCTTCTTGCCCACCAAAACTCACATTCATCTTAGCCCAGATGAATTTTCTCTTCTTTAATTTAATTTTATTCTTTATTTCCTATACTGCCTTTCTCCTGACATGGGACCCAAGGTAACTTGCAACAAGATTAAAACAAGATACTGCAAAAAACCTGATCATAGTAAAGCTTTTTAAATAAAAATTAAACTACACATCAACAACACTAATTTAAAACTAAGAGTCAGTGTAGTGTAGTGGTTTGAGCATTGGGCTTTGAACCTGGAGACCAGGATTCAATTCACTGCTCAGTCATGGAAATGCACTGGATGACCTTGGGTGTGTCACACACTCTCAGATTTGCCTTAGTGTCTCCATAAGTTAGAAATAATTTGAGGGCACACAACAACCATGAATTTAAAACAACATAGAACTATTTAAAAATGCAACAATAAGGACAAAAAGCACAACATACACAAGCTATTAAAAGACTCGTAATCATCAAATCACCAAATTCTGGGAAACTCTGAAACGGGGTGGGGAAAGTGCAGATTCTGAGATACACAGAGTGAAAACTGGAGAGGGCTCCTGGTTGCGCAGACAAGGGGATTTCAGCAGGTGTGGCTTGCTACCTTGTTGCATGACAAACCATATCTGCTGAAATTCTGCCTTCTACACAACCATGACACCGGAGCCATCTCCAGTTTTTGCTCTGTCGACCCTAACCCCCAAATTCTGTTGTAGTTCATGGAGCTTCCCAGGAAATCCACCACCTTCCCTTCCTGGGCATTTTTTAAATCTCAGAATCACTGCAAAATGTGGCAGTTCTGGTCTCCTCACCATCTTTTATCCTCATTCCTCAAAAACGATACTGAAAAAAAATGTTAAAATTTGATCCAAGATGAAACCCAAAACAAAATCATGGCACTTTTGATTTGGGATGTAAGTGTGGCCCTCTGGAGATCAACAGCAGCAAAAATTGGCTTCTGCTGTGGTAGTTGCCCACTCTACTTCAAGGCTGCTAACTGCAGCTTTTGTCCATGGTGAATTTTTATTATTTATTTATTTGCTTACTTATATTTATTTTGATGGTGGGGGCTCATGTTTTCCACATGACCCTCTCAGTTGCCAGACTAACTCAAGACCACCTGGTACATATAAAGCCTGTATTGGAAGAGGAAGACCTCTCAAGTAAGTTCCAGGCTCCCACAAGACTGACCTCTCACCAGAGGCCTCCTTTCAGAAGACTTGAGGGTGACTTTATATAGGCCTGCTTCACATGCTAGTCACTTCAGCCACCTGCTTCTGTCGAGCTAAGAGCAGGAAAAGTGGGCACCAGCTGTGCTCACAACAGACAAACCACCAAAGGTTTGGCAGGTAATTTGAGGCTATTTTCCTGTCTAGCAAATGTTTGGGGGTTGGACTATTGTGAATGTGGCTGGCACACACTTCTCCTACTCTCACCAGATCAAAAATGTGGGATCTGGGGCTCCTTTTGCCCCAAAGGTACAAACATAGGCAACACAGGTCCTGAGCCCACTCCAGGCCACAAGGCTTCAGGTACTTATACCAGCTCCCCTCTGATAGGATTGCCAGAGGGAAAACTGGAAATAGTTCCTGACTCTTTAATGGTTGTGTGAAAGAAGGAGCTAGCGTGCTATAGTTGCTTGGGCTTTGGAGTATGACCCTGGAGACCAGAGTTCAGTTCCTTGCTCAGCCACGGAAAGTGGGTGATTTTGGGCAAATCACACACTCTTAGCCCCAGAAAATTCAGTCATAGGTTCACCTTAGGGTGTCCATAAGTTGGAAAAGACTTGAAACAACACAAAAAGAAGGAATTCCAGCAGGTGTTGCTTCTCATGCAACCAGGTAACAAGCCAAACCTGCTGAAATTCCCTCTTCTACACATTAAAGTGATAAGCGCTATCTCCCATTTTCACTCTGGCAACTCTACCCTCCCCTTGTCATCCCCGCTGTTGCCATAAAATATGCAATAACGAGAGGCTATAATCAAGGCACCACTCAAAACTTCTTTAAAAACCTACAACAAACTAATATCCAAATGTACAGACACAAATTGAAAAGTCAGGGGCCATCTGCTAGATGTAACATATTTGCCAAACCTGTAATTTCTTCAGTACTTATTATTTTAGCTGTTTATAAAAGAAAAAAGAAACTAATGCAGTTACGTTGCCTTTATGTTTTAGCACGTTGCAGTTTATGGTTTTTACCCCTTTTTTTTTCCACAGCACACATCCATGCATCTGATTGTAATTCCTCCAATACTTATTATTTTAGCTGTTTATAAAAGGGGGAAAAAACTAATGCAGTTAGATTGCATTTATATTTTAGCACATTGTTGTTCGCAGTTTTCACTTTCTTTTTTTCACAGCACACATCCCATGCATCTGACTCACTCTGACCAGAATAAATACTTCCTTTATAGAAAATTGAGCAGAACACCAGATTGATTGCTCATGGAAGTGCAAGGGAGGGGTATCATTTTGTATAGCTGAGTTAAAGGCAAACTGTTTTTTGTAGGGCAAAGAAAATTAATTGCTGTAATAGTATTACTTACTTGACAAATTAGATTTGCTCCTAAATAAGTAATCTGGAATCATTATCTTCCAATCATAAGGAGACAAATAATATTTGCGCTGTAGTTTACATTGTAGCCAGAAATAATTTGTGTGAGTCGGGAGAAACTAGAAAAATTGTCTGGCAAGTCAAACTTTTGTGAACTCAGAGCTAATTCTGATAATCCAGTAAGTACGGAACCAGTGGTTCATGAAGTTATATAGCCTGAGAAAGCATGCAGCAGATTGCTTTCTTGAAAATCTGCTGTGCAAAAAAAATGATGACAATTTTTGATAGGGGCACCAGTCTCATCAGTTGTACAAGTATACCAAAGTACAAATGAATAAGAAGATGCAAGAAGAAGGAGGCTCTAACAGCTATATTCAGAATGAAAATGAAAGCTGCATGTAAAATAAGTGTGGGAGCTGTTCCCCTACAAAACAATTCCTCTCAGGGAACTTGCTATCTTTAACTTAATTCCAGGTTTCTACCAGAAGAGTGACAACTATTTATAGTGCTGATAGTGACCTTTACTACCAGAACCAGCATAGTGAGAGCTGGTGTGATGCAATGCTTTGGGTGTTGGACTAGTATACTGGGAGACTATGGTTTAAATCCCTGTGGGCCATGGAAACCCACTGGATAGCCTTGGGCAAGTCAGGCTCTCTCAGCCTCAGAGGAAGGCAATGGCAACCCCCAACCAGAACAAATTCTTCCAAGAACAACCAGTAATAGTTTTGCTGTAGGGTCACCATAAATTGGAAATGGCTTGAAGGCATACAACAATTGACCTTTAAAACCCTAAATAGTTTGGAACCAAATATATATACATATATATATGTATGCAGGACCACCTTCTTATTTATGCATTTTCCCAAAACTTTAAGACAGGCGTGAGAGGCCCTGCTTATGGGCCCAGCATCATCTTGGTGGGTGAGCAGTAAAGACAGGCCTTTGTGATGATGGCTCCAGACATGTGGCTCTTCCTCCTTCAGGAAACATATATGGCCTCTCCTTTACTGCCTTTTAAATGGATCTCAAAGATTCCACGCTGCCTACTTTTAATTATGTGCAATTTACTAAATTGTTTTTATGTGCTGCTGTTTTAATGTTTGTAGGATAGACTGAAGTTTTTATTGCCATGTGGTTATTTATGGAATTGTACATGAGAGTCAGTGTAATATAGTGAATTGAGTGCCAGATAGACCATTGAGAGACCAGAGTTTAAATCTCTGCTGAGCCACAGAAGCTCCCCAAATGACCTTGGGCAAATCACACTCTCAGCCTCAGAGGAAGGCAATGGTGAACTTCCTCTGAATTAACATTGCTGAGAAAATAGTGTGACAGGATCGCCATTAAGTCAGAAATCACTTGTAGGTCCACAACAACAATTGTATATTATATGAGTCACCTAGACAGAGGGTTTGCCTTGGAAGACCACATATCCATTTTGAACTAAAGAAAGTGATAACGGCTCAGCCATGGAAACCCACTCGGCGACCTTGGGCAAGTCACACTGTCTCACTCTCAGAGGAAGGCAATGGCAAACCCTTTCTGAACAAATCTTGCCAAGAAAACCTAGTGAAATGTCCTCCTAAGGTTGAAGGCACACAGCAACTTGAAGGTACACAGCAAAAACAATGGTCACTTGCCACTCCTTCCAAGTCCACTCTGAGGAAGGCAAGGGCAAATCTTCTCTGAACAAATTCTGCCACAAAATCCCTGTGACGAACCCTAGGAGGGGTGTGGCCAGCAGAATCGCCCTAGCAACAGAAAGTAATCGGATTGGTTCTTTGACTGATGAGCCCAGTTTAGCCAGAGGGAGGGCCTATGTGGGTGAGTCAACAGAACAGATAAATACCAGAAACAGGGTCTGGGAGGAGAGATCCTTCAGTGAGAGAAGCGAGTGAAAGAGACAGAGTTGAGAAAAAGCTCAAGTCAACCAGAAAGAGAGAGGTTGTCTGAAATTTAGTGTTGTTCTGCTCAAAAGTCTAAAGAGAAAAGACAAACTAATATTGAGTTAGGCCATAAAAGTTGGCCTATACTTGATAAAATAAGTCTACGTGTGAAAGGAAAGCCAAAGGCTTGTTAACCTAGGAAAGTGTTTGCCAGTGAATATATGGAAGTTCTTTTCTGTTTGATAATGTTGAATTGCCCAATATCTTTTACCTTGTGAGTTCTTGTATAAGATTTTATTCTGCCTTTTTTTAAAAAAAAGAGGGAGACAGCAGCCTCAATTCAGTGTTTCTTCAATTTTAGCTCATTTACACATGCTACCAAAAGTTACACATTCATTTGGGATAAACCTGAAGATGCTTTGCCCTATATCCACAAGGGTTGTGGGCTTAGGGAAAGGAGAAGTGTGATTAAGTGTGGAGAGGGAGCCAGGGGGTGGTAATCATATAAAAGGGTGCTGCTTCTTCAGGGAGGGAGAACAAAAAGCAGGCCTGATCTGTCACAGCCTTGCCTGGCCCAGATTTCCATGTGACAATCCCATTACAGGTTTGCCTTAGGGTCACCATAAGTCAGAAATGATTTGAAGGCGCACAAAAACAATGTATACAGGACATTTGCTTTCCAGTTTCTCTCCAGATCTGTACATTGTGAGCCAGTATAGTATAGTGGTTTGAGTGTTGGACAAGGACTCTGGGAGACCAGAGTTCAAATACCCACTCAACTGGGAAAAACCAGTGAAAGACCTTAGGCAAGTCACATTCTTTCAGCCTTACATGAGGGCAATGGCAAACCTCCTCAGAACAAATCTGACCAAGAAAACCTTATGATAGGATGGCTAAATGCTGGAAACAATGTGAAGGCACACGACACCAACACATGTACTTTGTACAAGGCCTTCCTACATATCCCCCCTACTAATTGCTGCCCTTTTGCCAAGTCTATCATGGCCCAGGAGACTAAACAGAGGAGAAGACTTCTCCCATTCCTACAGTTTTTTTAACTGGTGCTTTGCTAATGTCATCTTTTAAGACTGGATGCTCCCTTAGGCTAGGAATGGTTCCCAGAAATTAAAAGTATTAGGATCCTTCTTTTTTTCCCCATTCACACACATCCACCTCCAACTCAAATTTCATGCAATGAACTGCCTCTTCTATTCGTTTTGCTGTTTCATTTAAACATCCTGAAATTATGAAGTCAGATGTCGTTTCTGAAGGGTTTTTTGTTATACTGAACACCAAAACAATCTTTACCAGCTTTAGGGTATGGTAGGCACATCCAACAGGCTGAAATCCAAAGTGCTTCCTTTATTTTTCTCAGCACCTGCAATGTGCCTTATTGGGGGTTGTAAAGCCACAAGAAATAGCAATTAGTGCTTCATCCTTCTAACAGCAATAATCACCCAAGTCTCACAAAGGACCCTTGATGATCCCACATTTTTTGAAACAAAAGAAACAGCTTTTGTGAAGGGAAAGAATAATTTAGTGATTTATGTGCATTGAGAAGGGGAAAATGATACAAATTTGTTTCCCAGAACATTGCCATAATATGTGTCTCTGCTGTAATACAGACACTTTCATATTTTAGATATATTTTATAAAATCCTTTTTATAGATAAAAACAGGAGATGTAGTCCCCCATGTACAATAATGTATCCCTCTGAGTATTCCAAATTTGGAATATTCAAATTAGTACTAAGAAACTAGTCAAAGAGCCAGTCAAACATTTTCAAAAATGGTCAACAATTTGTCTTATTAATTTATCACATCACATACAACAGAGTCTTCTGTTGTATTATCCTCTAAAAATCAAAGCTGATTGACTTTTAAGATGAAATAAATTGAACTGAAATCCCCAAAATTATAAGGAGTAACAGTAATCAAATGCAAAATTATATTTAGCTAAAAGTTCCTCCCTCAGTAGAGTAGTTGAATGGAAGAGTGTGTGTGGAAGTTCATCTAAATTAGGTACACATGGATTCTTATATGGAACAGAAGACAAGAAGGTATCATTCCAGTTTTTGCCATTAGATAATGTAATTGTGCAATAAAAATAAAAGCTGCCACCTACGCAGTGGCATTCATCGTTTCATCAAATAATTGACAATACACGATTGCAGAATAATTGACAATGCCTGACTGTAGTTTAACAGCAAGCTAAAAATAAAACATCTGTTATCTAGAACTGTATACCTCTGATGAGGATGAGGATGACGATGACAGGTACAAAAGTCAGAAGATAACTTTCAAGAACTGCATGCAAATAAGACCTCCCCCTGCTCCCACGTCCAGGGCAACACAACCCTTGTCCTGACACTATTAAAATTTCTCTGTTCACACAAGCTAATGGTGTGGAACAGAGGTGGGTAACCTGCTAGCCCCATCTATCAGCCAGTGAGGAAGTGGCAGGAAGCTTGTTTTATTCCTTCCTGACAGAAAGAATATTCCTCTCCATGAAATAGGTTGCAAATGGTATGAGTCATGGATATTACAAAAAGCTTTGGAAGAAGTTATGCACCAAGGCTGAGCGATAAACTCAAATGTTTCCTTACAATATAGCCACTTCCAGCTCAGGGCTTTTCTATTGTCATGCCACGAGCACATTTTAGCTACTGTTTCGTGGTCATGTCATGGGTAACAGCATGAGTTGCTGACTGTGGTCTCTCTCACAGGAATGAGGACAACGTGTCACTGGGAGAATATAAAATCTTTTCAGCCCAGAAGTATGCCAAGGCAAAGAGAAATAAGGAGCAGCAGAGAAGTAAGAAAAAGTAAGAGAAGTAAGGAACAGCAGCGAGCTTCCATTTTTGTCAGAGGGGATTCCGTCTCTAAAGTCGGATGCCCTATTGTTCATTGTTGTTGTTTTTTCAAAATATAGTACTATCAACGTACACAGCATTTTACAAGTAAACGAACAAAAACCAGCCAGTTCTGCCAAAAGCATACAATCTAAAATGCACACATGTACACATACACATAGGAGGGAAGGAGAAATACAAATATAAAACTATGCAATGCAATTGTAAAACAAATTACCCAGAGAGAACACAAAAAACCCAAACACAATATTAATATAAAGCAAAATGGCAAATGTATATATTCAAAATATGCAAGATACTATTACAGTGAAGACACGAGCAAAAAGACACACACTTGGTGCCACTACCAAAGACTGCAAGAATACTGAGTCCCCTTCATCTCCAAAAGAGTAATAGTAGGTCAGTACAATCTCACAGCAAATTTTGGTTTTGTTTTTAAATAATCTCATTGCCAAATCCAGGGGTCTCCTCTGCCCTTTCCATTGGTGTTTAGTCTTATTTGCATCTTTGCTTTCAGTTTATAAGGCCATTTCCACACTATATAGTGCTATTATTTCACTTTCAACATCCTGTGGAATTCTGGGGTTTGTAGTTTACTGAGGCCAAATAGCTCTCTGGCTGAGAATTCTAAGTGCCCCTCCCTAAACTGCAAACCCCAGGATTCCATAGGATGTTGAAAGTGGAATAATAGCACTATAACAGTCTAGTGCGGAAAGGGTCCAAGTCTGGAGATAGGGTCTGTGCCCTATAGAATCATAGAATCATAGAAATGTAGAGTTGGAAGAGACCACAAGGGCCATCCAGTCCAACCCCCTGCCATGCAGGAAAACCCTCAAAGCACTCCCGACAAGTGGCCATCCAGCCTCCGCTTAAAAACCTCCAAAGAAGGAGACTCCACCACACTCTGTGGCAGCACATTCCACTGCCGGACAGCCCTGACTGTCAGGAAATTCCTCCTGAGGTTCAGGCGGAATCTCCCCTCCTGCAGCTTGCATCCATTGCTCCTTGTCCTGGTCTCAAGAGCAGGAGAAAACAAGCCCACTCCCTCCTCGACATGACATCCCTTCAAATATTTAAACATGGCTATCATGTCCCCTCTCAACCTTCTCTTCTGCAGACTAAACATATCCAGCTCTCTAAGTCTGTCCTCATAGGGCATGGCTTCCAGGCCCCTCACCCTTTTGGTTGCCCTCCTCTGGACCTGCTCCAGCTTATCCATATCCTTCTTGAATTGGGGTGCCCAGAACTGGACACAGTATTCAAGATGAGGTCTAACCAATGCAGAATAGAGTGGTACCAATACCTCCCTCGATCTAGACACCATACTCCTATTGATGCAACCAAGAATTGCGTTGGCCTTCTTGGCTGCCGCATCACACTGCTGACTCATGTTCAGCTTGTGGTCTATGAAGACTCCTAAATCCCTTTCACACATACTGTTAACCAGCCACGTGTCCCCCATCCTATATTTCTGCATACCATTTTATCTGCCTAAGTGTAGGACCTTACATTTCTCTCTGTTGAAGTTCATTTTGTTAGCCTTGGCCCAGCTCTCCAATCTGTCCAGGTCCTTTTGAATTTTGATCCTGTCATCAGGCGTATTAGCAACCCCTCCCAATTTGGTGTCATCTGCAAATTTGATCAGCGTGCTCTCTATTTTTTATTTATTTTTATTTGTTATTCAGTGCCTGTCAACACAGCATTGTGTGTTAAATATTAATTGCTGTATGGGCTGCTTTGACAGAGAAAAAGGAAAAGTGAGATAAAAGGATAATAAATATCCTGGCTATAACCGAGAACACAGGATGAGCTTTTGCTAATTTTTTTTTTCTGTTCCACTCTACTTCTTACAGGATCAGAAGAAAGTTCCCATGCAATGATACGGTACAGCAGTTTATACTGTATGAAACACCCACACTACATGGGGCAGTATATAGCAAGGTTTCTCAGCCAGCATTCTCTGGAATCCTAGGGGGTCTGCAAGAGGTCTCCAGGGATTCCACAAGAGACCATTACTGAATATACACACACACACACACACACAATTTTAAAGCTGTAGATGTAATAATTTTATGCAGGGGTCTCTTGAGACCTGAAAAGTATTTCAAGGGTTCCTCCAGGGTAAAAAGGTTCAGAAGGCTGTTCTATAACCTACCAAGTAGCATGTGTGTTCGATAAAAGTATATTTTGTATATTGCAAGACTTGAAAATAAAGGCACAAAATGATTTTATAAAAAGGCCTCAAGGCCCCTCCCTAAACTGCAAACCCCAGGATTCCATAGGGTGTTGAAAGTGGAATAATAGCACTATAACAGTCTAGTGCAGAAATGGGCTAGGAGTACACCCAAACTGCAAATTTGTGTCCTCGAAGGGAGTGTAATCACACCTAACACAAGACTGAATTCCCTGACCTGCCTTTCACCTGACCGAGAGTACTTCTGTCACGTCTACACTAAATTTCAATTTGATTAGTATTAAAAAGTGAAGGTAGACCAAGTGCACCCAAAGGACCTCCGCTGCCACCACGCTTAGGTGTGAGGAGGAGGGGGAAATGGACTCCAAAGGAGAAATCAGACGAGATGACATGCGTGCACCTTTGTTTTCAGGAGAAAAAAATCCCTAAACGGTAAAGGCGTGTTATTCTCCAGTCTCCATATAATCTTCACAACGGGGGGGGGGCAATGGCACTCCCCAACCCCCATTCTGCGCTAATCCACACAGCAAAAGAACAACATGGTGCCTTCTCTTTGCCCCCGTCAACCTGAGGGAAAGACTAGCGGTGAAAGGCGGTGGGTAATGAAGACCAGCCCCCCGTCCAGCCCTCCGCTTAGCCCATAACTGAGCGCTTTCCGCTGCCGTTTGTCTCCAGTCTCTTCCCGTTTGTTGCCGCTCCTGCTACGCGCTCCATCTCTCTCTCTCGTTCTGCCTCCCAGAGGCCGGCAAGTTCGACGCCGGAGCTCCGCCGACCTCGGCCGCTGTCCTCGCCGCGCTCGCTGAGAGCGCCTCCCTCAGCGACGGCGCGTGAGGACAGGCCGCGTGGCAGGTAAACGGGCGCGGGAGGCCTGTCAGCTCGCGCCGCCCGGCGGGCCTGCCTGCTTTCGCGCTGAGGAGCAGGCGGCGGCGGCGGCGCCGGCGGCGGCCTAGCCGGGAAGCTGGCGCCTCCTCTATCCTGACCGGGAGAGTTAGCCGAGCTGTCTGGGCAAGCGGAGCGTGAGAGGAAGGCGGTGTCCCTCGTGAACGTCGCTGCCTCTCCGTCGAATAGGACAAGGAGCGTAGATGGGGCTGCGGGGGACGAGGAGGCAGGTTTTCCTTTGCCTTCTCTGCGGGAAGCTTCGCACCGGCCGATTCAAAGGGGCTGCAGCGCTCCTCTAACCAATCCTTCCTTTTAAAACAGTGGAAGAATGAAGGACGAAGTACATACGTATACACAGACAAATTTTGGGTGGGGGGGCACAGAAAAAGCAATGTGTAAGGGGGGTGTTGTTCTTAGAGTTGATAGGTTTTCAGAATTCAAGTAAAGGTCTGTCAGAATCCATAAGGTGTAGGGTTGACTATTTTGTGTCTTTATGAAAATACATACTTGATTTTTTTAAAAAAACAGTAATTTTTTTTTTATTTTGGTATCCATCCACAGTCCTGAATCTGTTTTAGGTCATTTCCGCACTAGACTGTTACAGCGTTATTATTCCACTTTCAACCTCCTGTGGAATCCTGAGGCTTGCAGTTTAGGGAGGGGCCTCAAACTGCAAACCCCAGGATTCCATGAGATGTTGAAAGTGGAGTAATAGCAGTATAACAGTCTAGTGTGGAAATGGCCTTAGTCGTATCATTATTTGTATTGGCAGCTAGCTTTAGACACCTGCCCCTGCAGCATGACTTTATCTTTTCTCAAAATGCCCACAACCCAAAATACTGTATTTTTAGCATCCCATTCATTCTGCGGTATAGGAAAGGCCATGCCTTCTAGTCCTTAAGGGGCATCTCAAACGGGTAGGCCTGTTTGACCCACATGTTAGGCTTCTGAAAGACATGCCATTCATGTTCTTATCCTTGACATACTTTCTTTGAACTGCATTATTAATTTAATTTTGATGGAGTTAACTTTTGAGTAAACATGTTTAAATATTTTAGACTTATATTTGCATGCGTGTTTGGTTATAGTTTGTGTGTAAGAAATGTGGTTCCTTCAAATAACTAGTATGGTCCACCAAGTGACAAGAAGTGACTTATCTGAAGAGAGACCCGCCGCAAGGCCTACCCAGGCCGTTTTCTCACATGGGGGGGCCGAAACGGGGCAGCGCATGCAGGGGCACTGAATTTCGGCGGCGTTTGGCGGCACCCAAAATGGTGGCCGGCGGCTTCCGGCAGTGCTCCGCCAATCAGGGCAGCGCGCCAGCCGGAAGCCCAGCCCCAGGCAGATCTGCAGAGACGCACTACCGCATCTCTGCAGATTCTCACCGGGAACTGCCACGGATTAGTGCGGGCGAGTTTGATAAAAACCACCTGGGAAGGTGGTTTTTAAAAAACTCGCAGCGCCACCCCTGTGGCTGGGCTAGAGCGGTTGGAGGTGTGGCACCTCACCGTTTGCAACCACGCTAGCTCATCTCGTGATGTGAACGACCTCTGTCTCCGGTCGTCGCACTGCGGGGTTTTAGCCCCGTGTGAAAATGGCCCCAGACCTAGTGGGAAACAGCAAGCACTCCCTCTCCAACAGAATCGGCAGTACCCACAGACACCTAAGTTATTGTAAACGAAGACAGAGCAATTTCCCTTCAACATCTTCCTGTTTAGCAGAAAATCGCAACATAGTAACAACAACGCAGCTACATATCAATTTGCTATTTTGTGAAACTCAGAAGCAATTATATGAGGCAGTTTTCTTTCTCTGCCTAATAATAGGCCCAGTCATACCATCATCACCTTTTGGGTTCCGCCTATGCTGTTAATTGGGATTTATTCTGGAAAGTTCCTGTGTTGTTGTTATGTGCCTTCAATTTGACTCTCATTTAGGATGATCTTACTATCAGGTTTTCTCAGCAAGATTTATTCAGAGGAGGTTTGTCATTTCCTTTCTCTCAGGCTGAAAGAGCATGACTTGTACAAGGTCCCCTGGTGGGTTTCCATAACTGAACAAAGATTCAGATACCAATTTCCTAGCATGTCCACTGTGACTTGAATGTTGGCCATTTTAGGGTTACTTTACATTGGGGTCAGCTTGAGGATACATAAAAACAAAAATGAGAGAGTTCCTGTAGATCAGTTCTAAAAGTTCCTTAAGGAAGAATTTCTGCAGCCTGATCCTAAAAGATCTGCCAAGGCTGTAGTCCTACACTTGTCTAACACTAGACTTAGCAGGGCCTTTTTTCACTAGTGTTAGACTATGAGTGTATTTTTTGGCAGCTTGGATTTCATATACTTTTCATTGTCATGCTTATGGTACTAGCAAAATTATCCTTGTGATTACTTGAGGTATTTGGTATAAAAATTACACCAAAATTAAGAATTATCGTGGAGGATTATTCTTGATGAGAACTTGGGACCAAATTACATGATCCATAAATACATGCCTGCATTTACAGTATTGTGCTTTTACTTTAGAAGTAACACCTGTGGGATGAAGGGATCGAGTTTAGGATAGCATGGCCTAGAAAGGGTTAAACCTCCCATTGTAGCATGGTCTTGATTAAAATTACATGCCTCTTCCAATGCTGCTGTTCGTTTCAAGGGGGAAGCTGCCACTGACATCAAAGATAAACCATAGATATCAAATGCCTATGTCCATTGAACTTCTCATCTGGTATGACCCATGAGAACTATATTTGATCACCCCTGTAGGCGTCCACAGTCTACAGGTTCTGCATGCCTGCTGTACTACAGGCATCCATGATCTCATCCAATCTTCCATGTTTGAATTACAAAACTCCTCCAGATTGAACAAATTGTATTGGGTGGTTGCAGTATTTGTTGCTGTAGTTCTTGGGGGTTTTAAAATATCTAAATGACATTCTCTGAATATCAAGAGTAGCAATCCTCACATTTGGAAAAGAACAAAATGTGTGAAGATTACTCCTCCTGTTATTCAAGAATGACTATTCATGGTAATTACCAGCTCTTCATTTCTGTTGCCCCAATCTATTCGTGGCTGTTTCTAGCACCAGTCAGATCTGTGGCTATGACTGCAGTGTCAAAATGTCTCTGAGCATGTCAAGATGGTTTTTTAAAAAATTATGTAGGGTTTCTTGCAAACCCTTGCAAGACTTGCAAAAGTTTTTCCTGAATGTTGAAATTTTGAATTACGTAATCAAGGAAAGGGATCTCAAACATTAATTCATTGTTTTATTTCTGAATTTCATGGCAAACATTGGGTTTGTAGTTTTACTTGAAATCCAGTTCCTTTTTTGTATGTTTTAGTCTGTCATTACTCTTTTTATGCAGTGTTTACCAAGGCTCAGGAGTTGACAGCATCAGTGAAACACTACAAAGAGAAACCCTGATTAATGTATGATTTCATCAAAAAGCTTTTCTACGTTGTTTTATTCATATGATTTTGTGCTTTGGTAATGTAGATAGGAGAAAGATGCAAATGGATTGAAAGCCTGGAAAGTGGCAGCAAGCTTCCCATGCTCTAATTTGAGAATTAAATCTAGACATTCTCCAGCTACATCTGGAATCTAGCAGTGGAAAACAGGAAATAAAAGCTAAGAAATAATAAAGGAACAGAATACAGGAAAATTGTTCACCCTAATACTAAATAACCACCGGCACATACAATGTACAGTGGTTAGGGTGGTTTCCTGGAAGGCTTGAGGCCAGCACCTGTCTTTATAAATTATGCACTGTTTCTGATGCTTTTATTGTAGATTGTCTCTTTTAGTCCACGGGCTGTCACAGTCCTAGGAGTTAAAGAATGAAATGTACCTGTTCTAAATTAGGAAAATCAGCTTGCTGAATGAGTTGGCAAACTAGTTTTAAAATATCCAATTTAATACCATAGGCAAACTTTGACCCAAAGCGCTCAGTGATAATAGAGGGAGCAAGTTATTGCAAGAGAAAACAGGAGTTCTTCCAAAGGAACAGATTTACTCTCCACTAGGAATCATTCTAGTAGTTCTAGGAGACTGCTTGTGTGAACAAAGTACTAAAGCCTCCTTTGAACGCATAACAGACAGTTTATAATGATGTTATATATTATATCACCACTTCAACTTTGTGGTAGTGATGGTATTCATTTCCAAAATTGGAGGTGTGTTTGGAAATGGTGATTCTTTAGAATCCAAACCAAAGTCCCTTTGAATTGCAACTAAATAAATAAGCACAACCGCTGCCTAAAATCTATGTTCCACAGTAGCAGGGATGACAGTGAGTGAGATATTTGTCAGGCTTACAGTGGACTTGAAAACCTCAGTAAGAAACTTGTAACACAAAGGTCTCTTGGAACTGTGATTTGTTATAGTTTCTTGGTCCTGACTAAAGATACAGGCTAAGACCTAGGAAACTACTTTTTTTTAAGGAATCTTTATTCTGGAAACTCTCTTAAGGCAGGGCTTTCCAAACAGTATGCCGCAACAAGTTAATGTGTTGCCTGAAGTGTGTAGGTGTGTCACCTACAATCTTGGAAATGTATGTTATTATTTATAAATTATATATTTTTAAAAATACATGAAAGATTTTCATAAGATATATTGTGTTCCCATACATTGTGTTATTACATTTTATGTATGTGTCTGGATCTCTCATAAGGGATTAGTTTAACCTCTGGTTTGCTAGTAAAACTGAATTATTGTGTCATGAAATGATGCATATCCAGAAAGTGTGTTATCAACATGAAAAGTTTGGAAAGCTCTTCTCTAAGGCTTCAGGGCCTGGTGAAAAACTAGGAACAATGTTTCATCTCCTCTACTCTAGAGTTTCAGGTATATGCACGCTGCAGTGTTAATAATTGCATAAACTGTCAGTAGTCTTTGCATTAAAATTTGCTCTGAGCTCACAGTCAGCATCCCACTTGCAATCTAAATAACAACAATTTCTCATCTCCCTATGAATCAATGGATTGGGTATTTATATGCACTGTATATACCTAATGGAGCTCGCCAAAATTCTCTCAGACTGGGGTCTATATTTTCAAAGATTGAGGTAATCATTGGAAGAGGGCCAAGGCTTAAGAATAAGGGTGAACTCATACAAAATCAAAATAAGGAGTAGGTATGCACATTTCTGCAATCATAACTGTGGAATAGTTAAATAGTACCAATTGGAATAAGTTTGCAAAATTAATTCTGAAAGGGATCCTTTGTTAGTCTTTTAGCAATTGCTTTTTAACAATGTTAATTTGTTCATTTTAGCTTTCCACATTAGCTTTTTAAATAGATATGTAATGTTGCTGGACATCATAATTTGCTGTCTTGTACATTTTTTGTTGAAAATTTTTTTTTACAGACTTAAATACCTAATATTATGTTTATATATTATCCTCATCTTCCCTCTTCTCTTTCCTGGTCTTTTCTGCCCTACATTTTGAAAGGTAACAGCCTCCCAGTTGGACACAGGATGGCAACTGTTCCTGCCAGTTTGAGTGCTTGACTATGTGATATGTCATTTATTTGTCAAATAATTTATTCCTTCCTTTGTTCAGCATGCGGCCTGGCTCACCCTTCTCAGACTTGAAGAAAAGGTGTTTGATCTGTCTTTTCTGTGACTCAATTGAAATGTTATGTTACTTTCTGTTCTTGCTATTTATACTGCTCATTAAAAGTCACTTAGGATTATTTATATTATTGCATTTTTATTTTTGTTAGCCGCCTTGAGTACCATCTGATGAAATAAAAAAATAGATAAGCAAACAGTTGAGTTAAGAAAAAACAAGCTGTGCCCAGTTCTAAGAGACTGTATGATTATTACATTCTGTTTACTTTCTGCTTAAAGTGGCCTTTTAAGGAAAGAAAAGATCGGAGTTTGAAATTTCTAAAAAATGTTAGAAGCATGACCCCTGAATTAAGGTAGAGAATAAATGCAAATACAGATAGTACAAAATTGCCCATTCACTTTGGTATGTGTGGTGCATGTAGGTTTAGCTAAGAGGGTTACAGCCTGCCTTTTTATTTTTTGACCACATACAGTTATTATGGATTGATGGAGATACTCTCCTTTTCTTGCAAAGATTTCTCCCTGAAGGAATGGAGCAATTTTCACTTTGTCCACTCCTCACATGTCCTCCTACATTATCTGAGAGCCTCCATTACCTCCAGGCAAACTTTTCAGGGAGTGTAGGGGCTAACACAGGTGGGAGGGAGAATAGAAGTATTGCTTCACCTCCTTTCTTTAGTCTCAACAGAACTCAACAATTCCAATGCCATCCATTGTGCTGGCATGATATATCTTTACCTAAATGACTTGTCTACTAAAATAATATATGCCTAATACATGTAGTGGCAACTCTGTTCACAGGTACAGGGACAAAATAGCCTTGTGCATGAGGAAAGTATGTAAAAATCTCTTCTTGGACGTCTGAGAAAAGATTAGGGACTAAGTCTGACTGGGAGGGATGTTCTGTCCAGAGCATTTACATCTACAATCTGTACTATATCCAGGAAGAGTATCTGAGTTATAGAATTATTTTTTATAGAACTATTCTTAACTTTTTTACAACTATTTATACAACTATTTTTTTACCAATGAGTACATTTTATATAAAGTACTGACTGCATTTTTATCTTGCTCTTAGAATCCACACAAGAACCACAGACAAGGATTTTGCTAATCCAAGTTTAATTCTAAAGCCAAGTTTAGATTCAACCTAAAGTAGATCCATGGAAATGAATAAGACTTGTTGATGACAACAACATGTTCAGCTGATTCAGTCAGTCTGTTCTAGGCAGGATGCATTGTGTTTATCTATTAAAATAAATATCATTTGCATTTGAGGTAAGTTAAAACAGACCTCAGGGTTCCTTTCTGTTGCAGTGGTAAAAAAGACAAAAAAATATAATACAGAAAGGAAATAAAGTATGCTGTTTTTATTTGTTTCTGACAGATACAGGAACCAGAGTTAGAATGAATAGTCAAGGACAGGTTGCCATGCTTCGTTGCTGGAAGTGTCGAAAATATATAGCTAATTTTGATTGTCTCATGAAGGAACAGACAACAGGTTTATTTGAGGTAAGTAAAAAAAAAGGGGGGGGGAGGTGGGACCCTCTAGGCCATTGCTGTAAAATTTATAGATAACATAGAAATACAGAATTCACAATGTTTAAAACTGCACAGTCTAAAAACTCTTCTATCACTATAATGGACATTGAATAACTCGTATTTCATCAAATAGAGTTTTTATTTTTTAAAAAAAAAAAATTGAACCACGTAAACCAGTATTGTAGAAATCAGATATGTACACTGAAAAAAACTGGGATTATTACTATTTTGTTATGTTAAGTAGAACATGTTTATCTTAATTTTATTTATCTCTGTGACTCAGACTGTTGAACTTGATTTGCAGTGTGACTCATTGCTACGAATTTATTAATGATAGAACTGTAGGAGGAAAAGGAAGTACAGTATACCTGTCTAAATTGTCCAGCCTGTGGAACATGTACAGAAAGCAGAGAATGATGCACTGTTACAGCAAGAACTATGACAAGAGCCAGGACCTTTTCACACGGCATTTTCCATGCGAAAGAGGGCCTGGAGTGTCACGCGATTGTGAGGAGCGATCTGCATGATGTACTCACAATCACGCGACGCTCCAGGAGCCAGCAGACACCAATCGCGCACCTTTTCATTTTCAGCTAGAAGCTGAAAATGGTGCATGATCGCACATTGCTTCCGGGCCCCATGCGCACTTACCTGGCGTGCAGACCCTCCGGAGCCTGCCCCAGCGCAGCCTGGGAAACTCCCAGGCTGTGCTGCAGAAGGAAGAGGAGGGGCTCTCGTGTGAGCAGGCAGCTCGTGCGGAGCCGAAGGACCCCAGGCGCGAGAGCCTCTCACCGGAGGCTGCTCGCATGATCCCCACACCCCAGTGCCAGAAGACAGTAAGGTGCAGAAAGGGCCCCAGTGGTGCTAAATTTGTGTGTGTCTTTGTCAATACCTGTTAACATTTTTTTCTTCCCAGATAGTTGAACGAAAGAAGAGAAAGTGTATAAAAGCAGCTTATGATTGACAATCTAAAATTATTTAGAATGAAGTCACAATCAAATTCTAACAGAGATATTTTATGAAATTTTTATGATTATAATTACTGTATTTGCTGGCATATAAAACTCACTTTTTTCTCGAAAAATACTGTTTGAAAATGAAGTGCGTTCTTATCCACTGTTGTGTCTTGTATGCTGGCAAATAGTACTTTCCGGTGTATAAATGGGATGTATCTTGTACACCAGTGCATCTTATACACCGGCGAATATGATATCACTGTTAGTAATTCAGAGACAAAAGCATACTTAAATCTCAGCGTGAAATAAATGTGAATTAACAAATTTAGGCAGCAATCCTGTATATACATATTTGGAAGTAGGTCCCCTTTAAGTCAATAAACTTGCTTCTGAGTAGTCATTTATAGGATTGTCTTGTTAGGGTGTTGTTTTTTAAGTACATCAGTCTCTGTATGAATTGGATGTAGGCTCAGTTTTAATCACCACTAATTTAACTAAGTGCTGTTGAAATAACTCAGAATTCTTTCATATCCGTGTGGCTTTAGTACGTTTGTCAAGCCATCTGCCTATCTGGCCCTTCATTTTTATCCTGTTAAAGGCTCTCACATAAGAGGATTTCTACCTCAAGCCTGTACTGAAACCAGTGTGACTAGGCTAGATGTACTAGTGATCTAACTCAGGCCCTTTCCACACGCAGAGGGAGAAACGGGGCAAAGCATGCAGAAACGGAGCTTACCTGAAGCCGGGTAAGTCCGTCGCCGCGAGGAGCAGCGCACGCTCGCCGCTCCACACTCCTGCAGCGTCCGGCGGCATCCAAAATGGCAGCGTACGACTGGCGGAGGCTCTCCACCAATCAGAGAAACTCGCCAGCTGGAAGCCCACCCCCTGGCAGATCTGCAGGCATGTACTTGCGCGCGCCTGCAAATCTACACTGGGGCGCTGCGACAGGGTGGTACGGGGCTGCACGCTTGTGTTTAATAAAAACCACTTGGAAAGTGGTTTTTAAAAAAACACACGGCGCCGCCACCTCCGGCCCATTTAGGTCGATTTGAGGTATAGAACCTTAAAATTAAAACCAACCCTGAGCACTCCAAGGTGTGGACGACCTCCGGTCGAGGTCGCCCTACACCGTTTTATTAACCCCGTGTGATAAGGGCCTCAGTTTAAGGTTGCTTCATATTTTGTTAATTTAGTATCAGAAAATCAGTGATATTTTTAACATGCTGAGCTTGAATCGTGGTTTTAAAAAATGCATTTGTGCAACCTTTGCCATTTTGTAGCATCAGTTAATTATCAGGCACTAGTTTCTACCTGCTCCCTGCTGACATCTTGTATGATGCTCATCCAGAGAAAAGAGTAAAGAGAAAGTGCACCATGCTGTTTCTTTATCTACAGTGAAATGCTGTGTCTGCCAGGAGAGAAAAAAATTATTGCCAGGGAAAAACATTACTTTTCAGTCTTCCCTGTGTTAAAGAGTGTCTTCTCTAGATACGTGTATAAACGTTTGCACATTCTGAGTTACATATATACATACATATATATATGTATATGTATGTGTGTTTGTGTATATATATGTATATATAGATAAGTGATTTTTAAACTTTGGTGGAAAATGTCTCAGCAAATTAATCTTAGTAACTCAACATTCTAATTCACAGAGAAACTAGGGGGAAAAAACAGACAGGCCCAGTATCACTCTCATACAAAATTCTATGAATTCTAATAAGGAGTTGTTTAGTGCATATATGACAAGTAACCTGTGCATTTAAGCAAATATTCAAATAGTTAAGGATTTTCTTACTCATAAGGCTTAATTTGAGAGAAATAGCTTCTAGAGGGATCTAATAGTTTAGAAAATAGTACAGTCTGAAAAGTTGGACCAAGATGATCAGAGACTGGTCCCAGATGGTCTGAGTTTCAGTTTCTAGGAGACCCACAAATAGCAGGCCTAAGCAAATCATGGATTCTAAGCAGAAGATGAAAGAGATTTGTGGAGACACTGTGGGAAAGAGAAGGATACAGGAAAGGCTTGTTGAACAGAGATTAATTGTGATAAGAGATCACTGTGGCAAAATGAGATAGGTAGAAGACTTGGGGAGCAAAATTCAGCCCTCCCACATTAATTTCTAATACATTGTACAGTATCTCATACTCTTTATCTTCTCTTTGTGGCTCTGAGACCTCTTCTATTTGAGGCTCTTAGACCGCAGTGATTCCCAATTATGTTTTGTTCCTGACAAAGTTTTTCCCAGCCCCTGTGAGACAGGATTGAAGATGGAACAAGACTTGAAGAAAGGGAAATCTGGTTACAGTCCTTTTTGGGGTAAAAGGAACAGTGGCCCTAAGTAAGTTGCCTTCAAACCAGAAAACTGGTTTAAGAATAGAATTCCTTTCAAGACTCACACAGTAGGAAATCAGGCAAAAGAGGCAGAGACTACAACATGAAGGGGAAGAAAATACAGAAGGCAGGAGAAGGTTTCAAATATATCTTTTCTGGGATCCCATTGGATCTTTCCAGAAGATGAAGATGGAGTGCAGAAAAATTCCTGTGACAATGTCAGGAAGCTAGGGAAGTATTTGAACCTTTGCTTCAGGGGAATGACTTCTGAGAGGGCTTGACTGTTTGCGCAGTTCTATCAGTGTATTATTGGGCACTCAGCATTTGGAAGCCAAATGAAAACAAATGAATGATCTAAGAATGCCCAGCTCAATACCAAAAAATCTGTAATGGTGAGACAGGGGTGTGTCAAGAGCAAACTGAGGCTGAGAACTGGTAATATATCAGTGCCTGGATTCCAAAGGCTTCAGGCAAAAAATAGTGTTGAAAGTAGTTTGGATATAAAATAGGGATTTGAGTGGAACAAGAGGTCAGAAAAAGGCTCACACAAGTTAGAGAGCTAGAGATGGTTTTTCTTCTAGCGATGATGCGGCACAGCTCAATGTCTTTTGGGCTGAGGTCTCAATTTCCACTGAGTTCCAGCTGCAGGCAGGCAAGCCCTCTCAAAGGCTTTTTCCTAAGGAGTACGTGGCTGTAGACAGTCTCTCTGTGACTGTTGCAGGGAGAGACCTTAATCTGTCACTTCAGCTACCATATTTGTTATGGACTGAGTGATTGCTTCTCCTCCTGGTCTGACTCTGAGCTGTCATGTGAAGCAAGATAATCTGCACTTGTGGATCCTAGTTCTTCCTCTGGTGTTTGGTGGCCTGTCTCCCCAATTTTTCCCTTTAATTTCTCAGAGTAGGAAGATTCCCCTTTCTGTTGTTCTCAGTGGTAGTATCTGCTGCATTCTTCAAAGGCTGGTGGGGCAGCTGAATAGAATTTTCAGTATCCATAGAAGGAAGTGCTTTTACTATAGTGCACAATTCAAGAAGGCATTTCTTCACACAGAATCAGGAAGTGATTTTTTAAAATGATTTTGGCGGCATTTAAATGCAGACTACAAATAGTCAGTAGGCCCTCTGTTTCCTTTCAGTCATCTGAAAGGTCTCCAAAACACCAGCGTGCACCCTAAGAACAGGAGGCAAGAACACTGCATTTTAAAAGTCATTTGGTTATTTTTAAATGAAATGTTATTTTTACAGAATATCACAATTAACTATCAAAGCTTTTTATGTCTATACAGTCATCCTTCCACTTTCGCTAGGGTTAGGGACCCCTGTGAACGTGGAAAAACCATGAATAACTCTAGGCCCACAAAAACGAGATTTAACACACAAAAAAGTATAATCACCATACTCAACCTGCCATGGGTTCCTTTGAGGCATCAGGGTACCTTCACATGGCAGAAGTGGCTGGCAGGTGGAGCTTACTCCATTGATGCCCCACACCATTTTTAATAGGGACTTACAAGCGTCGTTCACAGTTTCTCAGTCTCACAGGGCTTCCAGTCCCTATTAAAAATGTCATAGGAAGGCAGCAGAGGTGACAGCAAATAACCTGTGAGTAATCAAATCCGCAAAAGTGAAACCCACAAATGTGGAGGGCTGACTGTGCTTCTTTCTACCTTTCGAGTTGGATTAGAAGAATTTATCCCATTGATTATCAAAAACTTCCTGCCTGGAAGGGTGAATAATGGATATCTGACATCTCATAATTGAACCCCCTAAGTGACATTTTCAAATTAAAAATAAATGTGAAAGCAAGGCCACAATCCAATATTCAGAATACAGGATTGTTCTGTAAGTTTCTTTAATGTGTAAGTAAATCTGTGTACATAGGATTATATGCATCCATGGAAAGCAGTCCACGCTATCCATGGTGTCCGTATTGATTTTATGTGTTAATTAAAACGGGGTTTATTTATTTTGCCACTATGCCTGTTAGAGTGGAGGTTCATTGCATATCTCTGTCATTTGTTACCTATCAAAGAGAGTGTGAAGATTAAGAGGGTATGGGAAACAGAAGATAATAGACAGTACCTGAGGCAGGATGTTGAGTTACACTATGTGCAACTTGGATTTTCATCTTTGTGGAACACAGGAAAAGTGCAGAACAGTAGTTTCTGGGGTATACCTTTATTTTATTCTTATTTCAGAGGTGAAATTAGACCAGTGAGATGCAGCTCACCTATCGTGCAGTAGTCAGATATACATGTATGTGCATACTTAGGAACAGGCAAGTTTCCTCAGGCAGGTGGCCGACACAGAACAATAATATTCCAGCAGTAAAGCCAGAAAGTGTGTTTTGTTTTGTTTTTGAACAAAAAACTGCTCTTGAGAAAGCCCTGCTCTTGAGGAGCCATCTTCTGAGGAGCTTGTGTCTGCCACTTAGTGAGTTATTGTAGATTTACAGGTCATAATAACCCCTTTTCGCACACAGTTTCTTTTGCGAGAGGGCCTCTTGCGAGAGGGTCCATACGATGCTCTCCCATTTATGCGACGCTCACAAGCCTAACGCGAACCGCACACGGACCTTTTCATTTTCGGCTTCAAGCCGAAAATGGTGCGTGGTCACGCAAGGCTCCCGGGGCCCGCGCACACTTACCTGCGCTGTGGTACATCGTCGCAGGCGTGCCGCTTGCGCTTCCTCCCCCAGCGCAGCCTACAGCTCCCAGGCTGCACTGCAGAAGGAAGGGGCAGGGCGGTCGCACAACCAGGAAGCCAGCTGCAGGACGAAGGAGCAGCAAAGAGAGCGCCTCGCACAGGAACCTGCTTGCGCGAACGACACTCCCCACCTCCGCAATAAGATAACGTGCGGAAAAGGCTATAGTCAGATTTTAATTAACATTAACCTGTTGCTAAAATAAAATAACCCCGAGATGCATTTTAGTATCTATGGCAAGTTTTAGGTGTTTAGGTTTCAACAGGTGGACTTGCAGTGAAGGAGCATTCATGCACATATGGACATTCTTTTATTTTTATAGGTTTCTTACATCATTTATTTTCTTTGTATTATTTTTCATGTGATGACTTGAGGAGCAATATCTACCAGTTTTAAACTAGTTAACAGTTGAAAAGTTTTTGGATTCTGTATTGAGCAATATATGTTTATATAGTGACCTTGATGGTGACACAGATGTGCCTATTCAACATCTTAAAATTTACTTGTTTCACACAAATTTATAAATACTGTCTGAGAACTTCTTGTTACATTTTTGTATATCACATAGCGACGTTGTAAAATTTTCTTGTTCTACTTGAATTTAGGCTTAGTATAATAGTTTGAGAGTGCAAGTGCCGGCATCAAATTTTCATTAGACTGTGGTTAGTAAAGCAAAGAATATTTAAAAGTTGTACCATGGTATAAACAATTTATAAATTAAATATACTTTTCCTGTTTGGTTTTCCTTCCTTTCACTGAGTTCATTATAAAAAGGGGAAAGTTATAATTAAAATATGTCAGAATACAATTAACATATTTGGATTTTAATTGAACAGCAACCTCACTCTTCAACTACCTCTCAGGACAACTGTAATGTATGGCACATGAACACAGAAGCTCTTCCAGACTGGGTGATTTGTATAATAGAAAAGGTAGGTTGTTTAGGGCAATATTTTTAACTAAAAGCAAAGTTGTTGGTATTCCCAAACAGATTTATGTGACTGTGTTTTGGAAATAAAACAGACATTCATTTTATGCTGCTTCTGGAGTGTACCTGGCCCTGTAGGATATGTGGTTTGAAATGAATGAAGGGAAATAGGATTTGTACCCTGACCTAGAACCACAGACTTAAATGGTTGGAAAGGACTAAAAGAGCCATCTAATCCAATACCACCACCGTGCAAGATACATGACTGAAGCACTCCTGAAGGATGGCCATCAATTGACTGCTTAAAAACTTCTAAATAAGGAGATTCCACCACCCTTCAAGGCAATCTGTTCCACTGTCAAACAGCTCTTAGAACAGTCAAAAGGTTTTTCTTTACATTTCTTGTAATTCAAAATGCATTGGTTCATGTTCTAGTCTCTGAAGCAGCAGAAAACAAGCTCTATCTTCTACATGACATTGTTTCGCATATCATCTCTCCATCTTCTCTTCTTCAAGCTAAGTCTATTCAGATCATTCCCCATAGGTCTTGGTTTCCAGACCTTTTACTAGCTTAGTTGCTATTGTCTGAACACATTCCAGTTTGTCAGTATCATTTTTGAACACTGGTACCCAGAACTGGTGATCCAAGTGAGGTCCAATCAAAGCAGATTAGAGTGATAACGTTACCACCTGCAATTTGACCACCATATTTCTGGTGTGTCAATCAACTGATCAATTTTATTATGATTGTGGATCAGTCATAAGGGAACAAATACAGAATATAGTGGAAAATAAAGGTAAAAAGTAGTTCCAAGATTTCAGTATACATATGTAGGAGGCAGTTCATCAGCCAGCTTGTAAGTCTTTAGATGGGTATCCCCAGAATATCCTACCTTGCTTCTGCTGACTCGTGGGCTGGATATTGCCATACGCTATTCAGGTGGCCTGCCCATACTATTAATTTTGATAGAGATGTATCAGTTCTCCTTCCCTGGACCCCATTATAACTTCAGAAGTTAAAAAGTTGTTAGCACTATTAAAACAGAGGACAGATGTGCTCTTGTTAATGTAACCTAGAATTGCGTTGGCTTTTTTATCCACTGCATCACACTGTTGACTCATATTTAACTTCTATTTTCATAGAAGTTCATATTTAACAACATATTTAACTTCTAATCTTTTTCACATATTTTTGTCAAGTGAGGTGTCATCCATCCTATATTTGTGCATTTCATTTTTCCTATCTAAATGTAGTACTTTACATTTATCCCTATTGGAATTCATTTTCTTAGCTTTTGCTGAGGTTTTCAATCTGCTAAGGTCATTTTGAATCTTGCATACCTCTGTGCTATTTGCTACCCCTCCTAAGTTGGTGTCTTCTGTAAATTTGATAAGCATGTCCTTTACCAGCCAAATCATTTATGAATATATTTATCAACACTGAGCCCAGAACAAAATCCTGAGGTACCCTGCTAGTTGCTCCTCTCCAGCTTGAAGAAGAACCATTGGTGAATACATCACCAGTTACATATTCCTGACAATAGCACTGTCAAACTTGCATTTTACCAGTTTGTCTGTAAGAATATCATGGCAGAATGTTGTCAGAAGCCCTACTGAGTAAAGATATAATAATACATCTACTACAATCCTGTGATCTATCAAGCTTGTAACTTTTTTAAAAAAGAGAAAGAGATAAGGTTATCTTATTTTTAGTTATTTGTTGAATTTATATCCTGCCTTTCTCTTGAGGCCTTTCAAGGCAGCTAAATTAGTCTGGCATAGATTGTTTTTGAAAAACTCATGCTAGGCTCTTAGTAAACACAGTGTTCTTTTCTAACTCTTCACAGACAGGCTGTTTAATAATCTGCTTTCTGAGCTAGGCTGAAGGAGCAATCCACAATCACCACTGGGTTATCTCCTCACACCAAACTAGTCAGACAGGAGTCCAAAATTTTAAATCCGTTAAGATCGTTGACTCTCCCTTCCCCTCAGTTTTACGTCTCCTTTTTTGCCAAATGGTCTAGCTTTAGCCTTCTCTTCACTTTTACTTTTTTTCCACCTTTTCACTATTCTTGTTTGTTGATTTAGTGATAAATATGGACTTATTATTAGTAGACACATATAAGGAAAAGAGAAAACATGGCAATGTAGATCTGGAGAAGGAGAAAGCTGCTTGTCTTCCGAGAAACAGAAACAAACAGTAGAGAACATTATAGACATTGATTCTCCCCTCAATACATCAAGCTCAATCACTAAAGAGGGTGAAATAATGCCTAAACCAGGCTTGAAAGGCCAGCTGGCCTCACAGAAAGGTGCCTTAGAAGTGTCAACAGAGTCATTACTAAGAAAAATATTCATGTCTTCAAGCAAAAGTGAACCGGAAAACCACTTGCTGCAGCAGCATTTTCCTGGCATTGATGCCAAGCTGACTAATCAATAGTTGCTTGGTCCTCTTCTTCCCCCTTTTTAAGATGGAGACAACATTCAGCCTCCTCCAGGTTGCTGGAACCTCTTCTGTTCTCCAGAATGGGAGAAAACCTTGGGCAAGATTCTAGAGTATGTAGTTACTTACCAGCTCCAGGAATTCCTGGATGAAATAGATTTTCTAAATCCATTTTAATATGACTTCAGGTCTGGCTATAAAGCTTTGGATGCCTTGGTGAGTGTGGCTTTTGATTCCAAAAACACTGATATCATCCTGATATCTAGGGTGGGATATGAGGAAACATCTGCATGAAACCAGTGGTAGCGATTATCCAGAGTTGGGGTTGGGTGTGACCAGCATGATGTGTTTGCACAGCTAAAACTGGCTGTATTTGTTCCTTGAGATGAAAGATTTGTCTACAGCAGCACATGCCTTGATTATTTTCCTTTTGTGACACTCTCTGTTTGGATTTGCCTCTGGAAATTGCTTGGAAACTCCAGTGGAGCCAAAATGTTGATCCAGGCTGCTAACTGGGACTAGGGAGTAGACTGTAGACTGCCATGCAAAAGGGCCCCTTAAGTGTCGCGTGAATGTGAGGAGTGGTCCACATGATGCATTCACAATCACGCGACGCTCCAGGGGCTGGCAGGCGCTGACCCTGCACTTTTTCATTTTTGGCTGTGAACCGAAAATGGTGCACAATCACACATCGCTCCAGAGCCCCGCGCACACTTGCCGTGCGTGCAGAGCTCCAGAGCTGCGGCACTCACACTTGCTGCCCAAGCGCAGCCTGGGAAACTCACAGGTTGCACTGTGAAAGGAAGAGGCGGGGCTCTTGCACTAGCAGGCAGCAGCTGCATTGCTGAAGGAACCAGGACACGAGAGCCTCTCACTAGAGGCTGCTCGCACAATCCCTGCACCCCAGCTCTGCGAAAAGGTGTGCTGCGGAAAGGGCCTAAGTGTTCGATCTGACTTGAGAGTATATAATAGACTCCCACAATAACATCACTGTTGTTTCTCTCCCCTTTAATTTTTGCCCAAAGGCTCTCGACGTGTTTTCCATGCTCTTAGTCATTGATCTTCTCAGAGATGTAAACATCCTTGATAAGTGAGGCTATTTGAGGCTCTTTTTGTGTTTGGTCTTTTATTACCCTAACAGGCTGGGAACGTTGGAGTCCACCCACAGTACCAGTATCTCCTTAGAATTTGGGGGATTATAGCTCAGAGGGGGCCTGTGAGTGGAAGGTAATGGCATGATCTTTTCACCTATGTATACTACTAACTGTAGAGAGGACTCCAGTTTAAAAGTATTCTTGGGATGGCACAGAGGAGCAATCCACAACAATTGCGTTGTTCCCCACATGCCAACCAGAACTGGCAGGAGTCCACATTCCAAATCAGTTAATTCCGTTAGGAGTCCACTCTCCCTCCATCAGGTTTAATTTTCCTGCCAAGCAAACTGGACAGGTTTTCACTTCTCTCTGTCAGTGTGTGGTTATGGAGAACTGTTAGCAGGTTTTGGAGATTGAATAGACTTGGAAGATGTCTGTCACACAACAAGGCTCTGAGGAAGAGAAAAGGAGTAATATTAAAAACGTCACCCCTCCGATGCCCGCCACACAGCAAGGCTGTGAGTTGGAATCTAATAATAATGGAAATGATAATGCCTCTCAAATGATCATGAGTGTGTGAGTCTCTGGGGAAGGTAAAGCAACTGATATAAGAAAAGTTTCCTTTCCTCCAGTGAAAGCGATGTGGAAGAGGTAAGAGCTGTGGGAAATAAGCATTTAGGAGGAAACAGTTATGAAGAGGAAAGTGGATAGCGCTCATAAACGGGGTCAGGATCCGCTTCCAAAGAAAGTTAAAGTTAAGACAACGGTAAAATCAACAAAAGCCACTTTGAGCCGCCATGTTGATTTTGGAGATTCCACAGAGATGGGAGGGGTTGTTGGAGAGCACAAACCCATCTCTGGAGCAGGCACAGTTAATCCATCTAATCGCCCTGAGTTGAAGGGCACGGACAAGTTGGAATGCCCAGGAAGTGGGCTTGTTATTCAAGCACCCAGCTCTTCATAGTCAGCAGGAGGCAGCTCACGTAGTGAAACGGAGAGAGTCGTGTTTAAGGAGAAAGGTGACTGATGTTCCTCAGTTATGGACGCAGCCTGAGACCTATTTGTTGTCAGGAATGGGGGTGAGAGAGAGGTGGTTAGAATGCCTAATAATCCAGTTGAGAGGCAGTATGTGGGAGGAATGGAGGAAAGGCGGCCATTGCTAAGACAAGGTGGCTGGACTGGGCAAGTTCCATCTGAGGCTAATTTTATGGTGAATTTATTGAATATAAGTGATTTGCAGTACATGATTGGACAGACTATTTCTAATGAATTATGACAAACTATTTCCAATGAATTAAATGCAGTGATTTTACCTTCATGAAATCAATTTAATACAACTAATGAACTTGATTCTTTGATTGATAGAAGATTATATAATTTTGATGAATTCTCAGTCAGTAATGGATATACATAATTTAAACTTGCAAACATCATTAAAATCAAATGTGTTGCCTGAGAGAGTAAACCAAAACTTGGAAAGAACTGTGGTTATGGAAGCAAGTAAGGAAAGAAAGAAAGAGCAAATAGAGTCAGTACAAAAGAAAAGGAGAATGGATTCTCTGCGAGGTGAACAGGTTGATGAACACGAATGAAGATACAGAAATTCCTATGAAAAGGAAAAGATCTGGTATTGAGATAGAGGAAATGTTTAATGATGAATGGAATGAGGAACAGATGCAAGAGCAGGTAGATGATTCTGATGTTGGCAGCTCCTTGGGAACAGAGGAAGCGGAGGAGTTAGGTAGTGAAAGATTGTTTCAAGCAGAAAACTTTAAAAATGTATTGAAAAGGGTATTACATACATTAGGTTTGGAAATGGATGAGGATAGAAATCAGTCGATGGAATCAAAAGAAAAGGAGGCTAAGATAGCTTCTTTAATTAAAAAAAGAGATGCATGGATTTGATATGCCAATGCCTGGTACGTTTAAGGAGTTGATTCGTGCAGAATGGGAGGCTTCTTTAAATACTCATAGGTTTTTAGGTCATACTAATAAATTATATTCCTTTGAAAAAAAGGATATGGAAGTATTAAAAGTCCCTCTAGTGGATGAGCCGATAGCTGCGCTTATTTGGGGGGATCTGGTTCCCCGAGAAGGTGATACTATGTTAAAGGATATGGATGAAAAAGAGCATGAGAATTCAGCTCTAGTTATTAAGGCTTCTATAGCAGCTTCTACGTTTGCTTGGGCTGCTGTGATGTGGATTCAAGAGATAATAGAAGATGAGGATATACTCCAGACAGTAAGCAAAGAGTCATAAATAATAATTAAAAAAAGATGAGGATATACAGTCTCGGTCTTCTTTGAAAGCTTTATCCAGAGTTAAGAAAGTCTTACAGTATGTGGCAGATGCCATTTATGATTCTGTGGCATTTAAGGCAAGAAATATAAATGCTGTAACTGTTGCTAGAAGGTCATTGTGGTTGCATCATTGGGATGCTGACCAGAAATCGAGGAATAATTTTGCTTTTCTTCCTTTTAAAGGAGAGTTGCTGTTTGGTGATCAAGCATTGGAAAAAGTGCTAGTTGAGAGTAGAGAAAAGAAGCAGGTAATTCCTACTTTGCAGAAAAAGAAAACTGAAAGGAAATCATTTCAAAATTCGTATTATTCCTTTCGGGGTAGAAGAAACAATAGACAGCAGGATTCAAGATACAGTTGACAGCAGTGGTATAGGCCAAAAGGTCAGTATGGAAGGTCAGGATCTTTTGGTGAAAAAGGACAGTTTGGTGAGAAATGTAGGGGATCTACTCAGCGGAAGAGTAGAACCCAGTTCTGACAAACAACAAAATTGTGTGGGAGGAAGACTGCTGCAGTTCAGTATCCTGTGGAATTAGATTACGTCAGACCAGTGGGTTTTACAGGTAGTAACTCAGGGTTACAAAATATTGTTTATGTCTCCTCGCCAGTAGCAGGTGTGCTGGAGAGAAGGGAAATAGTTGTGAGGGAGATAGAACATCTAGTACACATTGGTGCAATGGAGGAGGTTCCTCAAGATCAGTATTTCTTGGGGGTCTACTCAATGTTCTTTACTGTCCCGAAAAGCGATGGGACTTATTGTCCTGTCCTAAACCTGAGATATCTCAACAGTTTTGTGAAATATCTCAGGTTCAGGATGGAGACATTGAAAACCATAAAAGAAAATTTGACCAAGGGAGACTGGACGGCTTCAATAGACCTGAAAGAAGCCTATCTGCATGTCCCTATGAGAAATACAGACAAGAAATAACTCAGATTTCAGTTCATGGGCAGGCATTATCAATTCAAGGCACTGCCGGTCTGTTGGGCTTTGGCTCCGAGGGTATTCACAAAGGTGTTGGTTCCTATGGTAGCCTATCTGAGACAGAAAGGGGTACATATTTACCCTTATTTGGATGATTTGTTGATAAAGGCAGACTCTCAGAGTAAGTTGGAAATGAATGTTCAGATGACCATAAATGCGTTACAGACTTATGGGTTTCTGGTGAATCTAGAGAAGAGTCATTTAACTCCCACAAGGCTTCTCACTCATCTGGGAGCGAGAATAGATACCAACAAGGGGAGAATTTATCTCTCAGAGGAGAGAATTACTTAGGTGAAAAAGGTAATGCAGAGGTTACTGAAAAGTTCTTTTGTGGATATGATGATGTTGGCTCAAGTGATGGGAACTTTAGTGTCAACAATACAGTTGGTGCCACGGGCCAGATTGTGCATTCCAGAGGGTTGCAGAGACTGCTGATTCCTCATCTGTGGAACATAGGCAAGAAAAAACATTATTTAATGAAGCTACCAACCCAATTGAAAACGGACTGCGATTGGTGGATAAGGGACTCAAATTTGAACAAAGGAGCTCCTTTGGAAGTAAATCAGTATATAAAGATTACAACAGATGTAAGCTTGACAGGTTGGGGAGCCATGTGTCAAGAGATGTCAGTTCAAGGTCTTTGGTCAGGTTTGGATCTGAGACAGAATATAAATTTTTTGGAGCTGAAAGCGATTCGGCTAGCTCTTCTCAAGTTTGTGAATATAGTGAAAGGCCATCATGTTCAAATTTGGACAGACAACATGACAGCAAGAGCTTTTGTGGTGAACCAAGGAGGCCTTTGATCAAAAGTTCTGATAGAAGAGTCAAACAGGCTCTTTTGTTGGACGGAGAAAAATCTGCAATCCTTAACAGCAACAGCAGTGCATCTAAAAGGGAAGTTAAATGTCAGAGCAGATTATCTAAGTCAAAACAGATTGCACCCAGAAGAGTGGGCACTGAATTATTGGGCGTTTTAGAGTTTGAACAAACGATTTGGGCCTTTTCTAATAGACTTATTTGCCTCAGCCAAAAATACCTGACTAAAAAGATTCTTTTCGATCAATGGAAGTAGGCGTGCAGAAGCAACAGGTGCTCTATCAGTACCATGGCCAGAAGATCAGCTATATTGGCCAAGGAAGCCTTGGTTCTCCCTACTGAAACAGCTGTCTGTAGAATGGAGGAATGGCAGTCTGGGAAACTATGCACTACATACTACAAAGGCTGAGGTCAAAGCTAGAGTTTTTATACCCTGTTTCACACCCTGAAGGGGTGCATTGACAAAGTTGTAATGGCTTTCCCATGGGACTGCCAAAAGGGTCCAGAATGGGCTGATTGTTTTAACTCCAGAGTGACAAAACATTGATGGGAATCATGACAATCTCTTAAGGTATAAGGAAGATCTCTGTAGGGTAAGATTGAGGGATGGCCTCTGATTGCTTCATCTGGGCAGTTCATCCTCCATTGTATTTGAAAATGCAAAGAGCCTGGAGTGATGAAAGGATTAGCACAAACTCATTAGTGTAGGGTTTTCCCACCTACTCTGCTCTGGACTTATGATCCTGAACACATCTCAGGTCAGCTTGACCCCAAAACACATCTCTGGTCAGTGTGACTTGATTGTATTTTCCAGTCATTAACATGTCCAATTTATGAAAATCGCACACCTCGTTGGAGTAGTGGTAGGTTATGATAGCACTGTTTCCTTGGAACAGGTTATACTCCTCAGTGACTACATTCCATTCATGAAATGTAATGCACCAGGCTTGCTATTAATGAGAAACTGGATTTCCTATTAATAGGCTGTTAAACCATATTTGCCTTTCCGTGTTGATTCCAAGTTTTGTTTTGTTTTGTTTGTTACCCATGCTGTGTGCATTAGCGTATAAGACCACCTGGTCATCTCTCTAGCTGCTTCCTTGTTGTTGTTTTTCCTCCCACTGTTAGGTTCCTGTATTATCTCCCCTGTACCATTGAAGCTTTTGTCTCCAGTAATTGGTGTTTCCCTGCCCTTGGGAATACTGTCCCTGTTGCCCACATAACTCAGTTTAAATTCCTCCCAATCAGGTTTGCAAGATCCCAGCAGATACATTCTTAGGACCACCACACATCTCTTCTGGGAATAGGGAAGAACTGTTCCATCTTTCTTCTAACTGTCTTTTTTTTTTTTTTGCCAAAAAATAGATGGGACAAAAAACTACTAAGAAAAAAATCTAGATTTCTTTTAACAATTTTTGCCCCAAATGCTTTTTGTTTGTGTGTGCTGGGGGGCTTATTCATGGTGAGTAGCTGAAATGTGGAGATATTATTTACAATTGTGCAGGTGGCAATGCTGTAGAATGCCTACCTTTGTATGTCTATTTCTGTCTGGATCCTGCAACCAACATGACTCTAGGGGATTAACATATCTCATACTAGTGAGATTTAAAGCACTGAGTACCTTTTGAAATGTTTATAGTAAAGCTGTTATTGTGCTGTTTCAACCAGAAAATGATGCAATGCTTTCCTGTTATGTAGTAAAATAACACATACACATATATAATAGTTGCTTATCTCCTGTATTACAAAGAATGCATTGTTTTTTTCCTCCTCATTATCCATAGGCACAATGGACAACTGGAAAATTGAACTGCCCATTCTGTGGGGCCCGTTTGGGGGGCTTCAACTTTGTCAATAACGTGAAATGCTCCTGTGGCCAATTTACAAATGCTCATCTTTGCAAGAGGCGAACAGATTGCCAGATAATTTCTTCAGTTTTATCACCAGTATCACAATTGAAGCACTCGTCACTTTGTACACTTCAGTGTGATCTTAACAAGGAAATGCAACAAAGTATGAAAGGTGAAACTTTTGAAGCTGAAAATCAAAGACTTTCATGTATGGCAAAAACAAACTATGGCATGGGAAGATTAATGGAGGCACTTTGCCTAGAGGTGAAAGCAACCAACTTTGAGATGAATAGTGAAAAACTAGTCTTCAGAGTGTCTAATCCAAAAACAAGTCATTCATTTTCACTGGCTGTGAATGACAGATACCCTGGAAAAGCCTTTCATAGAAAATCACAGAGTCTAGACTTAAACTTTGGAGGGAGGCTTGTCTTCCTGCCAACTTTATACGGAACTTCAGCAACTAAGAAATCTGCTTTCTCCAGGCAACATGAAACTCAGCCTTCTAACTCAAAGGGTTGCTCAGAATTAAAGTCCAGCAGAACACGTAATTATTTTCACTTCCCACTTAAATCAGATGCTAGTGAACTTCCAAATACTTTTTCCATTACTCCCTACAGGGTATTAACACAAGAGGACACTGGATTTAATCCTCATTTAGCAATTTCCAGAAACTACTCTGAGAGCTCTGCCAGTGATCAGCACCTATTGTCTTCCTCAGAAATGGAGAGGACTGCAGAAGAAAATTCTGTGCAGGAGCACTTCACACCTCTTCTTCAGCCCTTGAGAACTGTTGATCAAAAGCTGAATAAGAAAAAAAGAAAACGATTAAACAGTTTGAAGAGAAAGCAAAGGAGACAAGAAAGGTGGCTACAAAAACAGGTACATGTTTTGATATTGTTTTACATAAGAAACTTGTTGCTTTTAACAAGGGGATTTTGAGTGTGTGGTATGGTGTTAACAATAATTTCTGAAAATGGCCTTTGGGCTTCTAAGCGTAAAGCCAAATTGCGCACATTAGAGTTGTTTGCTTTTCTTTTCCGTATGTTTAGCTCTTCTGTTTCTGTAAGGCAGCAGCCTCTAAGGCAGAGCAGTGATTATAATCATGGTACATTCTTTCAGATACTGCATCAAGCCTTAGATAGCATGAACCATGGCTTTCAAACCAACTTTGAGCCATGTTTTTTTTAATTCTGGTTTCTTTGTTGAGTAAAAACCATGGTTTGTAAATTTGGACATCATGACAGTCCGTAGCTAGGTTACCTTTGGTGGCCATGTCCCAATGGGATCAGAAGATTAAATGGCCGGAAGATTAAAATCTCCCAAGGTTTTCACATTTGCTGTGAAGAACATCAATAATTTTTATCAGAAATCAGAGGGAAAAGTTCCTATACATATTTTTAAATAATGTGTTTTTCCTGAGCAACAAAGCAGATATTTGGACCAAATCTCAGCCAGCATGGCCAATGATCATGCATTCTGGCAGAGCATCTGAAAAGTCCAAGATTGAGAACCACTGGTATAAAGCATGAGTAAAAATCTTCAATCAAGTTCTGGTAGCAGTTTATTCACTTATTTATAAAAATCAAGAAGGAAGGACTTGCTTTTCAGTTTGTGTTCATTAGTCTAAGGATAATTTTTATTCTGATATAAGATATCACAGCTTTCCTGTAGTATGCACTTCCACGAAGAAACACTGTGTACTGAAAGATCACTGTTGTTTGCTCAGAGTCACTTATGTATGCCTTTGAAGTCATGATCACCAATTGCCATTATCCCAGGGATGGGGCTACATACAACTTGCAGCCTGACCTTTATGGCTTCCAAAGCCCTCTTTGGGATTTCCCATTTCTCTGCATTTTTAAAATTGTGTCAATCTTCGGGTAAATTGAAATCCCCTGCTTAAAAAAAAAAAAAAAAAAAAATTGAACAAAGATAGAAAATCTTTTTGAGTGCCATCCAGAAGTAATGTGATGGTGCAGCCCAAGAGGGGAGTCACAGTGGTAAAAATTGGCCTCAGCCCTTTTCTCAGTTGCTCACCCTGCACTACCCTGTCTGCTCATTCACACATGTTGCCTGAACATGGGTTTTCTTCACATAAGAGTTTCTCTGAAAATCTGAACTGATAATAAAGTTTTTTAAGTGCTCACTTAACACAAGCCAGCTAGATGAAAAAATTGTTTCTGTCCAGAAAAAAAGAGAATGTCATAGTGATTTAGGGATCCCTCCTCTTTCCATCTAGAATGCAGATTTACAGTTACAGAGGTGCGTCTTTCCAATTCCATTTCTTAAGTCTTCCACACATTGGCTCTACTCTGTCTGGCATGAAAAATTTCTATAATTTTAGGATTGGCTTCTGTGCAGGTTGTATTTGCTGCAGCTTTCCACTTCCATTTTTTCCCCACAAGTAATCATGCACATTGGAACACTGCACAGTTTTTTAAGCAGGCAGTATGTATTTGCATCCACATTCCTTTCAGCTTTCATCTTACTAGATGTCACTGAGCTTCACATTCTAAAATATATTTCACTTGCTAGTCCTTATATTGTTTTCATGCCCCTTGAATATAAAAAAGATTTTTCTGGAAATGAATTTCCATATTATTTATAATTAATACACTATTCTGATACTCTCTCTCAAGCAATAGGCTGTATTGTCAAGTATTAACACAGAATGCCCTTGTGAATTTTTCATAACATACCAAAGCACTAGAATTCAAGTTTGTTGTGTTTCTGCACTGTAGTTATATATTTTTGCTACTAGTATTTCTGAATAAGGAGATACCCCAGTAGACATGTAATACAGAAGTGTGATTCTTTTTAACAGAAGGGGGCACCAGATTTCCTCTAGCTACATAATAATGCAGCACTGTAAACATTTTTATGAATGAACGTGGCATGACACATTGTGTTGTACTGTTTCCTTTTTTTAATTTACATTCGAAAAGGTTCTCAGCTGCATATAATAATCTTCCAACATAACAAAGCAGGAAAATAAAAAGACAAAAAGGAGTAAAAAGAACTACATTAATCTTAGGTTTTTATAAAAGCTGACCAAATATCCAAATATAAATCCATTTGTACATTTGGTCTCTGTATCATTCCTTCAAATGTTGCAAGCACTGGTAGGTCTTCTATCCATTGGATCACAGAGGGCTTTTTTTTTTCTTTTTTTTTTTGAGGCTGATGTGCCTAGGGTCACCCAATGAGTTTCCATGACCGAGCAGGGAATCAAATGCTTAAATCACTACACCACACTGTTGAGAACTTCCTCCCAAAATGTAACTATATGTTAAGAAAGCATTATCAGTATTATATCTCCAAAAATTTGCTGATATAGAAAGCCCTTTCTTGAACAGACATTGTGGTGACCAATATGCTCAAAAGAGGAATTTCTGATATATAAGACATAGAGGTCTGTAACCATGCTAGTGATAGATGTTAAAACCAGTGGTCATTGATTGGTCAGAATTGGGTTTCCAATTCTGTATTGCATTCTTGAGAGCCAGTATGGTGTAGTGGTTTGGGGGTTGGACTGTGATCCTGGAGACCAGAGTTCGATTTTCCATTCAGCCATGGAAATCTACTGGCTGACTTTGGGCACATCACACACTCTCAGCCCCAGAAAACCCCCTGATACGTTCATCTTAGTGTCACCATAAATCAAAAGGAACTTGAAGGTTTCTGACAACAACAGTTCCATTCTTGCTGTAAACTTCACTTCATATTTATTTATCCATGATAGAAATGTATATATGTGTGCATATAAATAAATTGTTGGCTTGGATACTTGGTTGGCCTCAATTAATGTCTCTAACATTAGGGGAACTTCAGATGCACTTAAAGCTGGAGGGCCAAATCTGGATTGTAATAAATGTTGTAGTTGTATATATTGCCATTTATCTGGTAGAGGTAGTTTAAATTGTTCTTGCAAAATTGAAAAAGGCAAAAACTCATCATGGAAACTGAGTGTCTGGTTTAAGGTAACATTTCGTCCATAAAAATGGATCATTATCAATTTTCAGCTTTCCCCCATAAAGTCAGTTTGGCATGACTGTATGGTTAAATTGCAGTAGACAAGACAAAATTTGTCATACAGTTCTAACCATTGAAATAGTTCACAAAACACTGCCTTTGTTTTTTTAAAAAATGAGAACCAAGTACTGTCCGTTTAGAGGTGCCAGAAATGAAGACTCCAGGTCTAACCATGGTGAATTATTTACTTTCAGTGAATATGTCCAAAAATTAAAACAAGATAACAAATATATCTGATTGTATGTAAGAAGCCAACCCTTCCCTCTTTGATTGGAATTTGCATCCTTTTTATTGAAATTCTAGAAGGAGATGAGCCCCCACAAATCTGCTAAACAGTACATTTAGTTTTTGAAAATACTTGCAAGGTGTAAGTAGAGGAATTCTATGTATAACATAAACAGGTATCCCACAGACTCAGCTTTAAGCCCACCCATTTCTTTAAATCTTGTACAATATCTTTTTTCAGCTTACTTATATTAATATTAATCATCTGAGATAAGTTCCCAGGGATAATTACAGTTGGCTCTCCACATTCGCTAGGGATAAGAGCACAGTACCCTCACAAAAGTGGGAAAATGGCAAATACCAATATGTGTGTGTCTGTGTCTATGGGAAGGTGGCCAAGTCATGGTGGGGAGAGCGGGCACCCAAGGCTCAAACCAGGTCAGGGAAAGGAGATGGAAGGGGGAGGTTGGCATAGTGACCCTATACTTCCTTTCTCTTGCCCCTCTCTTTCCTTGGGTGCGTGGGAAGCATTGGGAGAAGGTTTGTGGTGCTAAGAAATCTGGCTGCGAGTCACCCTTAGCTGGCTAGGCAGCAGATGATGGAGGAGGAGGAGGAGGACCAGAGCTGGGCTTTTAAAAGACTGTGCAGGCTGATTAGAGCTGCTGAGAGGGAAGGCTCCCCTGGAAAAGAAGCACCTGAGATCATACAATCATAGAGTTGGAAGAGACCCCAGGGGCCATCAAGTTCAAACCCCTGCTATGCAAGAACACCCATCAAAGCATTCCCAACAGATGGTCATCCAGCTTCTGCTTAAAAACCTTCAAAGAAGGAGACTCTACCACACTCCAAGGCAGCATGTTCCACTGCCGGACAGCTCTAATGTTGGAGGGCAGGGGTTGGAGAAATTCACAAACAATCAAATGCATTAAAGTCAAACCTACAAATGTGGAGGGCCGACTATATACCAAAATAAATAATACAATAATGGCCAATATCATAATTACCACGCTTTTAAATATGCTAGAATCCATCTTGTTTCAGATTTAGACCAGTTACTTGAATACCTAGATATTCTCCCAGAATTATTAATCAGCTGCATCAAAACCAGGATAGACTGTTGTGACTTTGAAATAAACAGCATAAGATAGTCTGTGAAAAGAATGTTTCTGTATTCTAAACCAACCAGGATACATTAGGGTTCCAAGTTGAAACTATATGATGTTTACACATTGTTTTATCAATTATAATAGTTACACTGTATACTTGGCAATTATACATTTAAACTGTCAGTGCACATTGGCAGTTCTGTCAACATTTGTTGTGGCTCATTTTATTCTATATTCATGGAGGCGGGGGGAACAACCACCTGCCCTTGTGAAAAGCTTGTGATAAATCGCAGATATTTCTCAGCCAAAGAATTATTTTTCTCTCTCTTAAAATTTGGTTTCAACTTTTGGCAAGAGGAAGAATATTGGGTTTTATATCGGTTTAAGAAATTATTAGTAGAAAAAGAATGAATGATAAGAGACAAAATGTTTCCTTTCATTTTTGTTGTTGTTTTTTGTTATCTGCTCTTTCACAATCAAATTTGCACTGTTTGTTATTGTCTTCCGTTTTTAATAGAAATGGTAGCAAATTAATGGGTGACATATTTTGTAACAACGAATAGGAAGGAACACTTTAACTTGGTATATTTTGCAAAAGACATTGGGAGCTTATTACTCAATGGTTTCAGTTACAAGAAATGTTATGCAAGAAATACATTAGAATTTATTAAGCAGGGTGTGGATGAATTTAGTTTACTGTATGGCTACTACCCTGGTAATCAGTCTTTGTTATTAAAATAGGAAAAAAAGAAAGAAAAGTATTTCATCATTAAAACACTTCTGTTGGTCTTGAGATTTCAGAGTTTCATTTCTATGTAGTTGCCTTGTTTCCTCGGACAGTGGGATATTGGAAAAATCACATAATATTTCTGGGATACAAACATATCACTATAGGTATATCACATTTATTAATCACATCTGGTTATTTATGCTCAAACAAAGGCTGTATCTGTTGTGCATTTATAATGATCCTGACACAACACATTAGATTCTAGTTCAGTCTTGTCCTTGATCACTGCAAGTTTAATTTGCTGTGAATCATTTATCTCCTGATACCTATGAAATTAATGGAATTTCCACAGATGGATAAGCAATTTGAAGGTACACACAAACACATGCAGACATAACTCTAAATAAATAACATTAAAATTACCATTATGAGCCTTCCTGATGAGAGACACAGTGGTCGCAATTATTCCAGCTGCAGCAGGAATGTACATGTCAGCAAAGGAAATTTTAAAAGAGAAAAATTTTCATCTTTAAACCTCATGGCCCCACCACTAGACTTCAGCATAGCCCAGGTTCTGCTTTGACTTTTCAGTGATGCTCAAATGTCCCAAGTGAGGATTTTGATACTTAAATTATTTCTTTTAAAGGTAAATTAAAAGAAGGGGTAGAGCAACTATGGCCTTGTTGGCTGAACCAGTGAGGAAGACAAATATGTGATACAGTTTTACAGGGCAAATGAGTACTAAAGACAGTACTGGTTTTCACATTTCCTTGAATTCCTCATCAGGCAAAAGAAGTGAGAAAAAACAATTTCAGAGTTAAGCAGCAAGACATCTTATAATTTGGAGGACAATCAAAAGTATGTCTTCAGTTTTGAAAAACTAGATAAGCAGTTCATTAGGGGTGCTTTATCCAGTACCCAGTACCTATGTATTTCTGTAAAATACATTTCAGAAATACATTTCAGAATATGTATTTATAACTGTATTCTCTGTTAACAAAGCCTCTGACAATGAAGCTCCTTTTTACAAACTTATGTAAGGCTCACAAGACCTGTTTAATTTCATACATGCATATTGTTAGTTTTGTATAAAAAATTTACTGCCCTCATTTTTGAGGTGCAGGATCCTATCTCAATTCTTCACATGTTCGTTTCTGCCTCTGGTGTCAGATTTTCTGTTAAAGATGTAGTGCCCAGGGATACGGCTGCTTCACAAACTGAGATATATCTGTGTATGCTATCCAAGTCCCCTGCGAGAAGGAAGGAGAGAGTGAAGATGGCAGTTGCAGGCAAAGATGTTACAGAGTTATACAGAGACTTACTCTCGCAAGGGTAAAATAATTTTGCCAAAAAAAAAAAAGGCTGATAAATATTGCTCCAAAATGCCTCCCAAATGTTCTGTAAGAGGTATGGAAGACATTTCTACCACGTAGCCCCTCCCTCTGGCTAACCTGGGTTCTTTAGTCAGCGAAAGAATCAAATCCCCTCTGTTGTTAGGGCGGCTCTGCTGGCTACGCCTTCCCTAGGAGTTATCACACAGATCATTAAACAGATTTCTCAAAAAAGTCATGCCAGCTTAATCTTACTTCTTTTTTTTGTTTTTGTTTTGTTTTTTTGATAGAGTTACTAGAGGTACTACCTTGGCAGATGAAGGGAATGCTGTAGATATAGCATTTCTTGTCTTCAAGGCCTTCATGATATTCTTGCAAACAAGCTAGTAAAATCTGCGTTAGACAATGATACTATTAGGTGGATTTGTAATTTTTGATTAACTGAAGCCAAAGGGTGCTCACCAATGGCTCCTCTTCGTCCTGGAGAGAAGTGACTAGTGGGGTGCCGCAAGGTTCTGTCCTTGGCCCAGTACTATTCAACATCTTTATCAATGACTTAGATGAGTAAATAGAGGGTATGCTTATCAAATTTGCAGATGACACCAAATTAGGAGGTGTAGCTAACATCCCAGAGGTCAGGGTCAGAATTCAAAATGACCTTAACATTAGAGAGCTTGACCAAAAATTTCAACAGGGAGAAATGCAAAGTACTACACCTGAGCATAAAAAATAAAATGTACAAATATAAGTTGGGTGATACCTGGCTTGACTACAGTACACTTCAGAAAGGATCTAGGAGTCTTAGTAGACCACAAGCTGAACTTGAGTCAGTCAGTGCAATTCTAAGCTGCATCAGTAGGATTATAGTTTCTAGGTGAAGGGAAGTAATCATACCACACTATTCTGCTTTGGTCAAATCTCACATGGAATACTGTGTCCATTTCTGGGCACCACAGTTCAGGAAGGATATTGACAAGCTGGAACGTTTCGAGAGAGGAGGGTGACCAAAATGGTAAAGGTCTGGAAACTATGCCCCATGAATAACAGCATAGGGAGCTGTTTAGCCTGGAGAAGAGAAGTTTAAGAGATGACCTGATAGTTATGTTCAAATATTTGAGGGGAAGTCATATGGAAGATGGCACAAGCTTGTTTTCTGCTGCTCCAGAGAATAGAACACAGAGCAGTGGCTTCAAACTTCAGGAAAAGAGATTTCATCTTAACATTAGGAAGAACTTCCTGTCAGTAAGAGCAATTCACCAGTGGAATATGTTGCTTGGGAGTGTGGTAGAGTCTCTGTATGATCATCTGCCAGGAATGCTTTTATTGTGTTTTCCTGCATGGCAGGGGATTGAACTTGATGGCCTTTGTGGTCTCTTCCAGCTCTGTGATTCTATGAATCTAAGAGTTACGCTCATTTTCTATTGTGAGAAAAGACCTTCTCTGGGCTTAAAATGGAGGTGTTCGGTGGTTATACACACACACACACACACAGATATACATATATATACATACACACACACACACACACACACACACACACACACTTCTAGGCCTAAATTGGAGGAGGGGGCATTTGAAATTTTTTTTTCTTTTTTTTCTTTTTTTTGTGGGAGAAGGTGCAGTGAAGAAGTTTCCTGGGGTAGGTTTAGAGGACCTCCCAGTTTTCTCTGGTTGCCTACCCCTATCCTATGGAATTCTGTGATTTGTAGTTGGTGAGGAATGTAGAACTCTCTGCCAGAGAGATCTGGAACCTTCCCCTAAACTGTAAACTCTCTAGCATAGCATTCTCACTACAAATCTCAGAAGCAGTTAAAAGTGGTTTCAGATTGGTCTTGCCATTTAACGCAGACATACTGAATAACAAGATCTACACCTGTTTATTGTCCCCTTCCCTCCACAGGGCCATCTGTCACCAACGGCTGTATAGGAGGAACATCAGGTACTAAATACTGCTCTAGTAGGGTTGGTTGTGTTCAGATATTTACTTACTGAGCGTGTGGCTCTTTCTCTATGTGTTTTATTTTGTAAGTGGTTTAAGCCATTTTGAGGAGTCTAGTTCAACAGTTGGGGGTATAAATTGACAAAATGTCCTGAGCTGGAACTCAAACTATTTCACCATTCTTAGAGAGTAATAAGCATTTCCCTTATCTCGTGCATGGAGAAGTGTATGCAAGCCAGCTGGTTTAAGTAAAGTATGGTGCTTCTATAGCCTGGGTGGGCAAAGTGCAGTCCTCAGGTCTGTATGTGATTCCCCCTAGGTCCTTTTTTGTTGCCATCAGCATGTCCAGAATCTCCAGACCATTGAAGTGCAATAATTTGCCTTTTAAATAGGTTGCAAGGCTTCCCTGTACTTCTAAACTTAAAAAAAAAGTCTTATTTTTCAGAACCAGAAAACAACCTCTGGCCACACTGAGGGCTTTGTTCTATATTTTGATAGTCTGTGCAGCCTCCACAGGCCTTCAGGACATAGAAGTGACCTCTGGATGTGCTGCACATTTTTACTTCTGTTTCATAGGAAACCGAAAAACCCTTTGTGTTGTTATTGTTCTTTTTGAGGTACACTATCCACACCTTTCATGTTCCCTAACCCATCATTAGAAATTTGTAAATACTTATATTAATCATAAGAAACAGAGAATGGGAGTCATACTAATTCTTAATGAGGACAAGATTTGTCAGTAAAAAAGACTTTTTCAAAGACTTATTTCTGCAGTCTATGGGGCTTCCCTCCTTTTTCCAGAAATGAAGTACATTCCAAGAAGCCCAGACCTAACTGCTCTAGTACTATTGGCTGAGTTCCATGGGAAAGCATGAGGTTTGCAGAAGAGAAAAACTAAAAGCCCCATATTCTTTCCTTCCTGTTTTCCACAATTTTATTAGATACCATTACTTTCTATCAGGTTTTCTAAACAACTGTGTATGTAAAATATTTTTAAATGAAAATTTTGTTCAGTAAACTGCTGGGGCTACAGAAGTATGAATTGAAGCCAAAGGTCTGTGTATGAAAAAATAGCCAATAATAATGCAGTTTCGTCAGTAATCCAAGCTAAGATTTCAGTGGGCTTACCACAGTCTGCAACTACTAAAAAAGAGAGAGAAAAGAAAAGTATTCTCTAATGAGTAAATATTCACTTTTATTGGCTCAGGTGCCCAAGACTATGTTCCCAATATATGTTCTGCTTCAAGTAGTTTCTTAATGTAACCTAAACCAAAAATATTCAGATATATCAGTAATCAACAATCATAAGCAGAAAATGGACGTGGTAAACCCACTCAGTTAATGTAAGGAACAAAGCGTGTGGAGTTAGAGCACATGTTATTTATTATTCAGAACACCAAGTTAGAAGCTTGGTACTCTAATCACTGGAAGAGCAATATTTTCCTCTCCCTTGAGTGTGAGGAAGCAAGTAAAGAGATTCTTCAGCAATTGGCTGTAAGACATGAGCCTGAAGATTCACTTCCACATCTACTGGAAATCACAGGAAATGATGAGATGCAACCAGCAAGCATTGGCTCTAGTACAAAGTCATCAAGAGAAGCAGCTACAGAATACAGGCTGCCTCAGCATCCATTGTGACGCTTCTGGGGATCATGGGTTTGAAGCCTTGCTGTTAAGGAATGAAAATAGATACTTGTTACATAACTATGTTTATGAAATTATTTTGTTCCCAATTTAAACCCATGAGACCAGAAATTTGAAGGGAGTGTTTTGTGTATCATTTCAAAAAATATTTGGAGGAGTGTTTGTTCAAGCAGCAATACAAGTCAGAGTACTAGTGGTTTAACCACTTGTAAACTAGAGTCCCTTAATTCTTCAGGTGCCTTTATACTACAGTCTTATATATGTTGACTCTGAAGTAAGTCTCATCAAATTCTTTGCTACTTACTGTTAAATAAGTGAGTGTACACTTGTGAGTCTTAGCTATGTAGATACCAGATTAGTAAATGTAGGCCTAAATTTTAATCCTGACTTGAGTAGACCCATTAAATCAATGGCATTTGCCTATATTACCATCAGTAATTGATTGAATGGCTCTACTTGCTTTGTAACTGACCAAAAGAATGTCAGCCATAGTTTGTGTCTTTCACTTGAAATTAGAATTAAACTTATGTCATGATTTGAATATTTGTAAGCCTGAGCTATGAGAAGACTAAAGAACTATTGCAGCACTATAATAGTAGTGCTAGTGGTTAACTCTCTAAGGCAGTGGTTCTCAACCTGTGGGTCCCCTGATGTTCATGGACTTCAGCTCCCAGAAGCCCTGAGCATTGACCATAGTGGCTGGTCCATGAACATCTGGGGACCCACAGGTTGAGAACCACTGCTCTAAGGCCATTTCTGCACTACGCTTTTATAGTGCTGCTATTCTACTTTCAACATCCTATGGAACCCTGGGGTTTGCAGTTTAGGGAGGGACATTTAGAATTCTCAGCCAGAAAACTCTTTGGCCTCAGTAAAATACAAACCCCAGGATTCCATAGGATGTTGAAAGTAGAATAGCAGCACTACAACAGTGTAGTGAGGAAATGGCCTAAGAAGAGGAACAGCAAGTAAAAATAATTGCAGTGGCAGGGAGGGATTAATAGTTAAATAGCTTTCTAAACACTGCAGTTAAACACTTTATTTCCTGTAACTGCAAACAAAATATTTCCAGATATTCCAAACTGATTCTTTTATTTACACTATTAACTTAAATGCTCTTGTATCATTTTATCTATATAAATGTGTTCAAAATTAAATGATATCTAGAACAGAAGACATGTGTCATTAATAAGTGTTTGAGAGCAGTAAAACAGAATTATAATTATTACACAAACGGCTTTTGTTGTGATGCCTCTTTAGTTTTCTATGGGCATATACAACTGAAGGCCAAAAAAGACCTTCTATTGTTGTTGTTGTTTCATTTTGGCCGTATTTATATATTGCGCGAAAGCATGTTCTGAGTTGCAGAAGCATCATCATCATCTTTAATGATTTATTGATATAGCACCATCACTGTACATGATGCTCTCCAAGTAAAAGAACAACAAAACCATTACCTGCCTTCTGGCTTACAATCTATTTAAGACATGATACAAAACAAAAGGAATGGCAGGGGGATTAGGTTGGAGGAAGAGCCTTTCACCTGCTTCTAGGCCTAGACATGAAGGAGCTGTGCCTGCTATTTCTTCTCTCCCTCCAAAGCCAGGGCAATGGCAGTTGAAATGGAGGGAGGGCTTTTCATCTGCTTTTGGGCGTAATAATGATGGAGCTGTGCCTCTTCTTCTCTCCCTCCTAAGCCATGGAGGGACAGCCTTTCATCTGATTCTGGATTGAGGCGTGATGGAACTGCATCTGCCTCTTCTTCTGTTTGAGGCCAGGGTAGTGGCAATTGGGATGGAATGAACAGGGAGTGGAAAGCTTGATCAGATGACTGCGCAAGTTTTGTTGTTTGTTCTGTTTTGTTTTCTGATAGTTAAGTTTATGGCTGAACCACTTAAAACATTTTCCTACAAGAAATAGCACAGTGTTACTCTCTTTTTAACACAGTCATCCATACAAATCTTATTCCTTGTGTTGTGGAGCTTGATAAATCTATGGTAAATCTGTTATCTGAAGATAATTTTTAGAAAAGAACCCTTAAATCTGGCTTAGATTTTTACATAAAGGTAGTATTCTGCATTAACCAAAGTACTATCGCACCTCTAACCACCACCACCGCCAACATTCTAATGTTGACTGAAAGAGAATCTCTGGTTCCTTAGATATGCACAGTGTTACCGTAAGAGATGGGGGAGACCCACCTGCAATGCAAGCTTCTTATTGGATTTTGGGGAAGAGTATAGCTGACGGGAAGCCTGTGAGAGGAGGGTAACAGAGGGATCTTTTGACCTGTTTATACTGATGCTAATGCAAAGAGATGTTCCAGTTTAAAAACCAAATGTTTTATTGGAAATCACAAGCACACACACACACAAGAAATCAGACACTCTCAAGAGCCATACAAGGCTATCAGAAAATAGTATGTGAAAGGTTGGATGCAGAGAAATTTAGGAATGGAAGAGGATGATATTTACTGGTCCTAAAGAAACAGAATGAAAAGCAGAGGCTTGCATGAGCCTCTGAGGGCAACACAGGCTAACAGCAAGCCTGACAATCTGAAATGTTACAGAATGCTGGGGCAAAAAGGGTTTAAATAATCTTTTCCACACTTTGAAGGGGTGTTCTGGCAAAGCTTAAAAAATTTTTCTCAGTACTGACTGACTAAAAGGGTTCCAGAATAGGAGATTGTTTTGACACCAGATTGACAGAATCTATGGGAATCCCCTTATAACCCTTTGAAGTTTGGACCAGTGGAGTGGGGTAGGAAAGGACTCTGGTTGAGATCAAGAGAGATGGTCTCTGATTGTCTTATCAGACTTGTTTTGGAAATGCAAGGATGTGAGATGGAAGGAGAGCGTAGCTTGGTCCCCTCTGCCAGGGCTCTTCTGCTTACTCCTCTTTGAACTTTATGGCCTGGCCATATCTTAGGTCAGTCTGACCTGGTGACAGCTCTCATGGCATGTTTGAGATCAGCATTGCTTTGATCATGTATTTCACAGCCATAAATATATTCAATTTATATAAAAATGATATTCCCCACCAATCCTGCTATCCTGCAGGATGGGGAAAGAAGTAAACAGAGAACTCTTTTTAATTGTAACATTTTAGCAAACCTTCTGGAGTCCCCAGAGACAATGCCTTAATGGATTTTAGAGGATTTGCGCTAGAAGTGTACAGGCTTGCCATTGTCTCTGAGGACCTCTGGGAGCAGTATGTAATCCAGTTTGACAGCAGTGAAGTCAGGTGTGCTGGTGTTTGCAGAACTATGTGCCATGTAGTTCTTCCAGTTCAGCATTTGTGAAAGGTGATGTCCTTAACATGAAGGCAAGAACATAACAGTGAAGTCGATTTATTGATGCAGTTGCTTCTTGCCTATAAAACCTCTTGCCACACTATTGGTCTTACGATACAGATTTTACTTTTTAGTATGGCATAATCTCTTCACGCGCGCACACACATGTGCACTTACATACATACACACGTGCATACATACATGCACACATACACACTTTCTCTATTCACTTTCTCTACTCAGTTCCAGTCAATCAGCCAGTTTCTGAAAGGTGAGATAAAGCAAAGACCAACAAATTATTTATATTCAGCCACGTTCTCCAAATGTCCTCTGTGAAGTTGTACATTCTTCCTCCTTCATTGCCTTCAAAGTCATTCATTTCAAATTATATAAATGTGGGGGTATATGCTACCATAAAGGAAGACATTAATCCTCTTCCTCAACGGAGCAGTAGCTAGGATGAAAGTGTGTGTGTTTTTCAACCTTTAGTATTTGTCATATACACGATCTCAGTACTAGTTCTAGCTAACTGGTCTTACTTTCTTTGCTTTCCTCTACTAAGGGATCTTTACCTTTTCTTCCTACTAAAGAGGAAGATTACATGAAGTAATATTGGAAATATTATTTTCTTCTTTCTTTTGAAACAGCAGTGGTGTTTGAGTTTGTTTCCTCCCAGTTTCCCAGTTCATACTGGGAAGTATATCAGATAAAAGCAGATTGCATGCTGACTGCTGTACAAGTGTGATGATTTTCACAATGCAGCCAAATACTCTTTTTTTCTCTGCAAAGCTTTTTCATTTTACAGACTTAAAACACACATTTTATGATTTTGTTTTATTACTGTTAGGCTGTAAGAAGCATTTATCAGTGAAAGGGATAAAGTCTCCTGAGGGAGAAAGGAAAATTTAAGAAAAAAATATGATAAATTTTTGACTAAAGTAGGCATCATTTTTTTTTCAAAACAATCATACCATCATATGCAGTTACTTACCATGAAGAGCTTTGGCTGTGAATCAAAAAGATTGCAATCTATACTGTTATTTAAAGTGCTTGTCTCTGTTATGCTCCACAAATCCAAAATGCTAGATCACAGAATCACTGAACTTGATGTATAAAAAAGAAAAGAGAGAGAGAGAAAGAAGGAGGCAGGGGAAGACCTAGCAGCACCTTTGGGACTGATTTATTTTAGTATGAGCTTTTTATGCTAAAACAGACTAACACAACCAACTCTTTGAAAGCTGCACACCTATATTATCTAATGGTGTCCAAAACAAAATGTAGTAAGATTTTGGACTCAACCCATCAACTATTGCATTTACCATCTAAATATGCACTTCAGAATTTTTCTTTGGTGTTTGTGTGTTTGTTTGTTTTTATCCAAATTGGTATTTTTACTAACTTGACATTGACAAATCACACATTTTTGTGCAAATTTAGGATTGATTGGCAAGCTTCAGACTTTGGAGGGAATTGACTTGTTTAGGTTCCCTTTTGGAGGAAACTGAGTAAAATAAATTTTAAGGTTTAAACTGGTACCATTCGGACTTTTATTTCATTTCAGTAACCAACATCAATCCAAGCAAATGCTGCATGAATTTCATAGATCTCTATAATTATGGCTGATCTTTGTATACTACAGAAGAAACTGGCTGCTTTTCTTGTGATATTTTAGATAAGTTCCTCCAGATATTTTATGCAACATTACTTCAGAATACTATGAAGTGTGTGAATTTTCAAGCCTGATAGTGCAGCTTGTAATTCACAAACTAGCACAGGCAGAGCCTCTGGAGTGCAATTAGCTATCCCATTATCTTATGTGGATGAATTTACATGGCAGCCTGTAATAACTGTTTCTGGTAGAGGCCTGGATCACTAGAGATATGTTCTTTGTGATACACAGTCATACCAGGCAGTGTCTTTTAATTCAGAAAAAAGTACCTCTGATATCTATGACATTTACTTAAAAGTAAATATATGTAGGTTTGCAGCATTCCGCAGTGGTGTTGCATCCTACCAGAAGCTTGGTTCTTTTCAGAATGAGTATCATTTAAACTTTGTTTAGTTGTCATTTGGGAAACAACAAACTTCCTGGGTCACACGCAACAGGTTTTTCCTTTCATCTTTGCTATATTTCTTTAATTTGAGAAGAAGCATGGTTGTAGCAGGCATGACTATACACATTATTATGAAATCCTAAAATTCTTATTGGTGCATCTTGTTGCTTGTGTATAAAATTAGCATTCAATAAGAATATTCCAAAGAATGAACTTTATCATTCAATTTTTTCTCTTCAGGTAAAATCATGTTCATGCATATGAAAGTATCCCAGAATTCTCATCTGTTCCACTTTTTATACAAAGTAGTAGTAAACGTGACCCCCCCACATTACAGTATACTAGGGATGGGCAGCTTAGGTACTGTAGACACTGTTGAATTACAACTCCCAAAATTCCTCATTCTCGGGATGGCACAGAGGAGAAATCCACAACGATTGGGTTTATCCCCACATGCCAGCCGGAACAGGTAGGATTTAAAATTCTTTCAGTTACTACCGTTAAGCATACCTCCCCCTCTGACAGTTTTTCCATTCCTGCCGAGCTAACCAGACGAGTTAACTCCTTCTCTGACAAGGCAGTAGTTATTGTGAGGGAAATGGAGAAAATGACAGACGAAAAATCAGCGGATTCATGTAAAAAGAAAATGCCGGAGTTACAAAGGAGATTTGTTCCCAGATGCCTGGCGCTCCGCGGGGCTCTGAGGAACCAAAAGAGAGAGCACTAAAAATGGGTCTACTCAGATGTCAGCCGATCCACTTGGCTCTGAGTTAGAGAAAAGAGATAAAATCGAACAAAAAAGCTCCCAGATGACCGCCAATCCGTGGATCTCTGAGGAGGAAAGGAGAGAGGCGCTCAGGAAAGTGTTTATTTCATCAAGTGAGAGTGATGTGGAAATACAAGAGTCTTGTAATGTTAAGCAAGGTGAGAAATTGTAAGTTAAAGCAGTTAGAGTGAAGGGAACTGCTTCAAAGAAGAGAAGCAAGGACACCTTACCAAAAGCAGGTAAAGAATCCACCATTAAAGCAAGTAAAAAAGCGGCAGCTGGAACGAAGTTTCAGATGGTTGCTTCAGGCTACCATCTTGAGAATCGTAAACCCATGGAGGTGGGAGGGGCTCATGGAGAGCACCCCTCAGCAGCTGGAGCATGCTCAGAAGTCCTAGTGCAGCGCCCTGAGTTGAGGGGAGGGACTCACAGAGAGAGTTACTGACAGAGCATGCACTTTTTCATCAGCCCCACAGCAGCCACTTAGAGCAGGTGCAAGTTCCTCCTCTGTTCCTGCATTGTTTCAGAGCAATTCGGGGAAAGGTGGAGACATCAATGTGGAGTGAGATGGGGGCCCCTTTCCCCTTCGATGGAAGGCTGGACGCCTGAATATATGAGGCTTGTGAGGCAAATGTTTAAAGAAGCTCACAAGCAACCATATTTAGGGGGGGGAAAGAACATAGGTACATTTTAAAAAGGAAACAAGACCTTGTGCCAGCATGTCATCAGCCTCTTGTTCTAATGTGACAAACGAGAATGAATTACAACTTTTGTTTAAAGAGACCAGTCTCCAAAGAATTAAGTTCATTGATGTCCTCTTGGAAAAATCCAGTTAATGTTTGGGGGGGAAACATGAGTGCATTATATGTGCAATCAACATTTGAGTTAATGAATAAAAAATTTGGAATTCCTGATAGGAATGATAATTTGTGTATGGATGATAGAGAGGGAATTGAGAGAGGAAAAAGAGATTTTTGGGTTTATCAGTATGATGTTGAGATGGATGTTGGTGTGTGTAGAATGAAGAAAAGGTTGGGTGTAAATTCTGAAAAGAGGGGGAAGAGAACGTAGTGGATAGACATGGGAAGTATGTGAAAAAGGTTAATCATTCTTCCTTGGAAGAAGTTAGGAATGATTTTTTTGGTAGTCAGGATGAGGAGATGGATTTCAAAATTGAGATTTAATGACTTTTGAAGAGGAGGAATTAGGTTTGGGGGACAAATAGGTTATTTCAAACAGATAGTGGAGGGGTGTTTAAAACATTGGGTTTGGTTTTGGGAAGTGATGGGGAAAAAAAGTAAGGAGGATAAGGACAAAAAAGGTAGCATCAGTATTGAAGATGAAGGAGGTGATGGTTTTAGATATTCCAATGCCAAAATTTCAAAAAAATTAGTTCAGTGTGAGTGGGGTTTCTTTAAATCTTGGGGGGTTTAAAAATTTTAGACAAACTTTATTATTTTGAGAGAAAGGATTTGGGAAATTTTTTAAATCCTACTGATTGATGGTCTGATAGGGGACTTTTATCAGGAGCATTGGTTCCCCAGGAGGGGTACACAACTTTGAAGGAAGTGGATGAGTGTAGAGCAGATTCTACATTAAAAAAGGCTTATGAGTACTAGCAATTGCTAAAAAGGGTTTAGTTGCGGGCATCTAATTTTTTCTTTGGGCTGCAGTATTGTGGATGCAGGAAATTATGGAGCATAAAAGAGGACTATTAGGTCTTTATGTAAGGCATTGGAAAGGGTTAAGAAAGTTCTAGAGTATGTGGCAGAGGGGCAAGTTATGATACTGCAGCCTTTGGGGCTAAAAAACATCAACGTGGTAACAGTAGCAAGAATTTTCTATGGTTGCGGCATTGGGAAGCTGACCAACAGTCCGGGGAAAAAATTTGGCTTTTTTTCCCTTCAAAAGGGGGGATTGCTGTTTGGGAGTCAGGCGTTAGAGAAGGTATTAGTTGAGAGTAAACAAAGAAAAACTTAGGCCCTTTGGGAAAAGGGAACCCTTTTTTAAGGGGGAATATTATTCCTTTTGGGGGGGCAGAGGAAAATGGAAAGAAAAAAATTTTTTTTTTGAAAAAAAATGAAAAAATGAGAGGAAATTAAAAAAAATTTTTTGAAAAATTAAAATAAAGGGACAAGGAAAGGGGACTTAACCCAAAAGGGGGGTACATTTTTTCCCAAAGGGAAGGGAGGGGGGGGAGGAATACTGCTGGTTTTCAGTACCAGGGGTTTGGGAAATTTGGGGAGCAGATAGTGGGGATTAGGTAGTAAAAAAGGAAAAATTGGTTTGGGAGTAAAAAAGCGGGTTTTTTTGGGGGTTGGTTTTTTGGAAAAAAAATAGTTCAAGGGGAAAAAAATTTTCTTTTAAATGGATTTTGGGAGAAGGGAGTGGAAAAATTTTTAAGGGCCCTTTTAGGAGTTTTTTTTCCCTTCTTCACATTCCCAAAAAAAAATGGAAATTTCTCTTTTAGTTTTGGATTTAGGTCTTAAAGCAGTTTGTGAAAATTTGGGGTTTAAAAGGGAAAGAGCGGGGAAAATGGGAAAAATTTTTAGAGGGGGGTTTTGGGGTTAAAACCTTTTAATATCTCAAAGGCGTATTTCATTTTGATTAAACCAAACGGGAAAAAGTATCTGAGGTTTCAGTATATGAAAAAAGCATTTCCAATTCAAGGGGTTTACCTTTTGGGCTGGCCTCAGCCCCAAAAGGGTATTTCCCAAGGTATTAGTACGCTTCGTGGCGTTTCTGGGACAGCAAGGCATTCATTTATACCCATATCGGGACATTTTTTTAGTAAAAGGCAAGTTCTCAAGAGAAGTTGATGAGGGATTTGAGGAATACCACTAAAAACCTTAAAACGGCTGGGATTTTTTATCAATTACAAGAAAAGTCATCTCGGGCCCAAAAAAGGTCAATTACACACTTGGGTGCACAATAGACACCAAGTGGGGTCGAATTTTTTTCTCAGAGAAGAGAAGACGGAAGGTGAAGGAGTGGGGTACAGCTGTTAATGACTCTCAAATCAGCCAGTTTGATGTTACTAGTTTGGGGATGGGGATGCTAATATCGACAGTGCATTTGGGTTTCCCTTTGGGGAAGATTCCATTCCAGGGCCCTACAGAGGCTTTTAGTTCCTCACCAGCGAAACATCGACATAAAGAAGGATTATTTGATTCCGTTGCCTCTCCATTTAAGGAGGGAATGGGACTGGGGGGGAGGATGCCAATTTAAACAAGGGTGTACCTCTGTTAGTGACAAACTACATAAAAATTAAAAAGATCCAAGCCTAAAAGGCTGGGGGGGCTCATTATCAAGGGCTGCAGCTCAGGGTATTTGGCAAAAAGTGGACAAATTCAGAAAATTTCTTGGAATTGAAGGCAGTTCGTTTTGGGGCTGTTTTGGGGTTTGCACAGGTGGTGAAGGATCGCCATGTGCAAATCTGGAAACAATATGACAGCAAGAACATACATTGTCAATCAGGGAGGCTTCACTAAAACTTCTGGTGAAGGAGGCAGACAAGTTGTTCTGTTCAGTGGAAAAGAATTTGAAATCGATAACAGCGGTGTTTTTTGAGAGGGAAGTTGAACAACAGGGGAGATTTTTCCCAGTTAACACAGTATACACCCAGGGGAATGGACACTGAATTATGCAGTGTTTTTGAAAGTGAACAGAAAGTTTGGTCCTTTTCAGATAGACTTGTTTGCCTCGGTAAAAAACTTTAAATTAAAATTTTTTTTTTTTATAGATGGAAGCAGGCGTGCGGAGGCAACAGATGCATTGTCAGTTCCATGGCCAAAGGGGCGGCATTGTGGTTTCCACCAACACAGATTATTCAAAAGGTGCTTCTGAAAATACAGCAAGAACAGGCGGAGGTGGTTCTGATAGCAGCACATTGGCCAAGTAGGCCATGGTTTTCTCTGCTGAAGCGGTTGTCAGTAGGAGGGCCATGGGATTGCCGGTTCAGAAGCATCTGCTGAAATCAAAGGTCCCCTTTTCCATCCAAAAACCTCAGTGGCTGAATTTGATGGCCTGGGTCTTGAACGGAAGGTGTTAGAATTGCAAAAAGTATTTTTGGGGAGTTGTGAACACGATATTGTATTCAAGAAAAAAGGAAAAAATTTTACCAAAAACTTGGAAGTCATTTGAGAAATGGTGTGTGTTGAGACAGTTAAGCCTGTTGGACATTAAAATCAAGCATGTTTTGGCCTTTTTATATGATGGGTTGCAGAAAGGCTTAAGGCCTAACTCCTTAAAGAGACAACTATCAGCATTGGCAGTTTATTTGCAGGTGGAAGGTATACCTTTTGTTGGATAAAAAATGCAATGACATTTGCTCCAGCGAAAATACATTTGATGAACATGTGAAACAAGTGATGACACATTTCCTAGGGGAAAAAAGCTGTAAGGGCTGAGTCATGATACTGCAATCATGGCAAGGGGTTGCATCATGCTAACGGCCCACTGATGACCTGCAAGCAAGTATGCATAAAAAGGGAAACATGAATGCTTGCTCTCTCTCTACTTGAACCTCTGCTTGCTTGAATTCTGCCTGGATGTATCTCTGCCTGTGTATCGGCTATTGATCTGTGTATCCTCTATATAGTTGTACATATTGCAACTGAGAAGATTAAAGCCTCCAGGTATTTTGGATGACAAACCTGTTCTGTGAGTAACTAACCAGTGGGTAGAGTGGTCAGAGCACTAATGTGTTTTTGCTGTAGTTGTACTTTTTGCTGCACACACTTTTTGCTGTTATGAACTCTGCTATCTATGATTGCCTCTGAGGCACTGTGTCCAGAAAGCATGAGCTTTGGAGATACTTTTTTGTTGGTACTGTAAATTATCTCCTGATACCTTTGTTATCTCATCCACATGTTAAAACCTTTTGCGGGGAGCAACTATCTCTTCGTCTCCAACAAGACACAAATTCGAAGTTGGGATCTAATTTTCTCCCAAAATGGTTTAAAAAAACCTTTTTAACCTTTCAGGGATGCTCCTTACATATCATGACCTTTAAAACAGCATTCCTGGTGGCATTAACATCTGCTAGGCGTGTGTCTGAATTGGCAGCCTTATCCATAAATCCAAACTTGTGTGAGTTTGAGGAGGATAGGTTGACTTTGATCTTGGAGCGAACTTTTCTGGGCCCAAATGTGCTTGGAATAAGGGAGCACCAGATGTCATTTACTTGCCTAATTTCTGTCCTCAGACTAAGCCCTGCTGAGGAAAAAAAGGTGGCATACATTGGATGTCAAAAGAGCAGTGAGACTGTATATCAAAAGGACTGCTCAAGTAAGACGCAGAGAGGCTTTGTTTGTTTTTACAATCCAAAAAGTTTGGGGAAAGAGCATCTAAGAGGGTAATTGGGGGATGGATCAAATCGTGTATTTTTCAATGTTATGACTCTGGGGGGGCATGCTCACTCCTGTGAATGTTTGGCCCCCATTCGACTAGATCGGTGGCAGCAAGTACTTCTTATTTAGTAACATCATCATTACAAGATATTTGACAGCAGCTGGAAAGGGGGGGGAGCCATCAACTTTCATTAAGCATTACAAGATTGATAAGTTTAAGTCAGCCCGGCAGCATTTGGAAGAACTGTGCTGCAGTTGGTGGTGAAAAAGTAAAAAGTGCCCACCCAGAGTGTGGCTTGGGTAATTCCCAATCGTTGTAGATTTCTCCTCCGTGCCATTCCGAGAATGAGAGATTGGACTTACCGTGGGTTTAAATTTTGGGATGGCAGGAGGAAGAATTACACCCACTCTGTGAAAAAGAAAAGAAAAAGAGATTTTGGGGGGTTATCGGTATTTTGGAAGAAAAGGGGGTGGTGGAAAAAGTTAATGGCCTAGGTTACGCAGGGCTAGATAAGAAACCGTCAGAGGAGGAGGTATGCTTAATGGTAAAAACTGAAAGAATTTTAAATCCCGCCTGTTCCGGTTGGCACGTGGGGAAAAAACCCCCTTTGGGGGATTTCTCCTCCATGCCATCCCAGAATGAATCTTTACAAATAAGTCCAATCTCTCATTATTGGCTATGCTGAAAATATATCTTAGGTAAGCTGGGAGTCCAGCAATATCTGGAGGGCTGCAGATGCCCATCTTCATGCAATGCAAAAAACGCAGGAACCTCAGGTTGCGGTTGTCCTTCCTTTTTGCATTGACACAACTACTGACTAGTTTATTTTGAACAAGTCAGCCTTATAACTATGATTTGAAATGGATTTTTTATTGAAACCAGTCACAGTTAACATCATCTACAGGTTGTGAGTCCAAATGACTGGACCAACTGTGGTTAAATGAAAATACAAACACATCTTGTGGGGGGGGGGCAGGGAAGTATGGAAATCAAAGGCTCACTGTATTTCATTGTGCTTAACTTTATCAGTTTATTGTCATAAGCAATCTACCTCTGATAAAGAACTGTGCAGCTTTTACTCACCCAACATACACATAAACAGGAATAAACTTGCCCATTAAACGCATCTCTTACCAAGAATGTGTTAATTATTTGTTACTTCATATGAGCATGATTTAACATACAAAACAGTCATTTTGATGTCTATAAATGCACCATCAGGTCTGAATGCCTTAACTACCTCTGCTGTGTTGGGAGCATTAATTATATTCTCAGAGAAACTGAAACCACCCAGTTTATAAATGTTTGTTGGAAAAAAACTAAATTGATGTTAATGAAATTACAGCTGAGTATTAAAAACAGTTCTGTGCAAATTAACCAGTGGATAAGTGCTCTAGCTTAAATGTTCAAAATCTTTTTAGACCAAAAATCATCCAGGTGTACTGGACGCTGCTGAACCTTTTTATAAAGAAACTGTCTACTTCCACTAAATGTTGGTGGTATAATAACAAGTAATTGTTTTCTTCTGGCATATGATATCGGCATGTTCTGTAGTTGCCTCTTTTGGTTGGAAGCATTACAATGTATCATTTTATATTAGAAAAATCTTAAGACATTTGAACATGCAAATGTTCTACATTACATTATATCTTGCTTTTCTATCAACATGGGAACCCAAGGTAATTCATGGGGTAAATTGTAAACAAAGTACAGTTACAACAATGACAACATTTTTGTAAAAAAAAAAAAAAAAAAAATTGAATCAACTGTCCTGTTAAAACTGAAGGTCAGGGTGGCAGGATTCTGCATGCCTTTATGCTGCAAAAGACTAACTGTCCAAAACTGTAAAGATAAAACATTCACCATCAATTTTCAAAGGTCATTAGTTCTTGCTTTTTAGCTAAACCTGAACATGTATTTTATCATTGCCAAATTCAATAAAATCTTTCAATTTCGTATGTGCTTTTGTAGAAAAACAGAAATTGCCTCCACGTTTTGAAATCTCATTGTTTTTAGAATTATAAGTATTCGCTCCCTTGACTGAGTTAAAAGCTGTTGTATTGATTGCAATGGTTGGGAGCCATCTGATAAATTATTAATTTAGCTTCATTTGGCAGGTATGAGTTTTCAGTTGATCTCTTGAAAGACTGTGCATATTCTGTCATGGAGCTACTATCTTCATTTTAAAGGTACGATTGAATGAATGAATATTTTATGTAAATGAATATCGACTAAGGGAAAATGGTAATCTCAAACTAAAATGGCTTACTTGCAGAATAACAGATACAAGGAAAGTGCATCTTTCATTTGATTGCTCTTATAATTTCCTATCTGATATAATAATTTGAATAGTGACAGAGCTGTTGTTTTTATGTCATACACATCTGAAGTGTTAATCAAATAATAAGATAAATCTAACTCAGTGACAGCAGCATGAAAACCCCAGCTATTGCATTGACATTGGATTATACCTTTGCTCAAATAGTTGGGGAAGAAGCGTGAAAATGCTTATACAGCTAGTTGTGCAATTGCTTTGCACACCTATATGGACAATAAAAACTGCATTGGGTACTGCCCTTGCACTGACTGCAAAAATGTGTAGTCTAATCACAAGTGCAGTGTACCTTACTTTAGTGCAATGACATAATTGGATATAGGCCTTAGAATTTAGGGCTGAGCAGAGATCTAGTCCCACTCTCTGCTACATGAGGGATTTACAGTGCAAGGTGCAACCACAGCATCTCTGACAGGTATCTGGCAGCCTCTGCTTAAATTGTCCTACCTAAGGGACAGTAACACAAGTGCTAAGATCCACAGGGGAGGGCTTTCTCTCAGTGCCATCACCTTCCCAGGCATGGTTGGCGTGGACTCAGTAGAGAGCCTTTTCTGTGGCTGCTCCTAGACTGTGGAACTCCCTTCCACAGAAGATCTGGTTGGCCTCCTCTCAGCTTTCTTTCCACCAGTAGGTAAAAACATGTTTATTTAGGCAGGCTTTGGGATCTTGAATTTTAATTATGGATCTGTAGAATCATAGAGCTGGAAGAGATTACAAGGGCCATCAAGTCCAACTGCTTGCCATGCAGGAATACACAAAGCATTCCTGACATATGGCCATCCAGTTTCTGTTTAAAAACCTTCAAAGTAGGAGACTCCACCACAGTTTGAAGCAGCGTATTCCACTGTAGAACCTGCACTGACTTCAAAAAAAGGCTAAGTGAACTAAATGATGGAGAGAAAGGAATCCTTATCAAGTTTGCAGATGATACAAACTTGAGAGACACCTAGCTAACACATTGGAAGTGAGAAATAGCTAACAGATTGGAAGTTCAGAACAGAACTCAAAAGGACTAGGAAACTGGGCAAAAATTAATAAAATGAAATTCAATAGATACCAATGCAAAATTCTAGATGTGGGCTACAAAAACCAAACACGCAGGTATAGGATGGGAGATACATGGCTCAGCAGTACTACATGTGCAAAGGACCTTGGGACTGTTGGTCATAAATTGAATATGAGCCAGAAGTGTGATGCTGCAGCAAAGAATGTGAGTGCTTTTTTGGCCTGCATTAATAAAAGCATATTTTTCAAGTTGAAGAACGTAATAGTCTCAGTATATTCTGCACTAGTAAGAACTCATCTGAAGTACTATGTTCAGTTCTGGAGCCCCTGTTTTAAGAAGAATATAGACAAGTTGAAGCATGTTAAGAGAAGAGAATTAAGTTGGTAAGAAATATGGAGAATAAAACATACAAAGAAAAATTGAAAGAGCTGGACATGTTCAGCTTGCTGAATTGAAGACTGAGGGGTGACATGATTGCACTCTTTAAATATAGTAAGGGCTGTCACAGAGAGGAAGATCCAGGTTTGTTTTCTGCTGCCACAGAGAGTGGTATTAGGTCTAATTGTTTTAAGTTACAGGAGAGTAGATTTCAGTTGAACATTAGAAGAAATTTCTTGATGGGAAGAGCAGTTCAACAGTGGAATCGATTGCGTAGAGAGGTGGTGTGGTCTCCTTTTCTGGATATCTTTGGAAAGAGGCTGGACAGCTTACCTAGCAGGTATACTTTAGATGAAGATCCTGCTCTAAGAATGAAGTTTGACTCAATGACTCATGACACCCCCCTTCCAACTGTATGATTCTGTGAATTATTTTATATCAGTATCTTGGTCCTATCTCTTACGTGGATATACAGGGCAGAATTGCAGAGTGTAAACCAGTACGGGCTAAAGTTACCCCCTTTCAGTGTTTTCGTATTTTTCTCCTCTAGATATAACCTGTTAATTCACACTTGCAGAACGTACTGTGGTTGTGTTGCTCAGCTTTTAGAACTGTCCAAAATGTACTTTCCACTTTATAAAACAGTACACTGGAGGGTAAATGTATAAGGAGTCCTCAGTTTCTGTTTCTGTTTTATTTTGTTTATTTTATCATGTCAAACTCTGGGCAAAGAAAGCTTGTTCTGCACATTTTTCTGTTGTCAGATATTTTGGAGTTTTAACTTGGGTTTTAAAATTGAGGTTATTTCTTCTATAAATCAAATATAATTTTGAAATCCTCTGCTAGGACTCTCTACTTGCATCTCAATAATGTTATTTAAGTACTGAACCACAAAAAGTAAGTTCTTATCGCTTAATAGAAAATTGGAGATTATATAACGTAATCTTGCCACATGAGCTTCCATGGTGCTTTGGCTACTTTACAGAGCATTCCCATAGATGTCTACTGAAAAGTAAGTCTTGTGGATTAAATTTAGTTATTAAAAATTCAGTTATTATTTAGTTAACAGTGCTACCAGTGAGGTCAGAGAAAACTGTCTATAATAATACAATAAACAGGGACTTGCTTCCTATTTTTACATGTGTTTTCTATGCAGTGTTATTAGACTCGATAGCCCTTCTCTGGTTTCTTCCAGCTCTATGAATCTATGAAACACATATGGCTTAATCCTTTAAAAAAAAAGAAATGTATTCAGAAATAAATTAGTTTACGTTCACTGAATATTACTTCCAGGTAAGGCAGTGGAGGGTGATATAATACAGATTGCTTTGCTAAATTACTAAGCAGATTGATACTATTAGTTTTATTAGTTTGCTGAAGTAGTAAGAGCTTTGCTGTAATAGTCTATATGGAAACTGTAAAGATGGGTTCATGGGAAGAATCATGGGAAGGACATGTAGAAAAGGAAGGAGCCAAGAATTAGTTGGAAAACTATTGAGTGTAATTGCCAAACAGCCACCTGGAAAAGTTAATAAGGGATAGATAGTATTACAATTAGGAACATCAAAGGATCCTTATGAAATGGAGCTAAGCTGATATGGCTAAAGAGAGGAAGCCAATATGTCAGTGTGATCTGGGAATATGTTACAAAAGAAATTGTAAGCCAAAATTGATGTGGTAACCTACTAGTGTTTTCACCAATCAGGTTGGATTTTAAAGAACCAATCAAATGATGGATCCTAAACTTGTAACCAATCAAATAACACTAGCAAAAGTGTATTGAAAGAATTGTATACCCTTTGTCTGGGTTCTGGATTCACTTTATGGCTCAAGATTTCTGCTGTGCAGTAAGTTAATAAAAGCTTCTGTTGGAAGACACTCAACTGGTGTTCAGTATTTTGGGTGTGCCAGGCAGGAATCTAGGAGAGCTTTTGCCTGCTTAGGTGTGGCATGGGTAACCATGCACAGAATTGCAGGCTTAGTATTAAACCAAACTTATTTTTCTATCAACATTTAATCTGAACATACAGGTCTATCTGCAGGGTAGAACCACCAAGCTAAGTGCAGCTCATTGGCAGCACCAGAAATGCTTAGGAAATCGACTTGTTCTTTTTGTTTGTTGATTGTGTGAAGCATGTGGGAGGCCACATTGTGTAGCATGAAAACTATGTTTTGCTTGATTAATGAACATGCTTTGCAGGTCTGCATTAAGAAACTATGTAATCCCAGACTGATCTTTTCTGAACCAGCAATTGATTTTGACATTTAGAATGATTAGAAGAAATGTGCTGTTACTGAGTTTTAATATATGACAAGCACTAAAATAACATTTAAATTTGATTAACTGATTGATTACTAATGAGTAATAGAATTTCTAAAAGTGTCATAAAATCACAGACAATAATGCTCATCTAAACTGGTTAAAGCTCTGCTCAAAATAACTTAGTCTCCAAGCTAATTAAATGCCAGTGCTAAAATGTAAGCCATCTTAGATCCATTGATTCCAGGGAAAGTAAATTCCTTAAATTCTTACTTTTAAAAGTTCAAATGATTCAGCTATATTTTTTAATTTTTTTAAAAAATTAAATTTTTACTTTTTAAACTATAAGAATAGTAATACTTTTCTGATTTTGAGGAAATGTTTTAGAAAAATCACCAGAATTAAAGAATTGATGTGTAGCATTCTGACACAAGCTAGCAGTTCTTTTAGGAAACCTTTCAACATTCTATTTTTTGTTTGCTTGCTTGCTTGCTTGCTTGTTTGTTTTAAGCCTTTGGAGCACAGTGGTCTTTAGGGCAATGGAAAACAGTAGTTAAATCACAATCATTTAAAATATTTGTCATTATTATCCCCATGGTAGAAATTTTCAGTCCTATCCTCTTCAAAGCAAGTATTTTAGATATTTGCATAATCTTAATTAAATGTTTTACTAATGATGAAAGGTGCCATTATTTAAATACTAAGCCTGCAATTCTGTGCATGGTTACCTGTGCCACACCTAAGCAGGCAAAAGCCCTGTGGATGTGTGTGTGTGTGTGTATGTATATATATATATATATATATACACACTACAATATATGATATTGATAAAATGCAATACATGACCATGACAGCAAGACTGATACATATACAAAAATGCAATTAATTAATACCAAAAAAGAGGAATGGCTGTTAAAATTGAATGATTTAGCTGAAATAGACAAATTATCTCCTTTGATCAGAGAAAAATCATTGGTGACATTTTTGAAAGACTGAGAACCCTTGATTGCCTTTTTTGCAGAAAAAAGAGAATAATATAATTGCAGGTTTTGATAATTAGTAAGTTTGAATTACTGGAAGAAGTGTATGAAATATATATTAGTTGGAGAAGTAAGATTTAATATATTAAGATTTGTAACCACTGTACACAAAGTCAGAAGTCATTATAATTTTTCTTTTTTCTTTTTAACTGTTCCTTTTTTCTTTGATCCTTCATTTTTTTCTTTTTATTCTCTCTTTTCTGTATTCTGTATGTTTTTTTAAATGTAGTTGGAAGCTTTTAATAAAAATATTTTAAAAAAAAATCAATTGTAAAACCATTGTTGTTTTTAAGAGAGAAGGATGAAGCAAAGCCTAAGTAATTTGCTTGATGTTGCATCCAAACTGGGATGCTCACAAAGACATTATAATTATTTTTTAGGAAATCTTATCAGCAAAATTATAATTACAGAGTTTCAGTGGGATCCGCTTAATCTTAAACATGTAAAATCTTATATAGGCATTGATAATGAGTTAAATCAGTCTCTGAAATCAGTGGCACTAAAGAATTATGACTGACTTAGCCAAGATTCACCCCAGTGTTACCAGATTTCTCACTCTCTGGTGCTTCCAAAATGGCAACTGTAGCAAGCGTTCATGTTCTTTTTATTGCTAGATCTATATTAGTTCTAATAATCAGAAAGTGTCCTTTAGTATAATGCTGTATAAATGCCCCTGTGGAACATTGCAGTGAGGACCAGGAACCTCTGGGTTTTGAACCTAATTCAGTCTATGGAAGATCCCCATCAGGCTTTCGGAGGCTTCTAGCTAAACCTCACACCCACTGGAGCTTACCCAGGAGAAAAATACCAACCGTTCTTTCCAGTCAATCATTGGGTATAACAGAGATTCTCCTCCCAGTTTAGAGCATAAAGTCAGCTTATGGCAGTATCTCCTATTATCTTCAACCTGTAATGAGGAGTGTTCCACTTGGGAGGGCAAGTAGTGCGCAGAAGAAACCTGCTGTCATCTCTCATCATTGGTTGAAAATACAGTGGAGATTTCTATCCCAGGCCAATAAGCAGTGCTCAAGGTCTGCTGAACATTTGTCCAGTGCTTTTTATAAATCACCTAACATCCAAGGACAGAGCTCAGCCAGTTGCTACAGATGAGGGCTGAGAACATTTTGCTGATCCCTCCCCTTTCCTATGCAAGAAAAGAGAAGAAAAGGTTAAGATGACTTCCTAGCCAAAGTGGTAAGTGGAAGCACCAGTAAAAGACCCAACAGAAAGTCCCTAATGCAGAACTGGGAATCAGGCAGCCCTCCAGGTGTTGTCAGGCTGTACCTTTCAGCTTTTCTCACCACTGGCTGTGCTGGCTTAGGCTGCTGGGAGTTGTAATCCAACAACATCTCGAGGGCTGGATGGTTTCCATCCCTGCCTTAAAGTCATCAAGCATGGATTCTCTTAAGGGTCCCCGTATAAATCCATCCTTGATTCCTGTGAGAGTGAGGAAAGAGAGGAGAAAGGGTATGCATCTCACAGGAGAAACAAGACCTTCAAAGTAGCCTCAACTTTCTAACACAACTGCAGTATTGTATTCCATTAAAGCATAATCAAGAGACCTAAGAAATTACAAGAGGCAAGTGGACCAAGAATTGGAGCAATATACCATCAGTTTTCAATAGTATTGAGACAATAGGAGGAAGTTTATTAGGAAAGCCTAGAAAATTGACAGGGCAAATGGACATAATCATGGAACATTTGGAGAGGTACAGAGATTAAGGCAATCAGAAAAAAGGGAATAAGAAAGAAAACTGAAGGATAGATAGGTGAAGCTGAGGGGCATTTAGAAGTAAAGATATATGAAGTGTATTAGTAATGAAGACAATGAGAAGGCAAGTGGTGGGAACTGTTGAAAGAAGAAAGTTGTATAATGAGAGGTCTTTGAGAAAGAAATAAACAAGATAAAGTGAGGAAAATGAGAGAAGTTAAGGATGCTATGCCCTAGCTTTTTTTTTTTTTTTTTTGGCAAAAATAGAAGAAATTTTTAAAAAGTAAATAAAAATTATCTTGTTAAACTCACTTTTGATTATTGGAATTAACTATAAATTTGGAGCTAAAATATCATTGTTATATGTAGATTCTGAATTGAACTCAGATGTGGTATTATGTGAATTTACTAAAATTAATGAGACCTAAATTAATCATGAGTAATTTAACACTCAGGTAAGCTATATTTCAGAGGAAGGAACTGACAAAACCATCTCTGAATATTCTTTGCCTATGAAAATCCCATGAAATTCGTGCGGTCGCCATAAGTCAACAGGTGACTTGAAGGCACATACATACATGCAATTTAAGACTCACTGATTTCGATGGGTCTACTCTAGTATAGTTAGTTCTGGACCCAATTTTTTTTTCAAAAGATGGAACTGTGGTTTCCAAAATACAATTGGCTCTGCATATCCATGGGTTTTGCATCCATGGATTCAACCAACCACAGCTCAGAAATATTGAGAAAAAAATTCCATAAGGCAAATCTTAATTCTGCTATGCATCAAGCCCCTATGTTGATGTGTAGGCATACCCTACTGTAGCCTCCCACCATTTCACAAATCTTCGGGCCTCTCTGCAATTCTTGCCATTGTATATAAGGAGCATCATTTTACTCTGCCATTGTGTATAATGGTACTTGAGCATCTACAGATTGGTATCCATGGAGGATCCTGGAACCAAACTCCTGCAGATACCGAGGACCCAGTGTATAACCTTATATCATTGTCCTGTTCATCCCCTCCTGCTGGCCTATCTTGCAGTGCAATAAAAGAAATTTTCTTTCTTGGAGCAATAGCTATAACTATTTTAAATAGTTGTAAATAGTTGTAGCTGATACTAATTCAAAATCATTGCATGTGTTATTCTATTGATAGGTTAGGTGGCAGTCAAAATTGTGAGCACTTTGGTCACAATATATTATTTATTCACAGTTGCTGAAATGAAACAACTCACTTTTAGACATCTTTTCAAAAATACTTGGCATTAAATATTTGTTACGAATGTTTTCTGTGACAAAATAAGATGTGCATACATACCCATAATAGCAACGAACAACTCACCGTTCAGTGCCTTTGTGGGCTGGGGCGCGGTGTCCTCCATTTCAGCATTCTTCCTGGGGTGCCCAGAGATAGCGGCAGCCATGTTTGTGCATGCTCAATTGCTTATGCACGAACATTCGGTCCAACGGCCAGTGAGTTCAAAGTGGCCTGCTTCAGGACGTCCGGTCTGATGGCGGAGGGGATGGCACCTTAGGGAGATAGCTCTCCCTAGGACATCGGCGCGAGTGGCTTATCCAGGGTTTTTTTTTACAAGATCCAGGTACAACCGTCGTTCCAAGAAGGATCGCCAATTTTCTTCGGGGACCCGAAGAATGTCAGCCCACGAGCCGAAGGTCTCTCAAAGCCGGGAAGCCGGAAAGACAAGCGGACAGAGCAGCGGGTTGCAGAACCACCACAGCCACTCGTTGTTTTAGCCAAGGGATTTTGATCCCCCAAACAATGCCCAGACTTTTTAAATTTTGGAGTTTTGTGAAGCAGGAGACCTGACATGAAAGCAAGTCATCTACCAGAGTCTAGAAGGTAACTCCAACATACTAAAAAGACTTTACTAAAAAAAACAAAAACAAAACGGGGACGATCGGCATATCCACGAGGCGAAATTAACTTTTTCTTCAGCATTCCGCCAGGTACATACAACGTTTCAATGCCTGTGAGCTAACGCTTTAACACTAATAATACTACAGACATACAAGTAGACATCTAAAAAGACATTTGAAAGCATTCTGTGTTGCCATGAAAACTGAGTGTTTAGCATCAATATACAGGACGATATTGGTTCGTGAGCGTCTGGGAGTTTTGACTTCATTTAGACTTTGTATAGACTTTGGATAAACTTTGCTACGTTAGTATTTCTAGTATATCTTCATTACCGTGGATATATACTGAAATATATTGAAACGTCGGGGAACACAGTGGATTAGCGAGAAGTGAGAAGAAAAGAGCTACGGGGGGGGGAAGGAAATCAGACTTACAACATCAACGTAACGTGTGGAGGAAGGGTGATGGAAGAAGGAAACGCGAACTAGTATTCACTGATAAATAATTCATTTTTTGTATATCACATCTATAGTATTCACGTATCTTTAGTATTTACATATCTATAGTATTTATATTGTAAGTATATTGCACTGACAATATTTACAGTATTTACAACTTATTTATATCGTTCGAGACTGCTTATTATAATAGACACTTACAGATAATATAACTGACTGTGGCATGCATAAAGTAGTTAAAATTTGAGAAAACGATTGGAAAATATATATGAAGGTTATAAATTCCTACATATTATATATATTATTGGTTAGATAATAAGTATTGTGTTGTAAAACTCTAACTCGTGTTAATTTCGAAGCTTTTGTAGAGTCTTGTTTTGTGCTGGAATATTAGAGATTCTTTGAAGCCGTGTTTCTTAACTATGAAAAGGTATTTTTCCCCTCATTTAGAGTCTTTTGGTAAGAACATTTGACTGGGTTGTTTGGGCTTCAAATATGTCCTTGAAACCTTGAACAGTAGAGAACTATTTAAATAGCCGGTGGACGGGAATTAGCAGCAGCTGGGTAACTGATGAAAAGATAAACAACCGACAGAGACGAAGGGTTGTCCAATAGCTCCACCTGCTGTCCTAAGAGTATAAGTATTTGATAATTTAACTGAATTTGATTTGTTTGAATTGTTTGTTTGAACTGCTTGAACTGTTTATATATACATAGTATAATTTTGATAAGAGCTATTACAAGACGCTTTGTGAAAATGGCCACAGGTACGAGGAGGGCCACAGCCCAAACTAAGCAAACTTCCTCACAAGCTATAATACAGCAGACAAGGAGATCATCTACAGACGCAGCAGCCATATCTATGGATACTAACCTAATTTTAGAGGCATTAAAAACATCAAGACAAGAACTAAGACAGGAAATTAGGCAAGACATGAAAGAAACTAGGGCTGAAATTAAAGCTGAAATTAAAAAAGAAATAGAAGGATTAAGTAGAAAAATGGACATGATGGCCAAAGAAATGTCTGCTATAAAATCAGAGGTGGAAATAGTCCAGGACAAAACAAAACAAGTGGAAGAAAAAACACAACAAATAGAAGAAAAACAAACACAAGATAAAGCCAGGATAAACAGAATAGAGATGCGATATCGCAAACGTTGTTTAAAACTGAGAGGGCTTGGGGAACAAGAGCAGGAATGTATCTATGAAAAAATCATATATGCCTTAACAAATTATGCACAACTGACAGAAGACAGGTTGCACGCGAGCATTGAAAAAATATTCCGAATTTATTCTAGAGTTGCACGGGAAAGAAAACAACCCAGAGATATTGTGATAATCTTTACCAACCTGAGGACAAGGGAAATTATCTTACAAAAAAGCTACTCAGAAAAGCTGTATATAGATTCACAAGAAATAAACATCTTTAAAGATATACCGGCGCAGACGCTCAGAAAAAGACAAGATTATAGATTTATAACACAGTTCCTAAATAAACAAAGTATCAATTATACTTGGAACAGAACAGAAGGTATGTTCTTTACATACAACCAAAAAAGATACAGAATAAACAACATAGAGAAGGCAAGAGAAGTTCATGCAAGACTGAAAAAAGAAATAGAACAACAATCCAAGAAAGAAACGATGAGAAGCAGACAATCTACAACAGAAAGGATGTCACAAGAAGAAGAAAGGGAGCTACTGGTGGAGAAATTAATCCGGAAGAAGCAGAATTGATAGGAGAAACAGACGATCTAGAAAGAAGTCAAGAGAAAGAAGAGGGCGACCTGCAAATTGAAAGTGAGAGAGAATATACCGAAGAGCAATAGAAGTTAAACAAGAGAGGACGAACTAATTTGAATAAGAAATGGCTCATAAGAACTTAAAAATATTCTCTTGGAACACTAAAGGTCTACATTCGCAATATAAGCAAAGACATATTTTTCACTACTTAGAAAAAACTAACTATGATATTATGTGCAGACAGGAAACACACATTGCACAAAAAGATATCAAATACTTGAAAAATCCGAAATTAGGACAGTGCTTTACAGCATCTCAGCTGGAAAAAAGGGGCGTGGCAATTTACGTAAAGAACAATTACTTGGCTACTGAAACATATGCAGACCTTAATAGACATTATTTGATGATAGAAGTAAATTTACATGACCTCACAGTTTTAGTAGTGGAACTGTACGCCCCACTGGAAAAAAAACAATTTCTACTCTAAAATTAGGAAACAAATAGTTAACTACATAAATGAGAAATCTCAAGATAATATCATAATTTTGGGGGACCTGAATGGAGTACTTAGCCCATTGCAAGACAGATCCAATCCCAAAGACACTAAAAAGTGTCATGGAAACCTGCCACAAAATGTCTTTCAGATGATGGACGAACTTTCTTTAATCGACGTATGGATTTTCAAATACGGGTCTGAAAAAGGATACACTTTTTTTTCAGATAGACACAACACTTTCTCAAGGATAGATTACTTTCTAATATCAAAAGTATTACATACTTACATTTCCGGAATGGAAATCCTTCCGAAAATAGCCTCTGATCGTAATCCCATTCTTTTAAATTTGAAAACGAGACAACAAAAATATTATAATCGGAGGCTCAATGATAATTTATTGAAAGATAAAGAATCAGTTATCAAGCTGAAAGAAAGTTTGCAAAGATTCTTTGAAGAAAACATAAACGTAAATATGGCCATGAAGACAATTTGGGATACCGCAAAGGCGGTTATGAGAGGCCATCCGATAAGTATGGGTGCATATAAGAAGAAAACAGAAAATCAACAATTACTAAAAGTGATGGAGAAATTAAAAGAGAAAGAAAAAGAGTTCTGTGATAACAGTACAAGTCACAAATTAAAATTGGAAATAAAGTCAATACAGAACCAAATAGTAGCAAGAAACATGGCCGATATCGAGAAAAAAATGAATTACTGTCGACTAAACCAAATTGAGTGCACAAATAAACCAGGAAAATGGTTGATGTATAAATTACGACAGGAGAGAGAGAAGAAAAGAATTTTTAAAATGAAAAAAGGTTTAAAAAAACTACAGATCAAGATCAGATTAAAATGATTTTTCAAAGATATTACACCAGTCTTTTTGAAAAAGACATGACACGCCATGCAGAAGAAGAGAAAGCAAAGAAATACCTAGAGAGACATGAAACATTAAAAATATCGGAAGAACATAAGAAAGCTTTAAATCAGGACATTACAATGATGGAAGTGAAAGAAGCAATTCAAAAAATCAAAAATCAAAAGGCGCCGGGGCCAGATGGCTACACAGCCCTTTTTTATAAAACCTTTGAGACGGAAGTGACACCTCCTCTAACAAGAACTCTAAATGAGATTAAGACAAATGGTATTCCCGATTCTTGGAAAAATGCAAATATCACATTGATACCGAAGGAAGGAAAGGATCACACAATGCCGGAAAATTACAGACCCACATCCTTACTTAACACTGATTATAAAATTTTTATTATGATATTGGCAGCCAGATTCAAAAACGTTTTAAATGAAATGATTCATTCTGATCAAAATGGCTTTCTTACAAATCGACATTCAAGAAACAACACTAGAATTTTACTAAATGCAATAGAATATTACGGAAAAAGGAACGAGAAACAATTGGCCATACTGTTCCTAGATGCCGAGAAGGCATTTGGCAAAGTTAGATGGTTGTTTATGTTAGAAGCATTAAAGAAAATGAACTGTGGCAATAACTTTGTCAGATGGTTACAAGCTATTTATACAGAACAAAAAGCAAAATTGATTGTGAACGGTGAATTGACGGAAGAAATACAGATAGGATAAGGAACACGACAGGGTTGTCTGATTTCCCCACTGCTATTTATAGCAACACTAGAAATATTAAATATTAATATAAGAGAGAACACCGCAATAAAAAGAATTAGAATAAAAGATCAAGAATATAAATTACGAGCTTTCGCAGATGACCTTATATTTTTTATTGAAGAACCAGTAACTGGCGTTACAGAAATCATGAAAGAGATTAAAAGTTTTGGAGAAACTACAGGTTAAAAATAAATAAGAATAAGTCATATTTAATGATGAAAAACAAGCCAGTAAGAGAAAAAGAAGAAATGATAAAACTGACTGGATTTAAGACAGAGAAGAAAATAAAATATTTGTGAATCTGGTTTATGGAGACCAATAAAGACCTATTTGACAACAATTATGAGGAAACATGGAAGCAGATCGATCGCCAGCGATTTAAGAAGATGGAAAAATTTAAACTTATTGTTACTTGGAAGAATCGCAACTATCAAAATGAACGTTCTGCCCAAGTTTAATTTTCTATTACAGAATTTACCAATTATAACAAATGATAAACCTTTTAAACTCTGGGGAAAAGAAATATCTAAATGTATTTGGGCAGGCAAAAAGCCAAAAATAAGATGGAAACTGATGACTGAGCGGTTGATAAAAGGAGTGTGTGGAGTCCCCAATCTCAAATTATATTATTATGCCAATGCAATGACGTGGATCCAGGATTGGATAACCTTGGAAGACACAAGATTACTAACAATAGAAGGAGCTAACATGAGATTCGGGTTTCATACCTATCTGTGGTATGAGAAGGACAAGATCAATTGAGATTTCATGAACCACTATGTAAGAAAATCATTGATTAATATTTGGAAAACGATAAAAAAGAATACATACTGCACAATACCTCTCTGGATTTCACCTCAGGAGGCCTTCTATGAACATTGGGCTGATAAGTCTCAGGATTGGCTCAGATATAAAGATTTGATAAAACAAATTAACCCCGAGAAGATTAGAATAAAGACACGCAAAGAACTAGAGAGAGATGATATAAAATTAAATTGGTTCCCTTACTTACAGCTTAAAGAAAGATTCGCAATGGATTCTAGACTAGAAGGAATATCAACGCAGAAGTCGTATAATGAACTAGAATCAGTAATATTCCTGAAGTCAAAGCAAAAAATTTCGTTATTCTATAAGTATCTTAATGCACATAAATTGGAGGATGAACCAACAAAGGAAGTTATGATCAAATGGGCAAGAAACGTACAGCACAATATATTACTAGAAAATTAGGAAGCATCATGGAAAAATGCAGTAGAATTTACCAGTTCTCAAGATTTAAAAGAAAACTACATTAAAATGTTGCATAGAACGTATTTAACACCGGAAAAAATTGACAAGATGTATCACACTGGTGAAAATAAGTGCTGGAAATGCAAAGAAAATCCTGGTACTTTTTACCACATTTGGTGGACATGCCCACGCACAAGAAAATTTTGGCTGAAAATATACGATACCTTAAAAGAAATATTTAACGTGACATTCCCTATGATGCCTGAACTGTTTTTATTAAATGTGATATTCATGTTTGATAAAAATTTCCAAGTGAGGAATAAGAGAGTTTTACTGTATATGATAACAGCCGCAAGAATGGTGTTCACAAGAGTATGGAAAACAACAGCAATTCCGGATATTGAGCTCAGAAAATAGCCGAATATAAACAATTTGACATGTTCTCCATGAGGTTAAAAGGGAAACAAATGGAACAGGTAGAAAATGATTGGAAACTTGTGACAAATTTCATGAGGAAATACGGGTATTGGTTCTAGAAAGACAGTGTGATTGATAGAAATTAGAATAAAATTCTCTTTTATTATAATAGGTAGGAGAAACGGCAAACAAAGCGGTAAGAACTGTTAGGTAATAGAAATCCGATAATATGTAAATCAGGCAGAAGGGTAGTTAAATGTGTGGGTATATCTAATATTATAACAAGGACAGGAAAAGGGAAAAATAACGTGAAAACAGTAAAGTCATAATGTGGTTTTTCTTTTTTATCTGTGGGTCTGATGATTGAATACATTGTAGAAGACATGATTATAAAAAATACAAAAAATTTTGTATTGAGAAGTTTCTTTATAATTAATTAAATTTTGAATTGGGGAGTTTCTTTATATCTAAAATAATACGATTAGCGACTCTTGGTAGAAGATAGGAAGTCATGGAATTGTAAATACAATAGCAGGATTTTTTTATACTGTTAAGAAAAAGATGTATATATAGTATTGTATTGTATAAATGAACAATGTAATCAGAAATGTAAAAAAATTTTTAACACGGACCGTATAATTGATATGTATATAATAAAAAGAAAATTTAAAAAAAAACAAAGCGGCCTGCTTTGAGCTCATTGACGGGGAGAGCAGGCCTGTGTGAGGACATCCTGGCTTCACTCAGGTCCACTCACTGGGTGCTTACCTGGCGGGTCTCCAGGCTTTCAGCAGTTGGTGTGTGGCAGCGGTGGCAGCGGCAGGAACAACGCAGAACTGGTGGCGATGACGCTGACCGAGGAGGGAGTAGGCAGCAGTGGTATCGGCAGCGGAGGAGCGGCAGTGGGGGCCACAGCCGGGAGTCAGAGGGTAAGGCACGCCACGTGGTAGGCCATGCCAGATCTGTTTTTGTTGAAATGACACAGTGGCATTCCTGGGCTACCTTTCTGGATCTGGGCTGCAGGGCCTTGGCCCTGGCTGATCTGGCCAGGCGCCTCGCCCTTGGCCTCTCGCCTCTGGTCTCCCCTCGTATTGTCCCTAGTCTGTCCTCTGTCTTGCCCAGCCATGGCCCTCATTCTTCCGCGATCGGGGTTGCCTTTTTTCCCGCTGGCACCATGCCCCCCAAAAAAGCTGCTACACCAAACACCACTTCCCTCCTCAGAACCCAGGGCCAGGCGGGCCATGCCCAGAAATCCTGGGTCGAATTGGGGTCCTCGGGCAGCCTCAAGGCAACCCCCACAGCTGGGGGGGTTCCTTCACTCAAGCCAGCCTCGTCTCCTGGCAATGCAGTCCTGGAAGGCATTGCTCACTCTTTGGAGAAACTGGCCAAAAAAATAGAGCAACTGGAATCTAGACCAGTGGTAGTTCTTGTGAAGCCAGCATCTGGGCCTCTCCTGCAGCAGCAGGAGGGTGGCCCCAGCGTTAGGAGGAGGTGGTCTTCTTCTTCCAGCAGCAGTACAAACAGCTCTACAAGTTCGGAGGTCAGCCCAGCAAGCCACAGAAGGCGTAGAAGCCATAAGGTTAAGAGCAAAAGACACAGGAAGAGCAGCAGGAGTGACGCTGAGAGCGTGACATCTGGGAGTGAGTCAGGAAGGGGAGCAGCACATCGCAAGGGTTACTGGAAGGCCACAGCCTCGGTGCCTGGGCTTCCTGGATGGGCCATTCGCAGGCGTCAAAGGGATGGGGCGGGCCCCCTCGGCTCCAGTTCTGCATGGACGGGATCAGGGCAGCAGGAGGGGTTACCAGCTCAGGCCACTTTTGGGGACCACAAGGACCCCCACGGGATCCATTTGAGCTCATCCTTGATGGTTATTTCGTGGATGTTTTTTCAATCCTCAAGCCAGAGTGCGAGGAGGGACGCACTCCTAAGTCTCACAGACATTGCAGTAGGGAGGACAACTCGGCCTTGTTTGAGCGGTCTTTTGATAACTGGCTGGCGGGCTACACGGTTTTCATGGGGGTGGTCCAGGCAGCATATCCTGTCCAGGGTTGGCACCTCCCCAATCACCTGGGAAATGTCCTGAAAGCGTGCGCTCTCACGGGCAACTCAGCAGCTATCGAATATGATGCTGCCTTCAGAAAGAGGGCATCCCAGAGTGATCATGCTCGATGGGACCTCATTAATGACGAACTCTGGTTGGTCATTGTAGGTCCTCACATCAAAGGCAGAGCTGAGGGCCCCAAGCTTTTTCGTTGTTCCGGGAAAAAGGATGCCAGAAAGCTGGTCTGTTGGGAATTCAATCAAGGGAAGTGCATCAAGGTTCGCTGCAGGTATGACCACCTCTGTGAATCCTGCCTTGGACCACACCCCAGGTCCTATTGCCTCCGGCCAGGGGGAGGCCAGCTGGGTGCCCAGCCTGGCCGTGCTCCCTTGCCTTCCGGGGATAAGCGGGATGGGGGCAATGCCAGTGGCTCTGAATCCCCTAAGCAGTAGGGGGTCTATGGGCCACACCCCCATGCGTATCAAGGTGCTCCTTTCCCTTTTGGATGCGTACCCCAACCAGCAGGCTGCTAAGTTCCTACAAGAGGGCTTCTCCCATGGCTTCAGGATCCCGGCATCCAGTCCGCACTTAGCATTTGATGCCGGCAATCTTAAGTCGGCTCGGGAGCTTCCCTATGTGGTCACAGCCAAAATTGAGAAGGAGTGCCGGGCTGGGAGGGTAGCTAGGCCCTTTCCCGTACCCCCTTTCCCAACCTCAGGGTCTCCCCCCTGGGAGTGGTCTCCAAGAAGGTGCCTGGCGAGTTTTGACTCATCCACCACTTGTCCTACCCTAAAGGGGTGTAAGTCAACGACTCCACTCCGCCAGAGTTCTCGTCAGTGCAGTATGCTTCCTTTGATCAAGTGGTTAGGCTAATCAGGGCATGCGGTCCCAGGGCTCTTTTGGCAAAGTGTGACATCCAGTCGGCCTTCCGGTTCCTCCCGGTTCATCCAAAGGACCAGTGCTTACTGGGATTCAAGTTTGCGGGTGCATGGTATTATGACAAAGCCATGCCAATGGGATGCTCTGTCAACCGTGCTGCCTTTGAGGCTTTTAGCAGATTCATTGAGTGGGTAGTCTCTTCAAGGTCCAGGTCCCCCTTCATCCCTCACTATCTTGATGATTTCCTCATGATAGGTAGGGCTTGCAGGGATGATTGCACCAGGCTGTTGGATACATTTCAGGCAGTAGTGGCGGAACTGGGCATCCCATTGGCACGGGAGAAGACCAAGGGGCCTACCACTTCACTGGTTTACCTCGGTATTCTGCTCGACACCTTTAAGGGAGTATCCTGTTTGCCCCAGGACAAGCTCCAGGCCCTGTGGCAGCGGTTAGGCAGGATGGTGAGTTGCAAGAAGGCCACCCTCAAGGAAGTGCAATCCTTGTTGGAGCATCTCAATTTCAGGTGCAAGGTGGTGACACCGGGTAGGACCTTTTGTGTGCGCCTAGCCAGGATTACAGTGCGGGTCCAGGCTCGACCATCACTGCATTCACATCACACGGGGCATCAAAGAAGACCTCAAGGTTTGGTTCAGTTTTTTAGACAACTTTAATGGTGTATCGGTGTGGCAGGAGGCTATGGAGCTGGGTGCTGGGCTTCAAGTCAAGTCTGATGCAGTAGGAAACTTGGGTTTTGGGGTCTATTTTCAGGGCTACTGGTGCTCAGCAAGGTGGCCGTCCCACTGGGGTCAGGAAGGGATACTCAGGGATCTCACCTTCTTGGAATTTTTCCCTATCCTGGTTGCTGTTTGCGTTTGGACAGACCATTTTCACAACAAGAGAGTTTGTTTCTGGTGCAGCAACAAGGCGGTGGTGGCAGTCATCAGCAGGCAGCCTTCTAAGTCCAGCCGGGTCATGGGGCTGGTCAGGCGCTTTGTACTAGCGTATTTAGCTACTAACATATTCCAGGCTTAGATAATGGGATCGCAGACTCTCTGTCTCGCTTCCAGGAGGACAGGTTTTGATTGCTGGCCCCAGCAGCAGATCCCGTGCCAGAGCTGTCCCCGGAGGACCTATGGCAGCTTGGGAACACTCCATAATCCAGGAAGTCATGTATTCCATAGCTCCAGCAACATGCAGGGCCTACCTCTGGGTATTCCACACATTTCGTAGCTTTCGGGCTTTGGCAGGCTATGCTTACGAATGGCCGGTTCCAGAGATGCTGGTGCTACACTTCCTGGCTCATCTGAAGGATAGTGGCATGGCCCCACACTCCATGACTGTCCAGTCGGTGGGAATCCCATTCTTCAGCAAGGCCAACAGACTTTCTCACCTGTGTGCTGGCTTTATCGTTAGGAAGACAGTTGAGAGTTGGAGGTGGATGCAGCCACGGGTGAAGGACAACAGGAGGCCTTTGTCCTTCCATCTCCTAAAGAGGATATCACAGCAACTTCCAGCCATCTGTCATTCGCAATTCAAGGCCAGACTATTCAAGACAGCCTTTGTGATGGCCTTCTTCGGGGCCTTGCATGTTGGGGAGCTGGTGGCTGGATCCAGAAGGGGTATGTCCAACAGGGCATTGTGGGTGTAAGACATCTCCTTCTTGGGAGACAAGGTGATATTACAGGTCAGGCGGTCCAAGTCTGACCAGCAAGCCAAGGGCACCCTAATCCACCTGCATCCTCTACACGGGGAGGCCCTTTGCCCTGTCCGAGTGATATGGAAGTGGGAAGCAATCTGCTGGCACCAGCCCCCTGCTCATTCATCAGGATCGCTTCTTGCTGTCCAGGTTTCAGTTCATCGCTGTTCTGCGGGCAGCTCTACGTCATGCTGGGCTCCCGTCCTTGGAGTTTGGGAGCCACTCCTTCCACATTGGAGCAGCCACGGAGGTGGCCACCTGTGGCCTCCCTACCGCGGTCATAAAGAGGATCAGGAGGTGGAAATCTGGAGCATTTGTGAGCTATGTCCGACCTGAGCTGGGGCTCGTTGGGCCCACGTGCTGCAGACAGGAGACAGCTGGGCAGTGAATGTGGACAGGCACTAACATCCCCATTGTGGCAGGGGAGGACACTGGTATCCTAGCTTTATTGGCAGCAGGGATAGGGTTGGCGGTCGCATGGTCAGTGAATCCAGGATAGCAGGTACCTTTGCCACATGCTAGGGGACGGTCGGGTTCCCGTTGGGGTCAGGGGGTGCAGTGAGCTGCCCAGCTCGGGTGGGCACGCAGTGAACACCCCCTGGTGGCCATAGGACTGCGGTCAGCTATGTGCCACCCGGTTACGGGCTGGACAGTTGGGTTCATCGGTTAACAGGCAGGTTGATCAATGCCCGGAACCATGCCCATGCTTACACCAACCTTGTCCATGCTTGTAGCCAATAAAGTTGTGACCTTTCTTTCTCCAGTTGACGTTTGTTGTGTTTTCTTTGCTAGGAGGCTGTCGCCCCTGGCCACACAAGTGCATCTTAGTAGAGAACATATTTGAATAAATATAAAGGGATTTATTTGATGTTTAAATGTGTCCCTCAATGCATATATATTTTTATCATTTCACTGACTATTGTTGGTGTATTTAGTACACGTACAGTCATAATTGCATTGGTAGTACTTTCTTCAGTTTTTGATATGCATTGTTTTAAACTTGTTTTCTTAAAAGACTAAGAAAAATCATCTAGATGAAAGTTACTCATGTTTTTAGGAAGGAGAGGTGGAGATTTTTGAACACCAGACCAGTTTTTGAATCAATAGAAAACATACTGAACAAACCTGGTTGAGAGGCAGATAATTCTGCTTCATTCCCTGATAGCAGGCAAGCCACAGAATGGATTCCACCTGGGTAGGTTCCCTTGTCTGTCATTATAGACAGGTGAATGGGCTTCCGTCAGCCAGTAAACAGATCTACCAGTGAATGGGTTGCCACTGGCCAGCAGCTGGGTTGACTAATATTTTGGTGTAGACCAGGGCTTTCCAAATGGTGCATCGTGATATGTTAGTATGTCACCTGAAGGGTGTAGGTGTGTCACCTCCCTGGACCGAGAACAAGTCCGCCACCCAAGCCTTGGAAATGTATGTTATATGTTATAAATAAATCATATATTTTTAAAAATATAGATGAAAGGTTTTCATGAGATATATTGTGTCCCCATACATTTCATTATTACAATTTAAGTACGCGCCCGGATCTCTTATAAAGGGTCAGTTTAACCTCCGGTTTGCTAGTAAAACTGAATTACTGTGTCATGAAATGATGCATGTCTAAAAAGTGTGTCACCAACATGGAAAGTTTGAAAAGCTCTGGTGTAGACCCATGCTGTAAGCCAAACCTGTAAAGCTGTAGTCAATAAAGTTGTGGCCATTCCATATCCAATAAAATGCGGTCATTCTTGCTAAATGCAAAGCCCCACACTTGTGGCTGGGTCTGCAAATCAGCCACTTGATAATGTAGTACCAGTAATACTTCCCTGTTGTAAGTGTTGGTGCGTGCTCAGTGGTCAGTTTGTTCTGGCTAGATGTATTGTAATGTATTAAGCTTGTATTTGAAAAGACTTTGTCATATATGCTTCCAAAGTATATTCTGGTCACTTGGAACTTAACTGATTTTCAACATGCTTGGATCTTCTTACTGTAGCTGAGAGATTCCTATTCCAGGTTTGGCAGTATAAATATTCATTATTTGTTGTTTAATTATCAGAAGTTCTTAATGTTTTAATCACACATGAATGTGTATTTTACAAGTAAATGTATGTTAGCACATATGGTCAGTTTTTATTAATGTATATGCCTAACCCACTTTATGTCCTTTTATATGTCTTCTCTCCTTTTCTGTCTCTTCTACCTCTTTCCTTTGCACTAATATAGTAAATATCCAATTTTTAAAAATGCCCATGTAAATCAGTGGTTCTCAACCTGTGGGTCCCCAGATGTTTGTGGACTTCAGCTCCCAGAAGCCCCACCCACTATGGTCAATGCTCAGGGCTTCTGGGAGCTGAAGTCCACAAACATCTGGGGACCCACAGGTTGAGAACCACTGATGTAAATGAACAATCAGTGGACTGCTGTACTATATACACAGGGTTTATGGTCATTACAATTAAATAAAAATAGTGATGTATCATCAAGATGGATGAGGAGGAAGATAGGGACAATATGCAAAGGAAGTACGTGTACTTTCTGTCAGTGCAGTACAAATCTTTGTGGTGGCTAAATCTCTTTCCAGTGTTCTTCCCTTCTTCATCAAGCCATGATGACATTCTCAGGAAACATGTAATGTCATTTTAGCCACTTCAAATGTATATTCTAATAAATTAGGACATGAAGTGATCTGGAAGGATTACTGAAGCAACATAGCAGAAAGTGTTGAAAAGATTTTGCATTAAACAATGTTTATGATGCTGAATGTCATCAAAAATTCTGCTAAATACTTAAACAACCCTGTTGTCAGATTGGCATCATTCCCATTCATTGCAATGAGACTTGGAGCAGTGGAATAGTGTGAAAATTGCAAATTCTCACCAAAAAAAATTCCTCTTTGAGGGAATACCAGTGGCTTTCAGGAGCTGGTTTTAGATCATTCAGCAGAGGGAATCTCAAATTTTGTCTTAATGAGCCTTAGTCAACTATGTTTCCATCCCCATAAATAAAAGATAGACAGTGTGGCAATCTCAGTCAAACCTCACTCAACAGGAGTTGGGAGTGAAAACAGGATTATTATCATATCTCCTGGACTCCTTGTTATTATTGTATCTCCAAAATATTGTAATGGAAAGAGAGGTTGCAGTTGCCTTCTCCCTTCCTTGCACTATAGTTTTTGCCAGACAAATTAATACTATTGTGCAAAGATCATTTTGTGGGTGTACACTCACAATTCCAGAGTGATGAGTATATTTCTATTTTTAAAAAAAATGCTAAATTTTTCCCTTAGCCCCAGTGTGAAAACCCAGATTTTGTAACCTATTTCTTACTTGATTATATTGTTGGGAATAACAGCACCTTTCCCAGAACAAAACATTCCCAGATCCCCTGTGATCTCACAGATCTCCTCATCTCAAAATTTTGGAGCCCAGCTTTACCATCCACTTAGCCTAGCCGTAGCAATCAAAAGGCTTTTATGCCTTCCTAATACATAGAAAACTCAAATTGCACTGGCTGCATTGCAAATTGAATACCATTTCCCCATGGAAATTGCTTCCAGCTCCAAATGTGAAACATGATCACTGCAGTTCAATAAGCACTCCTGGGTCATGCAGTTTTCCAGAGCATCAGGAAGGATGCTAGTTTCCCTTGAAAGTTCAGAGTCTGGTGGAGGAGTAGGCAGTTTCAAGAGGCCCGGCGGCCATGCACATCCTTCACAGTTGATATCAGTGAGCTGAACCCCATGAACAGCCTGACACTCGCATACCTTTTTGAAAAACCAATACGGGCCCTTCACATTCTTTGGGGATATGTTGGCAGTTTTGCTGTTTTGAGGGCCCAGCTGTTCCATGCCCTGAAGAGACTTTTTGTGTGTGTGTGTGTGAAATTTGCAAAAATGATGCATGTCTAAAAAGTGTATCATCAACATGAAAAGTTTAGAAAGCTCTGATGCAGAGGTTGCATGTGGCCTTACCAAGGCTCCCTGTGCTCCCCCACCACTTTGTAAAAAATAAAAAAAAATCATCTGCCCAAATGTCAAACAGCACTCTAGGGAACATGGGAGAAATTGTACTTTTTGCCCCTCCAAGCTCATTTTGGCCCAGGAGAGCTCTTGTTGAAATGAGGAGACATGAAATGACTAGAAGTCTCCTCATTTCAACAAGAGCGCTCCTGGGCCAAAAAGAGCTTGGAGGGGCAAAAAGTACAATTTCTCCCATGTTCCCTAGAGTGCTGTTTGACATTTGGGCAGATGATTTATTTTTATTTTTACAAAGTGGTGAGGGAAGCGCAGGGAGCCTTGGTAAGGCCACATGCAACCTCTGCATCAGAGCTTTCTAAAGTTTTCATGTTGATGATACACTTTTTAGACATGCAACATTTTGCAATACAGTAGTTCACTTTTACTAACAAACCAGAGGTTAAACTAACTGATTGTCAGAGATATAGACACATGCATAAATTGTAACAACAAAATGTGTGAGGACACAACATATCTCATGAAAACATTTCATATATTTTTAAAAATATATGATTTATAAATAATAACATATATTTCCAAGATTGTAGGCAACACACCTACACACTTCAGGTGACACACTAACGTGTCATAGCACACCATTTGAAAAGCCTTCCTCTACGTGTATCTGAAGGCCAGTTAAGTTTCTGATCTACGTAGGAAGGACTGAAAAACTGAAACCAATTTGTACCACAGCCAGCTGTGATGAGATTGAAACATGGTAAACACTCGTTTCAGCACCTTCACATATGTAAACAAATTCTGACTATGTGATCCATTCAGAACATGATGGGCTGCTTCCTGTTCCTTTTCAGAATTAAAAACAGGAATTAAAGCCCAGTAAGTATTTGTTCAAGATGAACTGTTTGGAATGGTGTGTATTTGTGTTGAAACAACTGATGAGGACAACCAGACAACAGTAGATTCTAAGGGAAACAAACAGGAACAAGTAAACAAAACACCAGGACTGCGCTCAATAGGGTGAAAGGTAGTACAGACACAGGATTGGCTGATAAGAAACTCAGTCAGGAGATGTAGATAGTCATATGGCTTAGAGAGCTCAGTTTTTTCTTCTACAAATTATTCTGTGATATCCCCCCCCCCTTTGGCTAGTACCTTTGGAAAGATTCCTGCTGCTTAATCTGAAGCTAACTGCAAATTTAAAATATGGAATTTTAAAAAATTAATTGACAATATGTATTGAAAGCTGTGTGAATCATTTGATCTATTTTTGTTTGAGTTTTTAGAATTAAATTTCTAAGATTTTTACAAGGACTTCCAGCAGTAAATCTTTTGATATCTGTAACTATTTATATGAGACTAAGATTATATTTATTTGTTCATTTAAAGTACTTTTGTCCCACTCCTGAACACAAAAGGCCTCTGAAATAGCTCATACATAATCAATAAAAGACAGTTCATAGCCACATAGTCACAATCTAAGAAGGTACAGCACAAGAAAAGTAGATGGGGAAGAAGTGAGTCAGGGAGTTAATCTTTCAGCGAGGCTAGTAGAATAATCCTGCTGCTTGCCACATCTCCTTCTGCTGCATGCTTCAATAATGTCTACTGGCAGTGATAATTGAGAGAGCTGTCTTCAGGAGGGACTGATCATTCCTTGAACCTGGTGGATTGGTGCTATTTGCCGTCTTATCTCTCTTTTCTGTAGACTGCTGGAATTACCACTGCTGATACCAGCTTTGTTAGGAACTCAAGATTTTATACTGTTTATGCTTAGTTACAGTGGAAGCTGAAAGCTTTCTGTGTGAGTTGTTAAATCCATTCCAGGGTTTAGTCAGAACTTTAAAACAGCTACCTTTGTTTTAATTTTTGTGCTTAAGCTGCTTGAGTCCCAGTACTCGGGAAAGGACGGATATAAATGAATAAATGATCATCATACCCACAGCACTTTGGGTAACTATTTCAGCTTGTGAGAAATAAATTCATCACGGGGGGATAGCAACTGCTACAGCCCTGCAAGTTCTACAGGGGAACAGTGCACTCTCCAGCCACTGACAGTTACCTACCTGTAGGCCTTTCCGCACTACATTGTTATAGTGCTATTATTCCACTTTAAACATTCTGTGGAATTCTGGGGTTTGTAGTTTACTGAGGCCAAAGAGCTCTCTGGCAGAGAATTCTAAAGGCCCCTCCCTAAACTGCAAACTCCAGGATTCCATAGGGTGTTGAAAGTGGAATAATAGCAGTATGACAGTGTAGTGCAGAAAGGCCCTATGTTTGAGAGCATTCAAGATGTTTCAGATAATCTCTTCTCAGTTTCACAATTGTAGAGTTTCAAAATGAAAGCTTGCCAAAAGTCCCCTTTTAAGTTGATGGCCAAGTAATGTTTTAAGTGTTTAGTCACTAGTAGCTGCACTTACACTGCTGTAGTGTTCTGTCCCTTTATCTTCCCAAAATCTATGGGTCATTTGTTCATAAGCAGACAATGTTCACTTTAAATTTAAATGTCATACTGAAAATAATTTTTTCTTATTTCCCCATAAGCAAGTTATCTCTCACAAGCTGAAGCAAAACAAAACAAAAACCTGTGAGGACCATGTGGTTCTTTGTAGTTCATAACTCAAAAGAGCTTCTTAACCTACTTTTGTTCTCCTTGAAGTTCTTTTTTCTTTTACCTCAATTTTGCATTTTAGTGAGAAATCCAGTATGGAGGAAGTACCAGTAAATTATTAACTAACTACAATACAGAAGCTTTGACCTCTTAGACTAACTATGATCTGAAGCATGAATTTTCTTCAAACCTTTTAACAAAGCACTGCACCAAATCTTAACACACACACACCCCCAAAGAGGAAGAAATTCTGCCTCTTGTAAAAGATTTCAGTGCTGTATTTCTCTGGAACTCTTTAGTCTAAAACTAATTTACCTAGAATTACTGATACTTTTTGCTGTGCTTTTCTGCACTTAAACTACGTAGACCTCTTAAGAGAAATTGCATTACACTGGGCGTTCCATCTCTCTCCAGTCATTTCAATAATAATAAATGACATGCCAGTACTGCATCAAGGACTGTGGACATATAGTTCCTTTTAATTCTACCTTGGCTATATCTGTTTGTATCTTAGTTTTATAAAATATAGAAGACATGCCTTTTAATGGATATAAATCTACATATATTTAGTAAGTGCAGTCCTCACTTATAACATATTGTTCATGTAACAACAATAATTTAAATAGTTTGTTGGATGCAAAAAATGCCACCATCTGCTATACCAAACTCACATTTAACAAAATAATGTAGATGAGTTTAGGTCATCTGAGTTGAGGAACTAATCTGAAATGATTTATCAGAGACAAATTTAATTTGGCATTGGGAAAGAAAGAAAGAAAGAAAGAAAGAAAGAAAGAAAGAAAGAGAACAAACAGCAAAGTAGCATTTCCCATGCAGTAGTATTGGAATAGCAGAACAAAATTACTAATAGGAAGGAATAAGAGAAATAGGAGACACAGAAGATACTGATGGATAAAGCAAAGAGCATTTAGAAGGGGTTTTCATGCTTGTGGAGTGGTATGCTCTGAAGGCTCAAGAAAGAAAATCAGTTATTTGCTATTTCAGACTTCTGCTTGTTTCAGAACATTCTGCAGTTACCTGATTAATATGTTTCTGAAACCAAAGCTAAGATTGCCCTAATCAGTGTTTGTCATTCTGTGTCCTTGACTTCCAATAGTCATTGTGCTGATGAGGTGGGTGGATGCAGATAGACATGGTTCATTCAGTCTCACTGCTCAAATACAGAGATTACTTAGTGGCTTTGGACAACTTCTCTTTCATCCTAACTATCCTACTACCACTACTGTGTCTCAGATTCTCTGGTTAACAGCAGAGCTGGGAAGTTTCTTATCAGATCAGGAAACAAGGTTTCTATGCCACTACCACTGCTATGGCGATTTCCGCCTTACACTGTTGAGAGTGCTATTATTCCACTTTCAACATGCTATGGAATCCTGGGGTTTGCAGTTTAGGGAGAGGCATTTAGAATTCTCAGCCAGAGAGATCTTTGGCCTCAGTAAACCACAAACCCCAGAATTCCACAGGATGTTGTAAGTGGAATAATAGCACTGTAACAGTGCAGGACAGAAATGGCCTGTGTCTCAGATTCCCTGGTTAACAGCAGAGCTGGGAGGTCTGTCAAGAAGCAAGGTTTCCACAAGAACAAAAAAATTTATCCCTTTATACTCACAAGTAGTTGAGTTCAATGAGAAGTAGCATCAGCAATGGTTATGCACAACTGCAGAGCTTTCAGATGCATCTGCTGCCCTATTTCTCACTGAAACATGAGCAGAACCTGATGTAGACAGTTGCTGATTTTAACTGTGTCCTCCTAAATAGAATTGTGGGATGGGATTGTATTGCAAGATAGATAGTTCACTTTATAGTCCTGGGCTCTGCTTGGAACCAGCATCATCTTTACTTATTGGATTGTGAGGTTGATTTTTGAATTATCAGAATCAAGGAGGAAAAACTAGTTGGAATATTGTTGATAATTTTGATCTATAGCATTCCTGAGTGGGACACCTTCTTTCTTCATTGGTAATCTCAGAGGATTTGTAGTCTCTCCTGACTTCTCTTGAGGGCCATAAATACTGAGCAAAAGAAGTTGGAACCAACTACCAGAATAATCACAAATATGTCTCAAGTTTGAGGCATCATTTTTTAAAAAAAAAAAATCTATACTGTAAGATTATCCTTCTTTAAGACATGTTGAAACTTGTGAACAAACAGGAGACAACTTATGAGCAAGAGTCGTTTCAGGCATAATTTCAGGCATAAAAACTGGCACCTGCTTTGATCCGATAGCTTTCATTTGGTAACACTGGATATTCTGCTTTTTGTTACTTTATTGAAGTTTTGTTCTTAACCTCTGCTCTCACATGGCTAATTTGACATTTTGCTCACTGCTATGAAAAGTTAGCTTTGCTCACTTCTTGTTGTGCTGAAAAGATTCAAAGCTACATCACTTTATCCTTTCTGCCAGCTTGCTTTCTACCATCACACAAGACAGCCCTTCAGTAAACGTCTACTAATATTGTAGCAGACATTTCTTTATGAGAAGACAATTTGGCACAAGAAAGCTAAGTGCACTTACTTGCATATGCACATGATTTATACTGACTTGTAGCCAAGATTATTTGAATGATTTCCATAATATGCTCTGTAAAGTGTAAAATGGGATGATAAAGCTTGCCCTAACAGAAAGATGGGTAAATTGTATTATTCACCAGCTGTTGAAATGAATCTTTTTCTTTTAATTTTAGACCTACTTAGAATTCTTCCCTACTTCAAGATATTACTTTGATTTTAAGATTATCCTATAGAAAGAATTATAATTTAAACCTGCGGTTCAATGTCTTTATTCATTTTGACATATTGCATCTCTTCTTTGACTAACTGAAATCGTAATTGGTATCACATTGTTTTTTCTCCGTCTTGTAGACTATGAGTACAGAAGAAGAACATGAACACAGGCTAGATGAAGAAAGCTACCTCTGTGCAGTGTGCCTGGATGTCTACTTTAACCCTTACATGTGCTATCCTTGCCACCACATCTTCTGTGAACCCTGCCTGCGCACACTTGCCAAAGATAACCCAATCAGCACTCCATGTCCTCTGTGCCGTACTGCAATTACCCAAGTTTTTTTCCAATCAGGTATCAAAATTTTAAAAATAACTTTATCAGTTCTTATTGATCTTTCCTGATATGCACTAGTGAACAATTGTTTGCCCTTTCTAAAATACATGTTCAGGGCTACTTAAAGTATAGATACCAAATATGTAAATTGGTAATGATAATACCCAAAGAAGTCTGGTCCAAACTAGTTATAATAACAAGAGTTCTGTGTCTAAATCTTTATCTATCCCAATTATGCAGAAAGAGAGCTGGTATTTCAGTACCAAAAGTATTGAGAGATACTGTACCTTCCCTTCAAATAATATTTATCTCCTTACAGTCTGTCCTTCCCGTGAACAGTGTTGACAGAAAAGCACTTGGTGAACTGTTGAGCAGACAGCACTTTTCACACAAAAATACACTTACTCTCTTCTTTCTGCACTACTGGGAGATATATAGAATCATAGAATCATAGAAATGTAGAGTTGGAAGAGACCACACGGGCCATCCAGTCCAACCCCCTGCCATGCAGGAACACCCTCAAAGCACTCTCGACAGATGGCCATCCAGCCTCTGCTTAAAAACCTCCAAGGAAGGAGACTCCACTACACTCCGAGGCAGCAGACTCCACCGCCGGACAGCCCTGACTGTCAGGAAGTTCTTCCTGAGGTTCAGGTGGAGTTCCCTTTCCTGCAGCTTGAATCCATTGCTCCTTGTCTTGGTCTCTGGAGCAGCAGAAAATAAGCCCACTCCCTCCTTTATGTGGCATCCCTTCAAATATTTAAACATGGCTATCATGTCCCCTCTTAACCTTCTCTTCTGCAGACTAAACATACCCAGCTCTCTAAGTCTATCCTCATAGGGCTTGGCTTCCAGGCCCCTCACCATTTTGGTCGCCCTCCTCTGGATTTGCTCCAGCTTGACCATGTCCTTCTTGAATTGGAGTTCCCAGAACTGGACACAGTATTCAAGATGAGATATAACCAAAGCAGAGTAGAGTGGTACCAGTACCTCCCTCGATCTAGACACCATACTCCTATTGATGCAACTGAGAATTGCATTGGCTTTCTTGGCTGCCGCATCACACTGCTGAGTCATGTTCAGCTTGTGGTCTATTAAGACTCCTAGATCCCTTTCACATGTACTGCTATCCAGCCACGTGTTCCCCCATCCTTTATTTCTGTATTCCATTTTTTCGACCTAAGTGTAAGACCTTACACTTCTCTCTGTTGAATTTCATTTTGTTAGCCTTGGCCCAGCTCTCCAATCTGTCCAGGTCATTTTGAATTTTGATCCTGTCCTCTGGCGTATTAGCAACCCCTCCCAAGTTGGTGTCATCTGCAAATTTGATGAGCGTGCCCTCTATTCCTTCATCCAAGTCATTGATGAAGATATTGAACAGCACTGGGCCCAGGACAGAACCCTGTGGCACCCCACTATTCACTTATCTCCAGGATGAAAAGCAGCCATTGGTGAGCACCCTTTGGGAACGGTCAGTCAACCAGTTACAGATCCACCTGACAGTAGCCCTGTCCAGCCCGCATTTTACTAGCCTCTTTGCAAGAATGTCATGGTGAACTTTGTCAAAGGCCTTACTGAAATCGAGATATGCTACATCCGCAGCATTCCCTTCCTGTATCAAGCTAATGACTCTATCATAAAAAGAGATAAGATTAGTCTGGCATGACTTATTTTTGAGAAATCCATGTTGACTTCTTGTGATTACCGCATTGCTTTCTAAGTGATTAGAAACTGACTGCTTAATGATCTTCTCCAGGATCTATGGGTCTCAGCCACACATGGTGAATATGTTGCCCTCCAAATGATGTGGAAATATAGATGTCATCATCAGTCAAGATGATGCCTATTAGAAATAAAACTCAGCAAGTTCCCACCTTTGATTTGTTGTCTTCTAGTCAAGCATGGGCCTTTATGGTTACTGGTTTTCTGCTAGCTTCCTTCAAGTGCATTAAGCACAGCATTCTTGTCACATCAGTAAATATTCCTGCAGCAAAAGCCCAAAAGGAAAGCAGAGATTTAAGTATAATTGAACCTAATTTTTCATGCCTAGCAATCTTTTTTTTGTTCAGCATCGTTCTAGGTAACACCCCACTGCTTGAGGGAACAGATCCAGAAACATGTTGTAAAAAGATCTGTGGTTACAACATGTTTACCAGTTATTCCACATCATGATTTATCTCAAGTGGAAATGAAGAATTAAATTGCCACCAAAGCATCCCCCTTTAAGTCCATTAAAGTTACAATAATACAAATCAATCTAACCACAATCAATTTCTTGTACTTTTTCTTCAGATTGTCATTTTTTTGAAATCTAACTATTGACATTATCTGGTTTCATATAGAGATCATGCAGAGAGCTATTTTCTTACCAAGTTTTCCACTGAACAGTCTGTAGTAACAGAGGGAAGAGTAGTCAGTATCCCCACAGGGCCAGTGATATGTATTTGTGATTCCGTAGAAATTAAAGCTCTGGCTCATTTTTCATTGTATTCTCCACTGAATTGAGAGATAATTTCATGAGTAGTTTCCTAAAGAGGATTATTATTTGCCCCAAAGAATTCCAAACTCAATATTTTTTTTCTGGTTCAGGACTGGTTAAGAAAAATATAGGATAATGAACCCCATTAAGTAGCTAGATTTGACAAAATGGTGGCAGAAGCAGCTTATATGATTGTGTTGGTGAAGCAGACTTTGTTATTGTTGTCTGTCTTCAGGCCATTTCTGACTTACGACAATGCTAAGGGAAACCATTCATAGGCTTTCTTTGGCTGAATTTGTTCAGAAGGGGTTTGTTCTTCTTCTGAGGCTGAGAGTGTATGACTTGCCCAAGACCACCCAGTAGGTTTCCATAGTCAATCAGGTATTTGAAACCTGGTCTCCTTGAGTCCTAGTCCTGCACTCAAACAACTACCCCATGTTGGCTGTCTATACCACACTGGCTCTCTCACTACAAAGATGATGAAATTCAGTAGTGATATTGTTCATGTATGTTGAAGTTTTGGGTGGATTTTCCCTGCAGTAGGAATAGGCCAGATGATGCCTTGCTCATCTTCATTAGTAGGAATGTAACTGAGCTGTCTTGCTCTGCCTATAGCTACACATGTTTTTTGGACATCTACATATTTGGATACAGCAGAGATGAGACAAGCCAGAATGGAACCGGAACTCTTGTTAGAGGGCTCCCGTCTAGCTCATATGCCTCTGTTTCCCAGCCCTTGTTAGGTAGGGTTGTAAAGAATATTTGCAGATTTTTCTCATCTTTGACAAAAATAGGTGTCTTGGCATATTGCAACATATTACAAGAGCATTCACATGTTTTAATTTTTTACATTTTTTACATTTACATTTCTGTGTAAAAATTTTATTATCAAATACATGCATTTTGCTCAGAATAGATGTTTTTATGCAAATTATGTTGTATTTGTGTTGTGTTTGTATATTACGTTTTTGTATTTAACAAGCCTTCTAATAATTCCCTGACTCTACAAAAAGCAGAAGTTGTCCACCAGGGATTGCAGATGATTTGCCAAAGTGGGACCCGGTCTCCCCCAGGGACTTTTCTGAAATTATTACCATTTAAAGAAGGGAAAGGCGCCTGGTGAAGATAAAATTATAGGTGAAGTTTATAAAGCAGCACCAGATTGGTGGGCTTCAATTCTAACAATCTTATTCACAGAAATAAATGAAAGTGGTTGTTTTCCACCCAAATGAAACACCAGCATAGTGGTACCCATATTTAAAAAAGGTGATCCAGACAAACCAGTCAACTTTCGCCCTATTAGCCTACTGGATATTTCTTCTAAAATTTATACTAAATATTTATCCATAAAATTAAACTACTGGCTGGAGTCTAATGAAATGATTGCTGAAGAACAGGCGGGTTTCCGATGTAACCATTCAACTATGGATCATTGTTTTGTGTTGTCCCACCTAGTGCACAAATATGTTAGATTGAAACGAAAGTGCCTGTTCGTAGCATTCATTGATCTTTCAGCAGCTTTTGACTCCATTAATAGGGAATGGCTATGGGGCAAATTATATAGAACAGATATAGACAAAAGATTGCTAATGTTAATGCATGAACTGCATGCTAATACTAAGATCCAAGTAAGACTGAATCAATCCGGCGTGTTATCAGAACTGATACCAACTAATCGAGGTGTTTGCAAAGCTATTAGCCCCATCACGGTTTAATTCTGTTAACTCACTAATAACTGATCTAAGCAATAATAACAACTTTGTTCCCTCTAGACTGGGAAATAAGAAATTAACAGTACTTATGTGTGCAGATGATATCATTCTATTGTTACCGACACAACAAGGGATGAGGAGATTACTGAAAGCCTTTAATCAACTGGCATTACACAACAAATTAAAAATTAATCATGATAAAACCAAAACCTTAGTATTTGCCAATAGTCATATAAAACTTGTATGGCAGATTGACTGGCATCCTATCGAACAAGTGAAATCATTTAAATATTTAGGCCTCAATTTTTCCCAGACTCTGGACAAAACACTCTGGACTCATCATTATGAGAGTACCAAAAAAATCACCATTAGCACTGTCAATTCCCTTCTAAGATTCTATTGGGGCAGAGGTAGCACCTGCTATTAAATTTATAAGGCTAAAGTAGTTATTCAGATATGTTATGGCGCTGAACTTTGGGGAGTATCCTTGATAACGCACCTAGAAACAGTTAAAAATCATTTTCTCAGGGCAATTTTAGGATTACCTATAGGAACTGAAACCTCCATTTTGCAGTTGGAGACTGGTCTCCATACACTCCATACACTGTTCACATGTATGCAATCAAAAATTGGCTGAAACCAAGAAAAGGAATAGATTCTTCTTTAGTTTTGAATGCCTTCAAAGAAATGTCAAATTGCAATAGTAGAAAATATTTATCCTGGAATCAGAAGATTCTACATCTAGTGGGGGGTTATGGTCTCTCACTGAAGTCTTTAGATGCTTTAAAATTTGAGCAAGCAGCTTGGACATCTGAAAGCACACATTTCAAAAAAGGACTTCCAAGCTGATCATGCTTCCATATGTCTGTCAAAATGTGCTCCCTGGTATGCCAAATTACCTATACAAATGCCTCATCCTCAATACTTAAATAGTATAACACATTTTAAGTGGAGATATGCTCTCACAGCTCTATGTTGTAACTCAATGGACTCAGCAGTAGTTCATGGAAGGTACCATCATATCCCTAGGGAGGACAGAGTCTGCCCATATGGGAACAACACAGTAGAAGATCTAGTACATTATCTATTGGTATGCCCAATTTACACAGACTTAAGAAAGGCTTTGTTTAAAGAACTTAACCTTACACCCAATAAGCCTAGCTCATTTCTAATTAAATTTATTTTGCGGGATTCACTTCCACACATTTCCAGTAAAGTTGCTTGTTTTGCTTTTAAAGCGTCCATTTTGAGAAGGGAACTTAGTAGTAAGGATAAATAGATACAGAGATGATGGATGCGACCATAAAGTACAACACTTTTTGTATTGTTTTAATGCTGTTTTTATCTGAAATACTTTGTGATGGTCTTGGCTATATAAATAGAGATTTATTATTATACAAAAATATGATTTTAGTGCAGATGAAATTTTTGCAATAAAATCTTGAAATATTCCCTTCCAAAAAAAAGGAAGGAAGCAAAAGGAAAGAAAAGAGAAAGAATGTGCAAATATCAAACCGAAAAAGAGAAAATGTGATGAATTCTGTGCTGCTATTCAAAAACAAAATAAGGAAGATTTTCATTCCTCCTTTTAGATATCAACATGATTCTCTGTTGTTCAAGGGTGTTGTACTGCTGGGCTCTGCTACTTCACTTTCAGCCAAGACCCCCTTTGGCAACCACCTCTGCTGTGCTGCACCTGAACATGCTCTTTAGCCAGAAGCACACGAGTTACTGTTTACTCTTTCTGAACGATTTCCTCATATCATACCTCAAGCTTTGCTTTCCAACCCGTACTGTGTTCCCCTGTAGCTGGAGAGATGGCAAAACAGAGCAAGAGAAAACAGAAACTGCTTTTTCAGTGAGCGTTAGGCACAGAGGGAAAGACGAAAGGCAAGAGGAAGGGGAAAATGGAACAGGTGAAGTGGAAAGGGCGACAGCACCAAAAACACTACCTGAATTGAGTTATAATAAAGTGATGAGAACAGAGCATGACATGCAAGATCGGGAGAAAAGTGGAAACCAGGCATAAGAGAGCTAGTAGTAGAAACCAAGAACAGAGGAAGATGGGGAGCCAAAGAGAGACAGACAATGGGTGAGGGTGAGGCAAGGATGTGATAGAAGGTGGAATGGGTGTCTGTTTTAATGAATATGTGGAGGAAGTGAAATGGGCTCACAGACCAAAACAGGAACAGAGCAAAGGAAGCCACAGAAGAGTGTGGAAAAAAATGTTCAGATATGAGAGTGGAGGGGGAAGGCAAGAGAAAAGTAGCAGTAACACCAGAGGGAAATAGTTTCCTGATGCTTTTCAAAATAAAATTGTTACAAAGAACAAGCTCTTACACAAGCAAGTGGGTAGGTTGATAGATGGATGTGTATGTGTTTTGGCATGCCCAAGGGCTAATGTGCAGGTGAATTGATGCTGCAGGGAAGAAAGAGTAAAAAAAATGCAATAACAATAAGCAAGTTGCTGACCTTTCATAATACTCACAATCACTTGCCTGAGGCAGTTGTCTTCAACTGTCTAATGGTAGGGTCACCTATAATAATGAATAGAGTAGGACACACAAAAATGCTTTTCAAACCACCTAATATGTTTCTGTCACCTCTGCTTCTGAAGAAAAAGAATACAAAGATTATTCAGTGAAAAAATATCAACACAAAAGTTCATGGGAATTTTTTCAAAGACCAATTTGGAACAGCAAACTGGGAAAGAAGACAGAGGCAAAATCAGTGGAACTCCTAATATGCCTTTCATATGACAGCTCAGTTCAGTTTATTGTATTTTAGCAACCAGCTAGTTTACAGAAATACAAAAAGTAAAGGGAAAAGTCAAGTAAATTAATTTACATGCAATAGTTAATAGATGAATCACTTTCTGTAACACCCTTACACTTTATAGCACATAATTGTAAGGCCTTAACAAGAATTTAGATGTTCTAAAAGATACATATTTCACAGCATCAGATGACAGAGAACATACCTTCATAGAAGAACTTCCCTTAAGAGATTTCAGCAAAGGAAAAATATTCCTAAGATCATTATAAATAGGGCATTCAAGCAATACATGAGTTAAATCTTCTGTTAAAATAGAAGACTCTTATAACAGCCCATCCAAGCTGCCAATGGAAGCACATTCAACCTGGCATGTAGGAAGACTAACCTCATTTTCATGTTTAGAAGATCTACCAGGTAACTTGGAAGGGATAGATACAATGGGGTGAAAGAGAGAAAATTTATTGGATCGGCAGGACTTGATCTCACTCATCTGAGATTGCATCTCAGTATCCTTAAATCTTTGGAGAATTAATACTTTCGCTCTGTCATACCCTTGAATCAAAAGAAAGGAGGCTGAAACACCAAATTCATGGCAACCAGTTGCATTTTATACTTCCATGAATTTGAACCTGACAAAAATCACAGTAAATTTCTGACTCTATGCTACATGAAAAAGATTCAAATTTTATATCCTTCTAGACTAGAGCTACTTATATAATCTGAGTAGAGGGGAAGATGGTCTGTGCTTAATCCTTATAAGCTATTTGCTTTGTCTGATACTGCTTTAAGCTAAAAAAGGTAATAAACCTCAGACTGCAGCTACATAAAGTTTACAGAGAGCCTTCTTTATTGCATGTACTCAGTTCCTTTCACTATTAACAAGGCACTTTAGTTTTAAAATTGTTGTTTATACTTAGTTTTCCAAAGCTTTCTCCTTAGCTTGTAATTAAATATGTAACGAAGAACGCTAAGATGCCAACGTTAAAAAAAAAGCCATGAACCCAGAAATAGATGTAGTATGTTGTAGACTTGTACCACAATGTGAAAAAGCTATTTTTGGCATGCTCAAAGGCTAAAATGCAACCAGTGTGACTTTTGTTGTAATCTGATCCAATACATACTTATCTCCAAGTATAATAGGGTTTGTTACCTGGCTTAGGATTGTCACCTGAGCTTTACCATTGTAGAAGTTCATGGTGTACACACAACTGCTTTTGACAGTCTTCCATGCTTCATATCTAGTTTATAGAGACCATGGAGAGCATCTACTCAAAAAACCACAACTCTGAATTGTGAGTTAGGTGGACTAGCTACATGGTTTCTCTAGACTGTAACATTGATCTTCATGACATATACTTAAATTGTTACTTGAAAGTAATAGATTTACCTTTAAGAGCCCATTTCTTTCAGATTTCTGAATTTTCCTAAATCTGAGAAAAAAATATGAAAAATTTTAGCAATTGCATTTATACTATGAAGTAGTTACAGTTTATCTTAAGTATCTTTGATTTTTTTTTCTCCTACACATTGCAGAACTAAACAATTACACAAAAGCTCATTTTCCTGGGGAATATTCAAAGCTGAAGGAAAATTTTCAAGCATCAAGTTTGTCAAAGTGGCCTCTCCCTAACTGCAAGAAAGCATTCAGAGTTATTGAAGGTAATTATTTATTTAATTTATTTTCTCACAATATAGGATCCAAACCACTGATCTCTTTCCTTTTGCCTTCAGCCCTTGGTACTTTGGTACTTTTCATTTCTGCAGAGATTCAGGTTCTTTGTATGGGTTGATTCACTACATGCATGTGCTATAGAAGAGAAGAAACTATGTTGATTTAGAAAGGATATGCATCATTCCTTTAGTGAAAATCATTTCAAGGTGAGGTCAGGCAATACATTTATGCAACTAGGTTCTACCATTTTGTATTTAATATATCTGTTTAACTTCTAATATCTGGTCAGTTTTATACCATTTGTTATTGGCTCATGGACTTAGCCGTTTGTTGTTCCTAGATACCGAATGCATATCAGGATACTTCTGCTTTGAGAAACAGAGTAGGGCACAACTATTTAAAAATCTGTTTAATACTGGCAAAATACCTGAGGCACCACGTACTGAGTCCTAACTGTGTAGCCCATTTCAATTCTGTACATTTTGCTGGGGGTTTTTTAACCTTTAACTAACTCAACATAAAATTTCTCTTACAGGCATGAATGACTTAAGGTGTGTTTTTCTTTTTGTTCATCTGTCAAGTACCAATTTATGATATCATTTGTCCAGCTTTTTTTTTATAATAGTAAGACCAAAACAGCTCTTTCATCGGGAGCTCTTCCTCACAAACTATGAAATCCTCTTTCACTAATTCAGTGCTGAGTTGCTTCGTTGTTCTTCAACATGTAAAAGCCTGAAGCTGATATCCTTTTTTGCCTCATAAGTGATGAGAAGTAGGGCACAAGAGGAAAAAGAAGCTCTCTCTTCACATTACTGTAGTTCAAAACATAGCAGATCTCTCGTTGGAACTATTAGGTCATGATAACTCTAGGTATCAAATCCAAGTACTGAGTATTTGAAACTTGATTCTGGGACACCAAAGGTTTTGGTCCAGATTGTAAGGTTCACTCTGGAGTCTTGTATTTAGGACTGGTAAGCCACTTGACAGAAAAGTATCTTCCGATAAAGAATTTTAAATGGATCAGTCAAGTTCTGTCCTTATCATGGAAAGTGTTTCTGTGGCCTACATTCTGTTTGTAGATCTGCTCCCAGGCAAAATTTACTACAAGCAAAGACTGTACTCCTTTTCTCTTTCACTGAGTGCAAGTTTTACTGTGCTTGTGCTGAGCAAGTATTTTTGTTGTTATACAATTCACATAACTTCAGTAGACAGCATGCATGGTTGCTAGTATTCATGTTTCCTGGGTGTCACTTTGAAAAGAATAGTTATGCAATGTAAAATGACATATTGTATGAATGCCCGTTTCAAGAGTTCATCTAGGTAGGTGTCCTATAAAAGGAAGGAACCTGCGGGAATACTGTAGTGATCTCATATAGGATAATCATACCCCATTTCTTACTCTGTACCTGTATATCCCATTGCTAAAGCCTTCCTACTAGTTGCCTTTTCATGAAAACCCACAACAAAGAAAATTCTCTAGCCTCTCAAAAAAAGTATCTTAAAATACTAAAACTGCTTAACATTTTGAGAGAACTTTTCCTAAAACGGAAGATCTTATTCAGTTTGAAGCTCCAGACAGAGATCATGCCTGAAATTATCTTTGTCAAATTATTATGGACTCTCATCATCACTCTTGAATATTCATCTGGTAATAATCTAAACCATCCTTTTCACCAATTCACCAAACTCACTGTCTTTTCAAAACTGCTCTTTAAAGACCTTCTGTGATGGAGTATCCTTCAGAGCTATAGGATATCTGCTTAGATGTTTCCCAGCTCAAAACTTTTTGCTGAAGTCTTTTTGCAGATCTCTTCTTCTTCTTCTTTCTAATTCTTTAACTTTTTCAATCGTTGATGTTCTTAGGATTCTTTCCAGCTCCTAAGCTTTCCAAATTCTAAATGCCTTTCTGAAAGTACAGATCGAAAATGAAGTGGGGCTGTATGCCATTAAAACACCCCACCAGTGCCAAATTGAATATGTAAGTTCATCCCATATCTTTCCTGCTAAAATAAATAACAATCTGAAACTGAGTATGAAGTTTGGGTGTTTTTTTAATAAGGCACAACATTGCTGACATATTCAGCTGTTGTCATTAGTATTGCCAGCTCTTTTCTGCATTGCTGCTTACAATATATTTCTTACATATTCATGATGCCCTTACCTATCTTAATTTGCAGTTATCATTATATTTCATTTTACTCATTTCCATCAGTTTTCTGTTGAATGATAGATAATTTTGAATGATGATCCCATTCTTCAAAGTACTGTCAATCTCTACCAGTTTGATAATTCATACATATTTTAGAAGTGTAGTGTTTAGTAGAGAGCCAGACTGATGTAGTGTTCAAAGCATTAGGCTATGACCCTGGAGTCCAGGGTTCAATTCCCCACTCAGCCACGGAAACTCACTGGGTGATCTTGGGCACCTCACACTCCAAATAGTTAATGAGTGTATTAAATAATAATTGGTATTTAACAAAAAATAGATTATAGACAGTATTTTTAGTTGTATAGTCCATTGATACTTAGCATTCATTTTCAGTTATTAACTACAATTTTACTAAAGTAAAGGCTGATACTAATTCTAATTTGAATTAGCAGTAATCTCTCTTCTCTTCCTTCCAACCTAAAGAATCAAAATCTAAAGTGTCCAGATTATTTTTGTTATGAAAAATGCTGTGAACAAAGGAGTAACTATCATGGGATAAGAAAGCAATAAAGATGCATTAGATACTGTCTAATTAGTTAGCTTAGTGAAACAACAACTGGGAAACAGTTAGAGGGGAGGAGGTTTTGGTAAATTGAATTGGTATATTGAATTGTAAACTTATTTTTAATAATTAATGGATCCAAGAACAAGGAAAGGTACTACAGCTGCGGCTGCAACTACTACTACGACTACCAAACTAGCAAGGAGAGCATCAATGGATGTATCTCAGAAACCCCAAGACATAATGCAACAGATGATGGAGGAATTAAGGAACATTAGAGAAGACATCAAAAAGACAGAGACAGACATTAGACAGGATCTAAGGGAAACAAAGAAATGAGAACAGATATGAAACATGAGATTGAAAAACTTGGGAAGAAGCTGGAAACTTTGACTAAGGACGTCACAAAGATAAAGACAGAAACTAAAGATATAAAGGAACAAGTTAAACGTACAAACTGAAATGGCAGAGTTTAAAGGGAAACAACAAGAAGAAGAACTTCAAACTTTGCAACAGAAATTGAGGTACCGTGAGAGATGCCTTTGTTTTCGAGGAGTCCCTGAATCAACTGCAGAAAGTTTATATGAAAAAAATGATCCCGGATTTGGCAGAATTTCTAGACATAGATGAAGATAAAATGGAGATGTGCGTTGACAGAATGTTTAGAGTTGCTTCTAGAACGGCGAGAAAAAGAAAACTTCCAAGAGACATAATAATAACTTTCAATTGGACAGTTACTAAAGACAACATTTTACAACGCAGCTATGAAGGAACATTTAAGATTGGAGATAGGGATGTAAAATTTTTTAA